>PVNU02001660.1:0-133948 GCA_003013855.2 Liriodendron chinense | reverse complement strand
ACCTCCTCAGTTTTATGGATGCTTATTCTGGTTACAACCAGATTATGATGCATCCACCTGATGGCCAGCATACTGCCTTCATCACAGATCGAGGACTATATTGCTACCAGGTAATGCCGTTCGGTCTCAAAAATGCAGGGGCCACTTATCAACGTCTTGTCAACAAAATATTCGCTGCTCAAATCGGTAGGAATATGGAAGTATATGTTGACGATATGCTCGTGAAAAGCATCGATGAAGATGACCACATTCCTGATCTTCGAGAAGCCTTTGATCTGATGAGGAAGTATCAGATGAAATTAAATCCAGAAAAATGTGCGTTTGGAGTATCTGCAGGGAAATTTCTTGGGTTCATGGTTGGCCAACGTGGAATTGAGGCGAATCCCGAAAAGATTAAAGCATTGATAGAGATGAAATCCCCAGTGACCCTGAAGGACGTTCAGCGTCTAGCTGGTCGCATCGCATCATTGAATAGGTTCATCTCGCGAGCATCTGACAAGTGCTTGCCCTTCTTCAAACTCCTTCGTGCAACGGCCAAGTCTGATTGGAAGTGGACACCTTAATGTGAAGAAGCTTTTCAACAATTGAAGCAATATATGAGCGCTCCCCCCATTTTATCTAAACCTGTGGCACATGAGCAACTCATTCTTTATTTATCTGTGTCTTCCACGGCCGTTAGTGCCGCTTTAATAAGAGAAGATTCCGGGGTACAAAAGCCCGTTTATTATATCAGTCGAGCAAAGGTTGATGCAGAAACTAGGTATTCTGATTTGGAGAAACTGGCCCTAGCCTTAATCACGGCAGCTCGAAAACTGCGACCATACTTTCAAGCCCATGCTATTTTAGTACCAACAAATCATCCACTACGTCAAGTCCTTCAAAAGCCTGAGGCTTCCGGGCGCTTAACTAAATGGGCGGTCGAGATCAGCGAGCATGATATCTCATTCTGTCCTAGGACCGCAGTCAAGGGCCAGGCCGTGGCTGACTTCATCGCCGAATTTACATATTCTTCTGAAGATAGCGTCATGACCAGCGACCAGCCTCCTTGGTCGCTCTTCGTGGACGGGTCGTCACGGGCCACTGGCAGTGGAGCGGGCCTGATTTTAGTGGCTCCCGACGGGTCGCATTTTCAATACGCTCTGCGTTTCGAATCACGCGTCTCCAATAATGAAGCGGAATATGAGGCCCTTATTGTTGGCCTCGAGCTAGCCGTTGTCCTCGCAGTCCAGAATTTGATAATTCATAGCGACTCCCAGCTCATTGTAAACCAAGTTCTTGGCGAATTCGAGACCAAAAAAGAAAGAATGGCCTTATACAAGTCTCGTATCCTCATCCTGCTCGCTAAACTGAAGACTTATAAAATATTTCATATCCCTCGCGAGCAGAACCAACTTGCCGATTCCTTGGCAAAACTCGCTTCTGCACCGGAATCAGAACTATCACATTCGATCCACATCGAGCACCGTCAACACTTGAGTATCGACCAAGTGACTCCCGAGCAAGTTATATCGGTACAATCGTCTCCATGCTGGATGGATCCTATCATCCTTTATCTCAGAGATGGATACCTACCAGAAGACAAGAAAGTTGCAAGACAAATTCAGCTTCGAGCTGCCAGGTACACCTTACAAGATGGAATCTTGTTGCGAAAAAGCTTCTCCTTGCCTTATTTAAGGTGTCTTCATCCAGAAGAAGCACATCGTGTTCTAGATGAAGTACACCAGGGGGCATGTGGTAATCATCCCAGGGGGCGATCTCTAGCATATAAAGCGATGAGGCAAGGATATTATTGGCCTACTATGAAAACAGACGCCATAGAATTTTTTAAAAAATGCGACAGGTGTCAACGATATCAACCTATACCTCGTGTACCGTCTGAGCGGATGACCCCAATCGACAGCCCTTGGCCTTTTGCTCAGTGGGGGATCGATATCATCGGGCCCTTACCTATGGGAAAGGGACAGAATAGGTTCGCGATCGTGGCGGTTGATTATTTCACCAAATGGGCCGAGGCAGAACCATTAGCCAAAATTACTGAAAAACAAACTACTAAGTTTATGTGGAGAAATATTATATGTCGCTTCGGACTTCCTCATACTATAATTACTGATAACGGAACGCAGTTCGACAACGCCGCCTTCGATGAATTTTGCGACAAATGGAAGATACGTAATCTCCGCACTTCTCCATATCATCCTCAGGCGAATGGGCAGGTCGAGGCAGTGAATAAAATTATAAAGCATCATTTAAAGACCAAGCTAAGTGAATATAAAGGGGTGTGGCCAGAACTCCTGCCAGAGGTGTTATGGGCCTATAGAACCACGGCTTGTACATCGACAGGTGAAACTCCTTTCTCCTTAGCATTTGGTGTTGACGCAGTAGTACCAGTGGAAATTCAAGTGCCCTCATATCGGATCGAACAGTATGATCCCACGAGCAATCAGGAAAATCTCCGACTTCATCTCGATCTCTTGGAAGAGCGAAGAAATGCTTCCCAAGTACGAGTGGCGGCATATCAACAACGTATTGCTCGTTATCGGAATGCGAAGGTTCGACCTAGATCCTTCCAGTTCGGAGATTTGGTCCTAAGGCAAAATCTTGGAATTCCTGTTCGTTCATTGGATCCGAATTGGGAAGGCCCGTATCGGGTTATTAGGGTCGTGCGACCCGGTACTTATTATCTTGAAGACATGCAAGGGAAGCCTGTACGTCGCCCTTGGCACGTGGAGCATTTGCTAAGATACTACCCCTAGATTCGATGTAGTTTATCATAACGTTTTATGAATAAAGTGAAAGATATCTTTTGGCCGCTAATCCATTTATATGGACCAGAATAGCCCTGAAGAGTGCTTACACATCCTCTTGGCCAATTGCCTACCTTTGGTAGGACTGAAATCATTACTAGTTGGTCGCTTCTCCATTCTCATGGACCTGAACAGCCTCGAAGAGAATGAATACCATCTCTTGACCAACCTTCTGCCCTCGGTAGAATCGAAATCTCAATCGATAGATCAGTCTATCTCAACGCGGACATGGTCTCACGACCCCCGGATTGAGTCTAATTCATTTTTTCATGAGTTAGTTACTCGCGATTGGTGAGGAGGGATCGCACTCCAGAATGCGAGCACCGCAGCACGTGCTCAAATTAGGGCAGCGATCGGGGTCACATCCTGATCGCGAGCAGCTTAGCTCATGCTCGAATTAAAGGGTCACATCTCTGACAAATCCATTCAAGATTAACAAGCAAAAAATGAAAGATGAAGGGAGAACAGCAACGAAACAGCAACACTTCCAAAAATATCTTTTCATTGATAATTAGATGATTACATATACATGAGCGCAGATACAAGAGAAGAAAATAAAAGGAAATCAATCGCTTGGAGGAGCCACGCTCTCGACTTCAGGGCCCATTTCAGGAGCCCCTCCAGCCTGCGTGGCTTCAGTCACCTCGTTCTCGGCAGCAGCTTGCTCTTCTGCAGCTATGATGGTCGCGACTCGACCGAATTCCCCCATATCGAAGGATGGGATCATTCGTTGCACTACTCTTAGTGCAAAGTCTCGACCAGCATCGTATGACTCATATCGTTCATCGTCATACAACTGCGAAGCCCGGAACTCGGAAACTGCCCGAGCACCTTCCTCCGAGAGCATTTTTACAAGGGCGACTCTCTCCTCGTCCTAGTGGATCGAGTCATCCTTAAGCTGCGCAAGAGCGGTGCGCTCCCTAGTCAAGTTGTCGTAGGCCTCCTTGAGCTGCGACCTGGCCCCCGCGAATTGCTCCTCTAATGA
This sequence comes from Liriodendron chinense, assembly GCA_003013855.2. Lineage (NCBI taxonomy): Eukaryota > Viridiplantae > Streptophyta > Magnoliopsida > Magnoliales > Magnoliaceae > Liriodendron > Liriodendron chinense. Next base: position 130,159 of record PVNU02001660.1, on the reverse strand, counting down.
GATCTTGTCCTGCCGGAAGATCTCCCTCTCTCTCTCTGCCTTCTCCTTCAGACCCGTGAGCTTCACGTAGTCTGAGTCCAAGGCCTGATACCTGTCGGTCAGGACTTGGATCTTCTCGATGAGGATCTTCTTCTCCTCATCTCTCTTCGAGATCACTGCCTCACGAGCCTTGAGCAGTTGATCTCTTCCTTGAACTGCCTTTTCCAAGGCAGTCCTCTTTCCCTCAGCCTCCTCTATCGTGCGACGGGCGGCAACGATATCACGCCTCGTTCGCAAAATAAGATCTAAACCCTGCAAAGAGATGAAAAATATAAGATCTCTGGAACGTAACAACAGGTCGAAACAGATCTTGACGAAGTCTTACCTGAACCATCCTCATCCCCGCTTCGAGGATAAGGTTCTCAGGACTTGGCTCGGGGAGAGAGCCGAAGGCGTGAGGCGGGACGTTCTCGAACAAAAACTTACATACAGGGTGGAGGTGGCGTGGAATCGAGTACGTCCCGCTCCCAGACGGTTGGGCAACGACCAAACCGGCTTGCTCGCGAGGTGGAGGCATGGACTCGCGAGCAGGTCCCTGCTCGACAACTGGGACCAGTTCCCGAGCAGGAGTCGGCTCTTGAAGCTCTACCTGCTCTCGAGCCTCTTCAGCTGGGGGGCAGCTGGACCCCACCCCATCTGGGGAATTATCTGCAATGTTGATCACTGGTGGCCCAGGTGCGACCACCAGTGAAGGAATAGTAGGCCCAGCTGGGGCCCCCGCCATGCTCGCGGGAAGGGCAGGCTGATCGCTGCCCGCGCGGATGGAAGATTGAGACGGTTCGGCAGGGGTTCTCTTCTGCCTTTTGGAACCTGTGCCCTTCAGACGGGGCAGTAGGCCTCTCTTCTCTCCAGCCTTCGTCATTTCGACTTCTCTTCTGGATATGAGGCCTGCTGCTGCAAGTCGCGAAGGAGATAAGCAAGTCTCGATATGCCTATCTCCGACAGGCACCTTATACACTCTGACGATCTTCTCGTTGATCCCACCCTTCAAATTCGGTTTCCGCAATGCCGGGATACCTGCGAGCACAAATAATGGTGAAACGAAGCAAAACCCTAAAAATTATTCTAAGGAAACTGCTCAATACGGGATTGTGTCTACCTTCACAGAAAAATCGGGTCACTCCTGGACCCCTGGAGGAGGCAGACTCCCAGCTCCCGGAAGCATAGAACCACCGCTTCCTCCAGCCGGGATAGTTCAAGGAGGGCTTACCCAACACGAAATTATCCCGGTGCCAGTAACATAAATAATACCAGCCTTCGCTGGATGGAGCTTTCTTCAGACGAAACATACGGAGGAACTCCTCCGCCGTGAGTTCCCCGTTGCCAGCCTGAGCCCAAAGGGCAAAGGAGCCCAAAACCACCCTCCAACCGTTCACAATGAGTTGCCTAGGGGCAATCTTGTAGCACCGTAGTACATCGCGAACGAAGGGATGGAGGGGAAGGCGTACCCCCAGGATAAGCTGGTACTCATAAAATGCTACGCATCCGGGGGGGGGAGTCGGGTGTTTCTCCACCTCCGGGCAAGCGGAGAGTTACAGAGTCAGGGATTTGGTATCTCTCCCGTAGCTCAGCCAGCCGGTCCTCCGATAAAACGGAAGGATATCCGGCTGCTGTGTATCTCCCCGACGAAACCCTCGCACTGCTGGAGGCAGAGGACTCCGGAGTGGTATCACCAAGAGGGACAGTAGTCTCGTCAGAGTTCTCAGCCATGGGGAGATAAAAATAAAAGAAGAAAAAGGAAGTATACCGGAAAAAGGAAAGAATGAGCACCGGAAGAGGAAGAAGAATGGAAAAAGGATTGCAGCTTTCTTTCGAAAAAACTTCTGTAGAAAATCAAAGAAATGGCGGACTCCGTATATTTATAGGCAATCATTCCGCCGTATCTGATGGCACGTGGCAGTCCCTCTCTGGACACAGCGCTCGAGCAGGCACGCCCATTAACTCCTCAAACACGTGGCGAGCGCCCCTTCATTTTCCATCAGCGAAAAGGCTGCGGAAAGCTGGCGCTCATTAATTTCAGCCCATCATGAGGGGTGCCGTTCTCGATGAAAGTAGCGAGCGGTTTCGTGTGATAATGAGCTAAGTCCTTTCCTTAAGAATTCTTGGCGGCAAGGACTTGGGGGGCATCTGTTATAGGCAAAAAGATGGAGATAAGGTTTCACGCGGAAATGCCCATTTCGCTCTCGCTCTCGAGATTATATGATCGAGAGTCGAATATTGGATAGTGCGGGACGTCCATTCGACTCTCGAGATTATATGATCGAGAGTCGAATATTGGATAAGTGCGGGACGTCCATTCGACTCTCGAGATTATCTGATCGAGAGTCGAATGTTTGATAGGTGCGGGACGACCATTCGACTCTCGAGCTCACCTGATCAGGAGTCATAGATTGAAAAATACGGAGCAGCTATTCGCAAGTCTCGAGTCTTCATAACCGATAGTCAAATACGGCAAAGCTCGATCCGCGAGCAGACCTTCTCACAAGTCGTTGAAAGACGTTACATCCAAAATATGTACTTGGACTCGCGACCACATTTTAACCTACGAGCAGCTTTCCTGCGGGTTGCAACCAGTTCGGAGGCTATGACTCCAATTACGGGCGTCTCCTTCCTTTTCGGAGGCCATGACTCCAACTATGGGCGTCTCCTTCCTTTTCGGAGGCCATGACTCCAACTATGGCTTCCAGCCGGATTTCAAGGGATTACCATCAAGGGGCGTGATTGTTGGAATAAGTCATTGGGTTGGATCTGATTAAAAAGATAGGATCTTATCCCACAAAATCAGCGAATTCTCAGTATCGTATGCGACATCAACGGGATTTCGACATCTCACGTAACAGATTGGATTGCTTCAGATCTATATAAAGGGGTGGCTCCATTGAGAGTAGGTACGTACACATCATTCAATCTTGGTCCCGTTTTGCTTGGCTTCTCTTCTGTGGCCTAACTTAAGCATCGGAGGGCTAACGGCTGGTCCCCATCCACCCTTATTTGCTGTCTTGCTTCAGGTCTGGTGGTGGAAATCCCTGTTGGAGTGAAGGAGAAAAGCCGGAGAATCTCGTTACAAAATTTGACATTAACATATATGCTCTCATGGACACCCACAACTATGGGACAGTGGTAGACTGAGTGAAGATAACATTGTCTCAACACTGAGGTCAAGGTATCAAATCCCAACATAAAAGATGGCTAACATTGAAGGATGACTGTGTGCACTAACCCATAAATGAGTCATCTCGTGAAACCCCAAGGCTAACTTCATGTATCAAATGTTTTCACGAGTCAGCATAGCTCGAGTTCCTTGTTTGGAACCTCTCTTTTTTTGTTAGCCTTTCTCCTGTTTTCCTTGTTAGACAGTTAAGTATTTAACTATTTTGATAGGAAGAGTTTGAAGAATATGCTGAGAAGGCCAAGACATTACCACCAGCCACTAAGGATGCTGATAAACTCATTCTCTATGGGCTTTACAAGCAATCAACGGTGGGCAATGTGACCACCGGTAAGTATGCTACGAGGCCCACTTTCGGATTTCAACAATGGCCTTTGATTTCGATCTTAGATGATCTCATCATGACCGTTGGTTCCACTTGCATTAATTCGCAGGTAGACCAGGGATTTTTAGCCCTAAGGAGCGGGCCAAATGGGATGCATGGAAAGCTGTTGAAGGTACGGATTTGTTGGGTGTGTTATATGGTGTCTTGATGTATTGGATCCGTGTAAATGGGCCCATGGTTCAGCGATCCACACCGTTGATTTGATGGTCCCTGTTATGGATCACATATGGAGCTGTTGAAGATAAGGATTTGTTACAAAAAAAGGTCATGATCCATTAGGGTGTGTATAGTGTGTTGATGAACTCATTCCGTATAAATGAGGTCCATGGTTTGGCAATCCATGCCGTTGATCTGATGGTACATCTCATGGATGGAATGGAATGCTGTTGAAGGTATGGATTTGTCACAAGAGGATCTCATGAATCAGGATGACAATAATGCCTTGATGCGTCCAATCTGAATAAATAGGGCCCATGGTTTGGTGATCCATACCGTTCATCTGATGGTCCCCATCATGGATCTGATGCCCTTTTTTTTTTTTTTTGTCATCAATTGGTACATCTCAATATAAAGACAACTATGAAAAAAGGATACATGCGAGAGGCTCTAAGAAGCAAACCAAAGATCGGAAGGCTACGATCTTCCGATCCGGAAGGTTTTGGCAGCATCCAACAGTATGGGGCCCACCCAAATCCTTGCTTTGCTGAAACAAGTGAATTTGGATCTTATGTGTATGTAGGGAAGACCGAGGAAGAGGCAATGAATGAGTACATTGCAAAGGTGAAGCAATTGCAGGAAGCAGCTTAGCTTCATAACCTTGTAACTCAATTTCAAGTATATGTGTTCCTAAGATATTTGAACTCTCTCTCTCTCTCTCTCTCTCTCTCTCTCTCTCTGTTGTGAAAGATGGAATATTAATTAAAATAGGGATGCTCCATTGTTCTCATATCACTATAAGTTACAATGCTTATTGGGACACTTAGACATTCTAACTCGTTGATCCAAACTGTTCATCATGTCCAACACTCATTAATGAGTTACCATGAAAACATCATACCAATCTAACAGATATTAACCATTGATCAATGGCCTTGAATATATACCATCAAGATTCTTTACACAAAATGGGTCCAATAAAAAATTTGATCCATCTGTTGGTCATCATCAATTGCTTGTGATTGTAAAGAATCGCTTAGACAACCGTAGCCGTCCCATCAATAGCTGGGAAAAAGGATGATTAAGAAAAGTAATGCCAATTCAAGGATGAATTAGGTCATTTGATCAGTATGATTTTTGTACTGTAGTCCATGAAATGTGTCCGAACTTAACAGACAGTTCAGATTGATTGAATGGACTAATAACTCCATTATCCACTCGACCCGAACCGTGAAAAGTGCCCCTACATTATTCGCTCACGGTGAGAAGTTTCGAACATGAGACCTCCCACTCTGATACCAATTTGATGCAGGAAATCCGACCAACTTACCAAAAGCTCCAGAGCTGATAGGGGAGGCATAGAATATCCTTTTATCTTATAGCCCAGGTCAGGTCAGACCCGTTCGAACCCTCCTACATGGGCCCCAAGTCGCATAGGTCTCGTCACACGAGCTACCTAAGTCACACAGGTGGGGCCCGAGTCGCTCGGGCCACTCGCGTAGGTGAGGCCTGAGTCGCACGGGCCACCCACCCCACACGAGCCACCCACCCCCGAGCGTGCCCCGAGTCGCATGGGCTGCCCCACTCGAGCCCGGACCGTGAAAAATGCCCCTGCATTAGCTATCTAGATAATTATTTTGGTGGATCTCACTATAGATGAACCATGCCCCAAATAATAAAAGAATCGATGGTTACAATTCTTCATATTTTAAAATGTTGGGCCATTGGCTCCACAAGATCAATGGTCTTGATTTGGTGAGCCCCTACACAGTAGGCCATAATTATCATGAGGATCACTTGTAACCATCTCTCTCTCTCTCTCTCTCTCTCTCTCTCCACACACACATATCAACATTAACACAATGCTAGGGACAGCCATGAATTACACCACTTCACGTCATTACCAATAATAATATGTTTCTCACACTTGCAAAGGGCTGCAACATCATAACATTCCCAAAGTTTTAACCTTGAAACTACCAATCTTCCTATTATACCTTACTCATTTTTTATCATTTAAAAATAAAAAATGCTATGAGGCAGTGAAAATTAGCATAAACAACATTTGGACATTAAATCAACAAGACAAACACCAAAAGTAAATGCACATGATCATCCAAAAGATCACAAATATGAAAATAACATAATTCATTAAACATAAAATTAGATCACTAATATAAAATTAACATAATTTATTAAACATAAAATTAGAACTATAATCCCATAAAACATCGCTAATTTGATTAAAAGAGTGCACTAATTTGTAATTGCATATTTAACAGCCGACGTATCTATTTGTTCACCTAATTCTATCTCTTCATATGTTGTGAGGTTAATATTATTGACACTGTGATTACTATCATTCACCCAGTCTTCAAACTAGTTAGTGCAAACAACATGTCTGTAATGACTTTTTTTCTTTTCTTAATAAAGTTGTGCACTGTCATCACATCACAATACATTCTATACTTCTCTATGTTGCGATTGAGTACAGAACCACTTATTTCAAAATCAAAAAACAAACTTTCAATATAAAGATGAATGAAAGTAATTAAACTATCACATTGAAAGTCATTTAACTAATACCAAATATTTTGACACGGTGTAAGGAAGCTGCATGTGTTAGTATCATCAACATAAGGTTTTTTTTTTTTTTTTTGTTAGTACACACTCCCCCTTTATTAGTCATACTACAATGTTAGCCACCCCCACTTTGGGAATCAATACCATGACCTCAGTGTTGAAACAAGATTATCTTCACTTAACGTACCACTTAAGCTATGGATTTGGGTATATCATTAACATAAGTTATAGTACTTATTTGTAAACAAACAAGATAAAAATACACTATGAATAAATACATCGTATTAAGATTTTAATTAAATATTGTGATGTTTGTAATTTACCTAAAGGGAGATGTGAAAAATTATTTCGAGATCATGAATAGTTTCAAATAAGTTTCGTGAATCATAAGCCCTTCCTTCCCAACTAACAAATATAAAGGTGAACAAATATTTAAGAACTAAATTGTAAAAAACATTCGTCGTGCATTTACCATTTCTTTCTTTACAAAACATTTGTTTATCTATATGTATAATTACATGCATGAGAATGCCATTTATTTCTCCAATGTAAACTTTTATAAAATATAAATGTTTTTAAATTATATGTCAAATGCATACGAAAAATAAATAATAAAAGTACAAAAAGTAGGAAAAATAAAATTTGTATTGTACTTTAAAACATGAATAAAATTGAGGATTGTGCAATATCTACTTTGGGATCTCATATGTAAAGGAAGTTTAAAGATTTCCAACGAGAATTTTACCATGACAATCAAATCCTGAAGTGTTCATATATATTGTTTCTGAAGATTGTGAAATATATTTTAGAAAACTTTATTTCTTAAATTTTGTTCAATTGTCATTATAAATATAGTTAATTATTCATCTCGTATGGTTTACCTTTCGAATTAGGCCTTGGAACACTCAATATACACATACATGCAACATGCGCAATTGAATCTCGACCAATCACTACATGTGCAGCCATGTGTGCCAATTGAAGCCAATAATATCTCCCTTTCTCTTTATAAATTGTCACCACACATTGTGAGATATGTACCTGCATGTGGTTAGCAAACCTCCGTGCAGCCTTGCCTTTCTTTCCTGCACGTGAATTATTGCACATCCATACCATGGAACCAATAGGGGCCATCATGAAAATCACTCATCTCTGAGACTAATTGGGTGGGCCAACATCTGTATGTTGAGTTTTGAATCCAACTGATTTTTGGGCTTGAGATGGAGCCAAGTAGATGTCAAACACACATCATGGTGGGGCTTTGGAGCTTTTCGCTGCATTGGGCTCTCTAGATCACGCCCTATGCTTGGCATGCATGTATCGAAATCCTAGCCGTCCAAATAGGGGGTTGACTATTGATGGAACGTATGGCCAAAGTTAGATTTATAGAGTATCATGAATCTTTGGTCACTGACATTTTCTGTTTAATCCAAAATGGGGCCCACTTGAGCTTTGTGCCATGCCCCATCTATAGGGAGCCTACAAGTTGACACAAGGGCCACATGGGGAAGAGATCTAGGACGCTCATCACCAGTAGATCTCACAAAAGGAATTTTGTGCAAATTGCAATGCTAATCGCAGGCACCCCATCCTCAACCGCAAGGCCTTCTAAATCAACGGCTTGGATTAGAGCTATTTGCCCACGTTATCATCTGCTTCCATCTCTAGAACTGATCCCAGAATAACGAACAGAGGAGTTTGCCTATTTTCATTGGAGCATGGATTGCCCAATGACTCAAGATCATTGGATTGGTGGAATTATAATGGACGGTTGAGATTAAAAAAGTTCAACATTCAACTGGAATTTTTTTGGACTTTTTTTTTTCCCCTTAATCTGTATCCATCCATGGGGTGGGTCAACCGTGTGAACGGTTCAGATAGTTTGGGTACTGTAGTCATGTGGGTCCCGTCCTGCAACGGACGGTGGAGCATGAACTGCGTCCCTGATTAGGAATCTACATGTGCCTGGACCATTTTGGCAAGGATGTTCGTTCAGCACAGACATATTTCTCTCATGTGGGGTACATCTAAGCCGTCGGTGTGGCCACCACCGTTCAGATGAATTGGCCCAAAAAATCAGGGCACTCAGATACCCTACAATGATTATGATGGCTACCTTTAGATAGCCCCACGTCTAAAAAATCCCAGTGTTTTAATCATACCATCCAAGCATCGATGTTTTTGTTAAGATGGATGGTAAAGCAGAAGCAAATACTTAGGGCCGTATGTTTTCTAAAGGTATGCGAATTTCATATGAGGCCCACTATGATGTATATGGCTTATCCACACCGTCCATCTGTGCTAATAGCCACCACATGAAGCAGTGGGAATTGAACACCTACCGTTAAGAACTTCTTGGGGCTAGAAGTTTTGGATGAAGCTGATAGATGAAAAATAAACATCTTATGATCCTAACCAAGAAAAAACCTTTTAATGGTGGAAGTTTTGCAACCATTGTTTCTTGTGGTGTGGGCCACTTGAGCTTTGTATCTACCTTATTTTTTGTCCCATCCACTAAAATGCTCCGATAAAACAAATGAATGGCATGGATATGTCACATACATCATAGCAGGGCCCACAAATGTAAGTTAGTCCTTTATTTAGGGCATCATTTTAGGGCATGAGAAAGGAGGCAGATTGGAGGCTCAAGTGAGTCACACCACATGAAGCCGTGGTAATTGAAAGCTAATAGATGAAAATATCCTGGGGGCACAGAAGTTTTGGATCAAGCCAACATGTGGGCCCTTGGAAGTTTTCAATAATAGGAATTCAATCCCCACTACTTCCTGTGGTATGATCCACTAGAGCCTTCAATCTGCCTCCTTTTCTAAAATGATCCGTCAAAATGGATGGACTGCTAAACATATACATTACAGTGGCCCATAGTAACCCCGACAGGACGGTCTGTCTCTAGCTAGTTACTAGTGAAGGCTGTATGCCATACTACGAGAATCACCGCGTTCAAACTGTTTTGGATGTTATATAAAAATTTAAGTGGGCCCAGGAACGTTTGAATGATATGCATACCCCACAATTAATTTTCAATGATGTTGGGGGCTCCATGAAGGAATAAGGATGCAACGTGATTACGTGACACAAGTTGGGGGCCAGGGACCTCGTTTCAACACTGAGGTCATGTCATCGATTCCTATAGTCGGGTGGCTACGGCGCGGATTGCCTGCGAAAGCCTTTCGCAGGCATATCCTGCGCAAGGAATCTGGGTGGGGCCCACTGTAAAGTTTGTGAGAAATCTACGCCGTCCAACTGTTTTGTGAGATCATTTTAGACGTTGCGACAAAAAAATGAACAGGATCCAAAACTCAAGTGGGCCGCACTAAAGCAAAAGGTGTGTAGGGAAATTCTTACCGTTGAAACATTTATGGGGTCGACAGTGATGTTTATATGCCATCCATACCGTTCATAATTTCATTCCTACTGAGATGAACTGAAAACACAAATATCATTCTGATTCGAAAATTCTGTGGGCCCACGAATATTTCAACTGTGGACGTTCTATCGTCATGTTTTCGGCCCACTTAAGTTTTGGATTCCGTTCAATTTTAGTCGTAGCGCATAAAATGATCTCACAAAACGGTTGGACGGTGTAGATTTCTCACAAACCTCATGGTGGGCCCCACCCAGATTCCTTGCGCAGGAGATGCTGCGAAAGGCTTTTGCAAGCAATCCGCACCGAGAGCGGATTACCTGTGACCCCGGGCACAGAGATATCTCTGTACCCGTGGTTGTGTGGGGTCCACAGAGATCTTATTGAAAAATCCAATTCGTCCATCTATTTTTAAAGATCACAATAGGACAGGAATGAAAAGATCAGGTAGATCCAAAACTCAAGTGGGCCATACTAACAAAACAGTGGAAACATCAACCTCCACCATTGAAACCTTCCTGAAGCTTACCATGATGTTTATATTCCATCCAAACCGTTCATAGAATTATCACCAATCAGATAAACTCTAGCAACAAATATCATCCGGATACAAAACTTTTGTGACCATCAGGCGTTAGATCCATACTGTTTCGTGCGGTATGGCCCACATGAGTTTTGGATCTATCTGATCTTTTCATCCTGTCCTATTGTGATCTTTAAAAACAGATGTATGGAGTAGATTTTTCAAGAACATCTCTGTGGACCCCACACAGCCACGGGCACAGAGATATCTCTGTGCCCGGGTCACAGGCAATCCGCTCTCATCCGCGCCCGGGTGGCTAACAGTGTGATCTGACTAACGAGGTGGGTGGGTGTACTAACAATGGGTTGTGTGACCCTCCGTGGATGCGGATTGCCCAAGAAAGTTCCTGGGCTTGTAAGCTTGGTGGGCCAGCGTGATGTCTGTGAGAAACCCACCCCGTCCATCTATTTTGCCAACTCATTTTAAAACACGAGGCAAAATATTAAGTGAATACAAAATTCAAGTGGGCCACACAAGAGGAAGCAGTGGGGATTGAATGACCACCATTGAAATAGTCACAAGGCACAGAAGTTTCTTATTAGGATAAGCCTCTCATCCGCGCCCGGGTGGCTAACAGTGTGATGTGACTAACGGTGTTGGTGGGTGTACTAACAATGGGTTGTGTCACCCTCCGTGGATGCGGATTGCCAAAGAAAGTTCCCGGGCTTGTAAGCTTGGTGGGCCAGCGTGATGTCCGTGAGAAATCCACCCCGTCCATCTATTTTGCCAACTCATTTTAAAACACGAGGCAAAATATTAAGTGAATACAAAATTCAAGTGGGCCACACAAGAGGAAGCAGTGGGGATTGAATGACCACCATTGAAATAGTCACAAGGCACAGAAGTTTCTTATTAGGATAAGCCTCTCATCCGCGCCCGGGTGGCTAACAGTGTGATGTGACTAACGGTGTTGGTGGGTGTACTAACAATGGGTTGTGTCACCCTCCGTGGATGCGGATTGCCAAAGAAAGTTCCCGGGCTTGTAAGCTTGGTGGGCCAGCGTGATGTCCGTGAGAAATCCACCCCGTCCATCTATTTTGCCAACTCATTTTAAAACACGAGGCAAAATATTAAGTGAATACAAAATTCAAGTGGGCCACACAAGAGGAAGCAGTGGGGATTGAATGACCACCATTGAAATAGTCACAAGGCACAAAAGTTTCGTATTTTAGTTCATCCCAATTGGAATGACTTTATGACACGTTTGAATGGCATATAAACATCAAGGTGGACTCAAAAAGATTTCAAGGTAGGCGTTTCTTTCACCACTTTTCTTCTCGTTTAACCCACTTGAGTCTTAGATCTTCGTAACATCATGTACTTAAATCATTTAGCAAAACGGATGTATTGAGTGGATTTTTCAAAAACATCAAGAAGGTAGACCCGACATAGCTTCTGAGCACAGGAACTTCCTCCAATTGGCGTCCGTTTCATCCCACAATTCCCTGTGATATGATCCACTTCATTTTGTAATCAAACTTAGTTTAAAGATTACGTTCCAACATGGTCCAGAAAAACCGAGGAACGGAGTGGATGTCACACACACATCATGGTGGGCCCACAAAGCTTTCTTGTTTGCCGAGCATTGTGCATTGTACCTCAAGCGCGACTGACCGAAAGACGTCCTCACACGTATTATCAATCCACATCACACGATCCTCAACGAGACTCATCTGGACAAGATGCTCTCTCTTCTCACGACCCGTCCCCTCAAGCCTCTCTTCTTCCACTTCAACCCTTCTCTTCCCAAACTACCCCTCCCCAAACTCCAAATCCCCAAAATACCCCTCTCTCCCTCCCCCTATAAACCCCTCCCATCTGCCTCCCTCTCCCATCGCAGACCCGAATCCGCTCCCCGCTTCCGCCTCTTCTCCTCCGTCAAAATGGCGTCAAAAACAGTCGAGCACATCGTCCTCTTCCGCGTCAAACCCGACACCCAACCGTCAAAGCTCGACGCCATGATTTCCAACCTCAACGCCCTCACATCCCTACCCTCCGTCCTATACCTAACCGCGGGCCCCATCTCCAAGAACAGATCCCGATCGTTCGATTTCACTCACCTTCTCCACAGCCGCTACAGCACGAAGGAAGATCTCGCCTCCTACTCTGCAGACCCGGCGCACCTTAGCGTCGTCAAGGAATCGGTCCTCCCCATCTGCGACGACATCATGGCCTTCGACTGGGTGTCGGATCTCGACGGCCCGATTGCCCCGCGGCCCGGGTCTGCGATGCGGCTCACTCTTCTGAAGCTGAAGGAAGGGTTAGGGGATGGAGAAAAGGGAGAGATCCTGACCGTTCTTGGGGGTATCAAATCATCTTTTCCGGAGATCGATCAGATCAGCTTTGGAGAGAACTTCTCGCCGGCCCGCGCCAAAGGGTTTACGGTCGGATCGGTGTCGATCTTTCCGGGAGTGAAGGAGATAGACGGGCTGGATGAGAAGGGGGCGATGGTGGAGATGGAGAAGGAGAAGGTCAGGAGCTTGCTGGAGAGCGTCATCGTCGTGGATTACGAGATTCCGCTGCCGCCGTCGGCCAGCCTTTGATCAGAGCTCACCACCGTCCGTTAGGTTTGATTTTCCTTTATTTTTCTGAATTTTATTAAGAATAATGAATTTTTAATTATGGAAATTACAGATGATTTTGGTAGTGAAAAATGCTGGATGAGAAATGCTTTGATACTCTGGCAGAGTGTGATAGATGATATGCAGGCATGTCGAATGGCATATATGAGTAATTCAAACTAAATCGTCCAAATTACAAGTCCCAGTTTGATTATCTGACTATGGAATTGGTGGACATTTATTGGACGGTTAAAAATGAAAAGTATCTGATGGTCTTTGGGTTTCACCCTATTAGAGATTCAGATTGTCCAACCAATCTTATTTTAGGACTGTTGACTTTTGCGACAGCGGGTTCCATAATTAGGTTTAATTTGATTCTTACTGCCTGCATATCAAGTGTCATTTGCTGCCAGAGTATCAAATAATTCCCCATTTTATTAACAAAACAGAGGATAGATCCACGCACGTGCGCACGTGCAAATATGAAACATGGTGCGAGATCTGTGCTTTTTATTAGGTTGGAAATAATTCCTAGCTCTTCTGCCTTAAAAAAAAAAAAAAGGGATAATTTTACTCATGGGAGCGGATTAGGTGTTACCCGGGTAACACTTACCATGGGGCCCACCTTGATGATGTGTTGTACGTCCACGCCGTCCATCCGTTTCTCCGTACCATTTTAGAAGGTGGTCCCAAAAGTAAGGTTTGAAAAACAAATACATCAAGGTGGGCTCAAACCACCCACTAAGATTTGGATTTTCGTGGTCCCAAAAGATTTGGATTTTCTTGAGATTTGAAAAACAAATTGACAGTGTGGATAGACAGCAAATACATCAAGGTGGGCTCACACCACCCACTAAGGTGTTACCTGGGTAATAGATTTGCAGTTAGATTTTTTTCTCCTTTTTTTCTAGCCATTCATTTGTTTTGATACGCTGTGGCCCACCTGTGTTCTGAAATGACCTGATTTTTATGCCAGATGATGTAAACAGTGTGATGTATCACATTGTGACACATGCCCTGCTCGATGATGTTTATGGCTCCCGCATGCGCATGTTACACAAACCTTAAAATAATAATTACACATTTTCCTGTTGCAGAATACAATATTTCAATACTCCCCATCAAGCCGGTGGTTGACGGATATCACAAAATTAGTGCTCTTCTAAGAGCCTTGGTAATGTCTTAAGTCAGTTTTTGGAATTTCCTCAAAGTTAAAATCAACCTTGGAATGCTTCGTCCTTTCATGAGATTACTGAATTTGATGAGATATGAAGTGTCTCTTGATTACGACTGATTCCTATGTTGGGTAAGAGAGCTTTCACTAGGCTGGCGGCATAACTTTGACAAATCATTTGTTGGGAATTTCAGGATGTATGGAATTCTTAATGTTATTGAGGATGAGGAAGGCACTATTGATCTTTTGGGGTCCGTTGGGGAAGGTAATGCCTTCTAAGGATGGTGCAAATTGGCCCTCTTTGATGTTCATTTTGGGCCTTTGATTGTTGAGGGGTATGTTATTTTGTCCTTGGCGAAAGGCATCTTCTGCCCTTGAAAGTTATCCTTTATTGAGATCCCTCTCGATGGACCACCATGTGGAATTACCAATGTTATTGAGGATGACAATGGCACTGTTTGTCTTCTGGGGTCTAACAGGGAAGGCAATGCCTTCAAAAGGAAGGTATAAATTGGCCCTCTTGGAGGTTCTTTTTGGGCCTTGGGGATATATTATTTTGTCCTTGGCGAATGGTATCTTCAGCCCTTGAAAGTTACCCTTTATTGAGATGCCTTTAGGTGGATCACCACATGGAATTCCCAATGTTATTAACGATGACAAAGGCACCGTTGGTCTTTTGGGGCTGTTGGGGAAGGCAATAATGCCTTCAAAGGTGCAAATTGGCCCTCTTCAAGGTTCTTTTTGGGCCTTTGATCGTTGAGGGGCATGTTGTTTCATCCTTGGCAAAAGGTATTACCTTTATTGAGATGCCTCTAGGAGGATTGCGTGTAATTCCCAAAGTTATTAGGGATGACAAAGGCACCCTTGGTCTTTTGGGGCCTGATGGGGAAGGCAATGCATTCAAAGGTTGGTGGAAATTGGCCCTCATCAAGGTTCTATTTGGGCCTTTGGGCCTTAGATCGTTGAGGGGTATTTTATTTCGTCCTTGGCGATAAGTATCTTCAGCCCTTGAAAGTTGCCCTTTATCAATATGCCTCTAGGTGGACCACCTTGTGGAATTCCTTATTGAGGATGATAATTGCACCGTTGGTCTTCTGGAGCTTGTTGGGGAAGGCAATGCCTTCACAGGAAGGTGCAAATTGGCCTTCTTCGAGGTTCGTATGTCATTTTGTCATCGGTGAAAGGGTATCTTCAGCCCTTGAAAGTTAATCTTTATCGAGATGCCTCTAGGTGGACTGTTTTGTTTATCCATGTGGAAGTGATGGTGATAGTGCGGGTGCTACTTTGGTGGGTTGGGTTGACTGTGAACAAGAGTCTGAGCTGATCTCAAGAGCACCCAACCCGTAACCTGGCCCCTGAATTCCAACCTGAGATGCCCAACCCGAACTAACCCGACCCAAATATGGGCGATCATTGCCGACTTGACCTAACCCAACTCGAATTTGCTCAAACCAAACCAAGCTGATTCCAGATGGGGTTGGAGTTTTCAAACCCTAACCTGACCCAATGACCCTGACTACCCAACCCCACCTGACGTAGACTTGGGTTGGGCTCAGCTCAACCTGACCCCAAACTGAACCTCTGAAATACATAAGTAGGTGACTTGCGCTAATACTCCGATGACTAAATAATGTTGCCTGGTGTAATAACCATCATCCTCGGAATAACCTTCCTAACATAATGCATTCGAGGTAGCTGTGCAGGTGATCTGACCACACGAGGATCGACTTCTACGCAGGTATTTGACCTTGGTTCAGAAGTGGTCTCTTGGCGTAGCGGGTTACAGGCGGCGAAATCCATGATTCCCTTCGACTACCCGACTTAAAATTTATGAAGCCCAAGTTCGGATCGACCTGACCGCTTGATTGTAACAGGGTTGGGCTTGACTTGCCCAGTATCAACCTGCCAAACCCAACTCAGGTTTAAAAATGGAACATGAGGCTAAGGATATGCCCGGCCTCCATAATTTGATATTTTGTTTTGGGTTTTGGTTTGGGTCCGGTTGGGTCTAACCCCTCGTTTAGCTGGCAGAAAGTGTGACCCAATTACTGCCCGCGGCGATCCTATTTGTATGCGTGGGCCATTTTCAGTTGCTGTCGGTCAATCAAAGCAAACTTCAACAACTGCCTTTGTGAGTTACTCTGGCTTTTGGAATTTCATGCGCAGCATGTTAGAGGCCTTAGTCACGATGGGTGGCAATTGCTAGTGGCCAGCCCCACTCGACAAGCCCAACCGGGCTTGGACCGGCTAGCTTGGCTCATGGACCTTCAGCCCTGCATGTGTGGCCAGGCTCAAGTGATGTGAGCCTGATCCAGCTCAGCATGGCCAGCCTGAACTTTTGTGCACGTATATTACGATCCTCAGGCAACTCAAACATCTTGAATCTAGGCCATCGGTTCGGTCTTCCAAAATGTCTATTTCCCGGCGCATACATGGCCCACTTGATTAACAGATGTTAGGAACATTTAAGTGGGAAACGGGGATTTTATCAATTTTCGGGCCTGTGGTCAGTGAAAACCTGGCCTGCAAAGTAAAACCTAGACCCAACCGTCCGTCCGTCGGTCGTTAGAATTGCAACGGGACAGTGCGTTGATGTCTTGTTAGGAAGATCTGAAGCACACATGATGGTGTTGCACACAATCGGAGGTTAGCATCTTAGTATCGATCTTGATTTGACGGTGCATCGAAGTGGCCCTGACCACCTGGGAAACCCTTTTGGTTTCTCAGCTAGACATGATGACGTGGGCCATGATCAATGAGCCCCAGGGAAATTAAAAAAAAAAAAAAAAAAAAAACCATTATTGCCATGTTGGGATTCCTCTTTTACAACGATTTGGATGAGCATCAAACACTTCAAATGAGATGAGGATGCATGCACTTCAAACACTTAGTCCACCCGGTTGGACTATATCTCAGGTCCAACCAGCTTAGATGCCATTCATTTGGAATTAGATTTTAGCTAGATTTTAGCGCATTAAATTTTCATAAAAATAAGTGAGGGATTCTACCTTGGTGCATTTATGACAATTTTCATATAACGAGGAGGGGAATCCATTACTTACTGATGAGGCTACCATGATTTTTGTCAGAAATCCACCCGGTTCATTCATTTAGCTAGATCATGTTAGCCTTCTGTAGATTTTTCACAAATATCACGGTCGGCCCACTTAGCTTTCGTTGGACGGCTTTACCTGGCAAACAGCGGTCGTGGGTCCTCCTTTGAAAGGAGGAAAGAAGGTTTTCAAAAAAATCTCTCCCTAGGCCTTTTCACATATATGGACGCGGCTTCTAAGTATTCCTGATTGTGGGGCCACTGTGATATAGATGTAACTTATATCCATGCTGTCCATCCATTTTGACAGCTCAGTTTAGGGCATGATCCTAAAACTGAAGCAAATCCAAATTTCATACGGTCTACCCTATAGTAAAGAGTGGTGATTGAATGCCTACTGTTAAAAACTTCTTGGTGGGGGCCACCTAAATCACAGATCATCATAAAGTTTTGGCCTTGGGCATAAGGAGGGATTAAATATCTAATAGTTGGAGTGGATCTCATATAAACATCATGGTGGGCTACATGAAATGCCATGATTAGCATTGCCATAAATTTTCTGTGTTTTTAGAACAGGGATTGCGAACGTTAGCAAACAGCAACTCTACCGTGAGCTACAGCGCGGATCCCGGGTCGGTGCATACCGAATTGTGGGGCCCACTGTGATATAAGTGACTTACATCCACATTGTCCCTACATTTTGACAGCTCGTTTTAGGGTATGATCCTAAAAATGAAGCAGATCTAAATCTTAGGTGGACCATACCACAAGAAACATCCGTGATTGAATCCCCACCATTGAAGCATTCATGGGTACCATGCGAATGTTAATTTGCCATCCAACCTGTTGATAAGGTCACAAGGACCTAAATGAAGGTACCACACAAATATCAGCTTGATCCAAAACAGTTTTGGTCCACAAGAAGTTTTTAATGGTAGATTACCACTGTTTTCTGTATTATGAAATTTGGATATGATTCATTTTTTTCATCATGCACTAAAATGAGTTTTCAAAATGGATGGACGGCATGGATATAAGACACATACATCAAGATGAGCTCCACAGTCCCAATGAAGCCGCGCCCACTGCAAAGCTCTGTGGCCCAGCATGATTTGTGTTTTACCCATACTGTCCATCTATTTTTCCAAGCTCATTTTAGAGCTGCATATCCAAATTTGAGGTGGGCCCTATGAAGTTTTTAATGGTGGGCATTCAATGACTACTGTTTCCTCTGATTCAGTCCATTCGAGATTTGGATCTGCTTCATTTTTTGGAACCATGCTCTATAATAATCTGTAAAAACTGAAGGACGGTGTGGATATACAACGCACACATCAAGGTTGGCTCTACTCTAAGGAAAACACTCACTGCTATGTAATGCCTGTGCCACTTTAATCTGGTTCCAGTTAATAGCCTTCAATAGCCTGTTTGGCACCATGGATTTGAGGAGAAGTGAGGAGAAACAGGTTACTTTATTCTGTTTGGCACAATGGATTTGATGAGAAGTAGATTTGAGAGGAATTTAGGAGAACACAAAAAGGCACTTTTAGCTCTTTTTCAAATCCTTTAAAAAATGTGGGATTTGAGGAGAAATCCTCCCTAACGTAAGACCTTATGGCTTTCACTTTTTTTTTTAATAATTTTCATTAGCCGGTGATTTTTTATTTGAAATCCCATTTGGGTTTTTTGAGTTTTTAAATTTCCTTTGTTTTTCTTTACTGGTTTTTAAGGAGTTCAGATATCTCAAAGAGAAGTTTAAGAGATATCCAGGTGGCTTTTCAGATGGTGTTTGGCTTAATGGGATTGAAATGGAAATTTGTAGTTTCTGATTATATTCCTCAGACCCTTCTCCACTGCCTATGCAGCAGCGGCAATTTAACTGAAGTTAATGAGATTCTTTCGGTCACTTACAATATCATGAACAAGACGTGCCATTCTCCCACCGTTAGCTGATGAGATTTTGCACTTGCGTAGCTCCTAATGTAAATTTTTATTATTATTATTATGTCATATTTGTTAAATTGCTACGAACTTTTAAATTTTAATATAATAATGTTGTTTGGATGAAATTGGTAGACAAAAGGGATTGCAAGGAATTTTATTGATGGTTGAAATTAGCACGGGAAGTGCAAATGCTTGAAGTCCAATTGTATGAAATTCGAATAATGCAATATCTTTAGTGGGCTACAAGACGATACCCATGCATTAAGGGAGGAACATCAGTATTCCTTATTGATGGTTGAAATTAGCACGGAAAGTGCAGATGATTGAAGTCCAATTGTATGAAATTCGAATAATGCAATATCTTTAATGGGCTACAAGATGATACCCATGCATTAAGGGAGGAACATCAGTACATATGCGTTGAAGTGCGGGGAGTTACATGCCGGGTTAGCTCCGTTGAGGGAGGAATTACACGTGCTTTCTCAAGTGAGGGAGCATCAATAATTGCATTGCTGCGAGGAGTCCCTGCGAGCAATATTATGTTCTTTAATTTTTATTTTTGTTATCATAATTGTTGCCCCTGTAATGAAAATAAATTGACAGAATTGTCTTTTAGTTAATAGTCATTTTCAACCAGACATTTTCTTTTTCAACTAGTCCTTTTGCTTTTTACCCCTTTAATTTATTCTTCATATAGTTGATGTCAATTGAGTAGTAATGCTGGTTCAACCCATGAATCTTGCGAAGACTGATTGCTCTTTGCTCTTTAGACAATTTCTTATCAATGAATGACGTTTTGTCAAAATGGAGTGTGAAATTGAGAAAAGAACAAAAAGAAAAAGAGATACGTGGCCCTTATTAGGCTGCTGTTGATCACAACTATTATTATTAATGGAAGGCCATTAAAGATTCGTAGACTTTACTAGGCTGCCTCTTTCATGCTCATTGCTAGCCAAGCACTTGGGCTTAGTGCAAACATAAACAAGTCTTCACATTCTTAGGCAGATTGTGACTTAACAACCTGAAATATATTGATGCTGAAGGGCCAAACAAATTCGATGTTTGAAATCCCTATTTAAAAGTACAATTTCTAAATTAACTTAATGTTTTACATGGGGATGCAAATATCAAATCTTTCGGTCTATACATGTGGGGACCATAGTTTAGTGGTCCAGACCGTTGTGAGGTCCTCTCCAAATTCGATGAAACTATGACTTAAAAGCCTTCACCATTTACATACAAGAAATTCATTTCAATGAGACTGACAAATTTTCTTGTTTTGGGGGACTTATCTCATTAATGCACATATCTCACATTTATGGATGCACACATCATAATGATTACCAGCGAATCCATGATCGATTCTCAGTACACTCATAAACATGGAAAATAAGTAATTATTGCCAATTTTGTCATAAATGCTTCATTAACCACTAATCCAAACCAGCGCTAAGGATCAAGCAAAGAACTGCCTCTCTTATCATGGGAAGGAGAGGAATGGATAATCATTTTTTTTTTCACTTTTAATGGCTCCATTGATAAAAAAATAAATAAATAAAACAGTGAACTCATTAGAATATTTGATATTTCATGCCAATTTGGGGCATCCTTCAGGTTGCCTTGATGTGCCGTTGAAGGATGGAATTCCACCAAATTTGCATGTGCCCCAGCAGCTTCACTCAAAGGGGTCCACAAACTCCCAAAACAAAGGCCTTGTGATATTTTTTTTTCTCTGAAATTTGATGATCCCCAAATAGATGTTCATGCATCTAACTCTAATTAAACCCAAGGGAGATCCATTTGGGAAAGTGCACCTGATTTCTAACCATTAAAATAATTCCACATGAAGTAATTAAGAATCGAGACATGTTTCGCCATTTTTCATGACCACCAGCGTTGTGTTTGAGGAAGTATATCACAGGAAGTGTAGTACAGTTGACAGAGTTTGAATATAAAGTTACTTATTCCCTCCAAAATGCTAAAATTACAGCTTCAGAAAATGAATCTATCTCAGATACCAAACTACTTCCTTGGAACACTTCCAACCCTATAGATATTGATGTATGTTTTACAACAGTCTTTTGCTGCTAGCTAGCAGTTACAAAATTTCAATGAACAAAAAGACAGTGGAACCGTAGGATGATTTCATTTAGCCTTGTCATATATAAGCAGCTATGTTTTGGGGTTCGCACTCAGGACTAAAAGAGGCAGCCCAACAAAGCCAACGTTGAGCTCATAAATACCGCCCTACAAGCAGCCCACTTAAGACTTGGTTATTCTTGGACCTGCATTAAGTACGCAAACCTGATTACTCTACGAAGGAAAGAAAAATATTAAAAAATTAGCTAACGACGAGCTCAAATCAGATGCAAACATGCGAAGAGGAATTATAGGGCAGAATTATAGGGCAGAAAGTCCACAGCATTATCAAGTTTTTGGTTGGTGCACGTGGGGTCCGAGCTTGGTAATCTAGACTGTTTTATCTGATATGAAACCCCAGTGAATGGACTATGCCCTAAAAGTCTCTTGAATTGGAAAATCCCAGCCACCAATCATGGGCCTTTTTAAGCCAAATATGCGCCGTTGCTCCATTTCTCTTTTTCAGGCCACAGATTGAAAGGTTAAGGTTGTTCTATCAAGGAGATTCTCTGGACATGGTCCATCCACAGGGCACCCCAACATAGCAATCATGTGGATTGTTGTGCCCACCGTTCAAATTGATGAATGTGAGTATGCCATGGATATCATTGGTTCTAGGATCATATAATTCCCTATGCAAGATAAAGGCATTGGAAAAGAGAGAGAAAACGAACTCTCTTCAAAGTCGAGAAAAAAAAAAAAAAGGAACTCTCTTCAAAGTTTCTTCACTTTCAAGAGCAGTATAATGTCTATATTCATTATAATACATGACAATACATTTCAAGTTATAGAAACATAATAAAGAGGAACTTATCAGCTAAAGAGCATTTCTATTTTAAAATTTATGGAGGATATGAACCTTAATTTACTATTCTATCAAATCTCTATTTATAATGAGTTTTTGAACAAAAAAGAAAAAAAGAACAAAAAAACCCAAATGCAACATTAATCAGTGCAGTTTCCGAAGCAAGAGAAGCGAAAATAAGAAACAATCGATTTTAGAACTGTTAGAAGCGTATGCATGTGAACATGGATGACCAACTTTACATGTCAAGCACCCTAATATCTGCACAATGTGCAGCCTCCAAGTGAGCGGTGAAATGTAATAAGCATTGCTTCATACCAATAAAAAAAAAAGGCTCTCAATCATCCAGAGAGACATCCATCACTAATGCATCCCAGGCACAATCTCAATTTTAATGTACACTTAAGTTTGAGTATAAAAAAGAAACAATTGCATTTCTTTCTCAAACAGTCATAATATTCTTATTATACATATGAAGATGTTCCCCTTAGTGATGCAAGATCCCATACAACAATTACAGAGGCAAATTTGCAAAATCTAACTTTCAAGCACATCAATTTATATTAGCAGTTAAATTTATATTCAAGCATTCACATGTAGATTTTGAAGATCATCATGCCCAAACAAAAACCATTGAGCAACGCACATGTATGTATATTGAAATTTCTATGTTCTAGAAGAGAACCGGGGGGGGGGGGGGGGGGGGGGGGGGGGTGGGGGTGGTCAATGCATTGTGTTAGGGATTCAATTGCATTGCCTTAACAATTTCATAAAATCCCCATGTTCAATTAAGGATTCAGGATTTCAGAAAATTCCCAACCCACTCCAATTAGCATCAACAGTGATCATAAGGACAAGTAGCAGACTTTGAGCGAGACGACATCCCAAATCACAAGGCAGTAATCAATGGTGATCACGAGGAAACGAGCATTTGGGAAGAAACAACAAGGGCCCGTTTGCCTGTAAGCATCCATGAACTCCATTCCCAGCAGGGCATTACAAACTGCCCTGGATTCTTGAATCTCTCTGCCATTTTAGGGCAAGCGATGCCCTAGATTTTCGAGCACCACCTAATCGGATAGTGGAATTCCTGCAATTCTCAAACCCTATATGGGAGTGAGAAAGGAGAGTAGCTGAGATCGTTGTGGGAATTTCGAACCCTCTTTGTTGTTTAAAAATGATTCACAACTATAAATAAATCAGGAAAAAAAAAAAGTTAAAGAAAATACCTGCGTCAGAGATGACATCGCTGCCAATAATCGAACAGAGAGAGCGAGAGAGCCTGGTGGCGAGAGAGAAAGAGAGGGAGATATAGAAAGAACAGGATCTCTTGCGAGATGAATGAGACGAAGAGAGCCTGAGGGAGGGACAGGGAGCGTGAGACCCCAAAACCTGACTGACGGTCCGTTAGTGCCTATTTGGTTGCAGAAACCAGCTTCCAGAGAAAATCTAAATTCCACGGTTGGAATCCAAAATTGCTGAAACTAGAGGGACCCAGGTCTCATTTGGAACCTGTTGTTTGGTTGAAAACGTTGCAATCCAGATTTTGTTCTAACCATTGCTTGTGGCATGGCCCACTTGGGCTTCAGATCCGCATGAGAACTTTACCCTTGGCCTATTGTAGCCCCGCAAGACAGATGGCCGGGTTGGATGGCAAATAAACATTATAGTGGGCCCTAGGAAGTTTTTAATGGTGGACGTTCAATCAACACTATTTTCCTGTGGTGTGGCCCAGTTGAGATTTAGATCTGCCTCATTTTTTGTCCAATGCCCTTAATTGAGCTCTCAAAACTGATGGACCGTATGGGCGTAAAACACATACATCACAAATGTACAATGCATACGTGAGGTGGTGAGGCTTACTTCTGCCCCTTCTCCCTTCCGTAGGAACGGTCGCCCACACCGTTTCCACTGGTCTCGGTTCTAGTCAATTTTGGTTTCCAAATGGAATCCTGTTTGGCTGAAACTTGCTACCAAATACACCGGTTAAAATCAAATTCTCCTAGAATCTGAATTTTGAACTAGATGCCAACCAAACGAGCCCTTAGTCTCTAACGGGAGTGGGCTTTCTCATGTGTGGAAGCTTAGCACATTTGCTGCCCACCTAGATGAATACTACTGCGACACATCATGATCCCACCCACTTCACTGGTTCCAGGAGTCTCACCCAAGTCGCGCCCTCGATTGAGACGGGCCTGGATTAGGTGTTACCCTGGGAACAGCTTAGTGGGTGTTACCCCTACCGTGTGGGGCCCATATTGATGTATTTTTTATATATATATCTATGCTGTCTATCTGTTTTTTCCATATCATTTTAGGGTGTGATCCAAAACTTTAAGAAGATTAAGATCTCATGTGGACCATAACACTAGAAACAGTGATGAATAACCGTTAAAAACTTTTTGTGGGCCACAAAAGTTTTGGATCAATCTGATATTTACATTTTCCCTTCATCCAGACCTTATTGACATTATCAAGAGATTGGATTGAAAACAAACTTTACCAAAACCTTAATATACTCTCTTTAGATTTTTTAATGGTGGAGCACTCAATCACACTGTTTCTAGTGGTATGGTCCACTAGAGATTTAGATATGCATAATGTTTGGAAGCTCATTCTAAAATGGCCTGTAGAAAAGGATGGACAGCGTGGATATACAAAATATCATCCATGTGGGCCATACGGCAGGGGTAACACCCACTAAGCTGTTCCTAGGGTAGCACCTAATTCGCACCCGATTGAGACGCTTACCCTTTAATTTTGGAGGGGTCCAATGCGATCAGTATGTGAGATTCATTCCGACGATTATATGTGTAATTCCATTTTAGACCTAGATACAAAAAAATAATTTATCTTGTGATTCAAGTAGACCACAAAAATCGAAACAGTTTGGAAGGTAAGCTTTTCCTTTTATTATTTTTAATTTTGTGGTCCACCGTAATAACGTATGATGTTAATTTTCAGTTGTTAGGCCTAACATGAGGTGATGCACATGATGGTCGGGGTGGATTTCACATGAACACCACAGTGGGGTCCACCCAAGCTGATAACCTAATTTCCCTATTTACCTTGGTGGCATTTATTAACATTAACTGAGGGTAGTTTTCTGTGCTGGTTAGTGGTTAGTCCAACTGGTTGGACTTGAGAGAAGGTATGTGTGTGTGTAGAGAGAGAGAGAGAGAGAGAGAGAGATGCTCACCTGCGCACATTAGAGTTCTGTATTAGATTGAAAGATGGCCCTGGGGTTTTTTGGGGTGCTGCATCACATGGATGGCTTAGATTTTGAGCTCACATCATGTGCGATGAGCCATGAAAAAAAGTACTCACGAGTTTCTAATGAGAGAAGTGCCCAAGTGAGCATTATATATATATATATCCTTAGGAAGTTTTATTGGTGGGCTTCCCATCCCCACTAATCCTCCGGCTCACTTGAATTTTGGATTGGCCTGGTTCTTTTACTTTTGTAAAAAAAATGAACTGATGCATATGATGAATGGAGTGGATGTCATACATCAGGATAAGCCTCGCAAACCTTTTTGTTTCATAGGCTCCGTACACCTACATGAAATTTGCACCCCATTCCATGTGGGATTATGGAGTTGTGTGGAATCCTTTTCAAAATGGAAGCGGATTCAAACATTCAGTGAAATTTTGCACATACATTGTTGTTTGTTAGGATATCATGACAGAGCTCAGTCTCATTACATTTTAATGATTTTGCACTATAGCAAATTTACTCTTATGGGATCATATCTAGCAACTATGGTTGAAAAATCATTTTATTTGGATTCTATTTTCTCATACCCATTCCTCTAAATCAAGAACAAAAGCCAGCGTTCGGAAGGTTGGACTGGTTAGTATTAAGAGATAAATCAAAATATAAAAAACAAAAAATGATAAAGTAATTATTTGGAGAGCTGACGTGCATTATAGTTGTTGTCTTGAAGACAAATTTACCTATACAAGGAAAATTCTCCATGCACTAGGTCTAAACTCTATCCTCGAAATGTAACAACTTTTCTTTAAGATGTTCGACTTCGATTAAGTGTATGTATGATCTTAACCACATTGTAATAACTCAAATTTATTTTTTACACACGACTAAGTATACCAATCCTCATTCATGCATATAGCTCATCATGTATTTGTCGTTAATAAATTGGTTGAATCTAGATTAATGATATGTAGGTGTGTGCACATGTACACACCCGTACATACTTATGCTCTATAATAATTTTTATACCCTTATACACTTTAGCATACCCGATCGTATATTAAAAGTCTCACTTGGCTTGCCGATGGCTTCCATGGCTTGCCGATGAGACACATAAATTTCAATGGAACACATGGCTTGCCAAAGAAACACATAGCTCGCTGAAGACACATTGTTCCAACCTGAAACATGAGGTTTCCGCCTAGGAGTCAAGGCTCACCAATGATATATATATGGCTCGTCAATGAGACACAAATTTTATTGGAACACATGACTTGTCGAAGAAACACATGGCTCGCATATGACATATGTGGCTCACCAATGAGAGAGAGCGGATTAGGTGAGACCCCGGCCTCACGCAAGACTGTGCGGCCCTTAACGTGGGTTATTGTGGGGCCCACCTTGATGTATTTATTATGTATCCACGCAGTCCATCCATTTTTTCAGATTAATTTAGTGGATTATACCGAAAAGAAAGCATATCCAATCATTAGGTGGACCATAACACAGGAAACAGTGGTGATTGACCATTAATGGGCCACAGAAGTTTTGGATGAAGTTTATATTTTTTCCCCCCCTTCATCTACGCTCATGTGACATTATCAACAGATTGGATGGTAAATAAACACTTCGGAAACATGAATGTGAATCCTAAGAAGTTTTTAATGGTAGGATGGTCAATCACCACTGTTTCTTATGGTATGGTCCACCTAATAATTGTATCTGCTTCAATTTTTGGATAATGCCCTAAGATGATCTGGAAAAACGGATGGACGGAGTGGATACATATAAAATACATTAAGGTGGGCCCCACAGTAAACCCACGGTAAGGGCCGCACCGTCTTAGGTGAGCCCGGGATCTCACCCAAACCGCTCACACATTGTTCCACTTGGACACAAGAAATAATGGCGATTGAACGCCCACCATTGAAAACTTCATAGGGCCCCACTGTAATGTTTATTTTCCATCCAACCAGTTGATTTGATCACAAAGACCGGATGAAAGGAAAACGCAAATATCAACTTGATCCAAAACTTCTATGCCCCCGGAAAGTTTTTAACGGTGGCGGTTCAATTACGACTGTTTCCTGTGGTGTGGTCCACCTGAGATTTGGATATGCAACGTTTTTGGTCTCATGCTCTGGCAAAATGGATTGACGGCGTGGATATAACACATACATCATGTGACCCTACAGAGCACCGACCTCGGTACTCAACAGTGCGGAATCGAGTCCCGTTTCCAAACTCCAGCGAAAGTAACCAACGAGAGAGAGGGAGGGAGGAAGAACCTCGATCAGACACTTGCCGAAAGAGAAGGTATGACTTCTTCTTCTTCCTTTTTTTTTTTTTTTTTATTCTTTTTCTCTTCGTCCTTGCGTAGCCGTTGGAAGATGATCCGCAACACTCACCCGCATTGGAATTTTTCAAAAATTAGAACTGTTGCCTCAAATCCCTTTACCTGCAATATGAAACATGACTTTTTGCGATGTTTCAGATTATAGCCTGCAATCTGTTTACAGGCAAATACACCCATCCAAACGCCCCGTGCAATCAGTTTCCCTGTTACAACATCTGATTCTCTGTTTCAGACATGGCCACCAGTGAAAAACCCACTGTATCGGACCCGAAGAAACGTGCATTTGACGCCTTGGAACGAAGGTTTGCTGCTGCGAAAGCGGAACTCCTCCAACAGCAACAAAAGAACAAGAAGCGAACCCATGAAGAAGAAGAAGCTCCAAACAAGCACTCATCTACAATTTCTTCTCCCAAACCTAACATGTCCTCTCCAATGCCCTCCTCCAAGAAAGGTCTCTTTTTCATGCTTATAATGCTTGTTTTGCATTCTTTGTAGACTCTGTTAGAGATAGTAATGCGACTAGATCAAGGAAGAAAGTAATTGCAATAAGATTCAACTTACTGGATTGAAGTACGATCCACAGAAGAGAAAAGAATGCAAAGACTATAAGCAAGCTCAACTCTCCTCTAGTCTTAAACTAGAGATTATAACTCCACGATTAACAAATTACGTAGAGAAATAAGAGAATTTACTAAAAGAGAATATCATTCAACTGTGTCTTATTCCATAGGCCTAAGCGTTATTTATAACGACTGCTTACAATCTTCAACATCATCTATGGAATCTAAAAATAGAATTCTTAGCTAGCCAAGATCTCCAAAATAGGAAAAATCTTTAAACAAGAAAATCTAATAATGCTTATTTCCTGACACAGAACCTCTAAAATAAGGAAGTACCTAAACAAGAAAAATCTAAAATTACTTATTTTCTGACATAGAGATATGAAAGAAAAAGAGATTAGAGATAAGCTAATAAAAGGAAAGTGGGCATTTTCTTGTGCACACGTGTGGAGCGTGCGCATGTGGAATATAAGTGGATTCTACAAATCTTGATCAATCTACTTGTGTGGCCATTTGATTGCATCAATTCCACCTGACTTCGAAAAAACTCGTCCTTGAGTTTAAATTGGTAGTCATAATCTCCTACGAAGACCCTTGTTTGTAGCGCTTCTTTGACTTCACTTCCAGTTGATGGTGAAGAGCTACACACCCAACAAGCAGCTTGTGCATAATATAGCATTGAAATATGCATTATCTTTTCTTTCGCATCTTGGTGGTCCTTCTTGTTCTAGACGTCGATTGTGGCGCCCTCGTTACAATTGGCTTTTGATATGTGGGCCTTGATTGACATTAAGAAGGCACCATGGTAATCATGAAATTATCCATTTCTTGAATCATCGAATCGTCCAATGGCCAGCAGCAATGAATTTTATCCAGATTGGAGGACAGATTTATGGTTTCACCAGATTGGTTGGGAAAATTTCAGCTCGTTTCTTAGTGTGCCATGCCTAGGATCGTGTCTGATCATCATCCTATAGTTCTAGATGTGGCTGCAGGTAATTGGGGGCTTAGATCCTTTAGGTTTGAGGCCACTTGGCTTGAAATTGAAGGCTTTGAGTATTTAATATCTGATAGGTGGAATTCATTTTTGGTGGAGGGGTATGCAGGATTCAATAAATTCCCAACGGGCAGATTTCTGACCATTGGGCACATTTGCAATTGCATATGCTGTATGCAGTGTTCGAAATATATCCCGTTCTTGGAATATAGATACGTATCGGTTATTGCACAAGATATATAGTTTGTATTGGGTAATTTATCGCACTTTTTGGGAAATATGGGGAAACATTGAGAAAATGGTTGAATTTTTCAATGAAACTTCAAGGATTGTTAAAAAATACATTAATACACACTTTTAAATCATAACATCTCAAAAAAGAAGTGCAAATAATAGGTTTCCTTTGTATAGGGTGCTAAGCTATGCGCTATCTAACTAAACTAATGCAACTATGTTCAAATTGAATGCATAACATTTAGAGTGTATGTGATGATCATTTCATCAAACACTCCTAAATACTTTGAAATTAGTTTCAATTGACAACTGGTTGAAGGGAAATTTTGAAAAAAATATATTTTAATAAATTTTTTTATAAATTTTTAATTAAAAATAAATTTTATTTTTCGAAAATTGACAAGGACTTAACAAATCAGTAGATCAGCCCTCATAAATGCTTGATTTCATGTTTGGAGTGCAATATTGCAAGCAATTTGGAAGAAATTGGGGAAAAATTGAATTTTCCCCAAATCAGACCACCTACACTTAAATTTCGAAATTTAAGTGTATGTGATGATCATTTCATCAAATACTCCTAAATACTTCGAAATTAGTCTAAATTGACAGCTGATTGAAGAAAATTTTCAAAAAAAAACATGGAGAACATGAAGAACCAACGGATATTGAAATCAAAGCTCCAACTCTTTCATACAAAACATGAAGAATCAATGAATTTGTAACCATTGGACATTGATTTAACATAATTTCAACAAAAAAGGGATCAGAAATTGAAAATACTCTCTGGATCGAACATGTGGGATATATCGGCACTACCTGTGCGTTTCGTATCGCACAGGTGGGATACAAGATATATCGTGGTATATATCGTCCGATATCGTCGATATTTAAAACATCGGTTGTATGCGATCCTCTGCAATATTTGCGATTGCATATGCCATGAATCCATGACCGCATATGCAATCAGTGCATAAATATGCACATATGCGATCGAATATTCGCATATGCAACTGCACATGACAACATTGTACGTAGGCACAACATCCAATTCATCCATTGCATGTATCCCACTTTGCAAATTCCTAGGCCAAAAAACAAGGCAAGTCTCTTATTACAGAAAAAAAAAGGGCTGGTTTTGAAATGAAGTTGGCCAAGTTTCCTTTAGCCAACGTATATATGGTCCACATAATGAGTGGACCAACCAATGCCAGTTGGATCGGGCGTGGCTTGCATACTGACCCTGCCAACACCGATGTCGCTTGTAGTTGGCGCTCTATGGGCCCCCCCACCATGATGAGTGTGTTTTATCCACGTCATCCATCCATTTTGCCAGCTCATTTTAGGGCACGAGCCTAAAAATGAGTTAGATCCAAATCTTAGGTGGACCACACCACACTACCATAGGAAAACAATGGTGATTGAACGGCCACCATTAAAAACTTCCTAGGGCCCATTGTATTGTTTATTTGCCATGCAACCTGTTCATTAGGTCACACAAACCTGGATGAAGGGAAAACACAAATATAAGCTTGATCCAAAACTTTTGTGGCATGCAAGCAGTTTTTAATGGTGGCCTTTCAATCACCATTGTTTTCCTGTAGTGTGGTCCACATGAGATTTGGGTATGCCTCACTTTAATGCTCATGCCCTAAAATGATCTGGCAAAATGGATGGATGGCGTGGATAAAACACATACGTCATGGTGGGGCCAACAGAGCATCGACTAGTTGCAATGTCGATACTAATAGGGTCAGTATGCAATCCGCGTCCGGTTGGACCCACTTGATGGATGGCTTTGATCTTTCACCTTTGTGCCACATCAGCACATGGGGTGGTGTGTAGATGGCTACCTTATGCACACACTTGTGGGCTTACCAAACCTCGTTGTCAATTACTTGAATAAATTGCCGTGGGACTTGATGCTAACCCTTGGTGCAGACCTGCTGCTAATAGGAACTCGTAACTCTCACCACAAGCTATTGCCACTCTTTTAATTGTGGCCTCTTTACATGTCTTTAATGATGAAGATATATCCTCTTGGAACCCTTCTTCTCATGACACTCCACATAACCTCCTTAGGTTTTCTATTGCATGCTATAAATTTTTAAAACAATGGGTAGATTCTTCCTCTTATCTCTGTACTTTTTATCATTTGTCTAAGTAGAAAAGTAACTTCAATTGTTGTTCTCTTTGGCGTGAACCCAAGCTGATTTTTTGATATCATTGTATCAGCCAATACGATATAGTTTGATGTGGCCATAAAGGCCCCCATTTATTTTTATTTTTTTTCTAATATGACTCTGATTTTCTGCATCCTTCTTCATTTCAACCATAGCATAAGCTTAGAAACCCACTGTAGACCAGATGTAGGCCTATTTTGGTGATCAAAAGACAATTTTTGAGTGGGATTTGGTGACTTAAAGTGAAGTGGACCATTTTGGAAAAACCATCTAATTTGTGTTTGATTAGCCTAGTTTGTTGACTTTCAATAGGTCAAGTGAAAGACAACATTCTTGTCAAAGAATGGTCTAACACACCATTGAATATATGTTGTGAGAGACATGGGCCAACACACCATTGAATATATGTTGTGAGAGTAAGAGGGAGGGAGGGAGGGATTTTGGTGTTTTAATTTTTTTTTGAAGTTCAGTCTGTACAGGTCCAATATGATCCAATACGCCTCATATTTTTTGGGCATGGATACCGATATTTAAACCTTGGCTTAACACACTTTATCCTGGCCTTGCTGAATGCTTCTTCTTTGTCTTCTTCTTCTTCTTTGAGGTGATTTTATTAGAAATGCCAAAACTTACAGATGGAAAGGAAAATCAAGAGGTGACCCCCTTCTCACCTCCTGACCTCTGTCCCGCTGCAAGGACTCACAAAAACAAAACAGACTAATACATTGAGAAGCCCCCCCCCCCCCCCCCCCCCCCCCCCACCCAAAAAAAAAAAAAAAACCCACCAGTCACCCAAGCGACCAGCCTTTGAAATGCAAGGATGACAGGACCCAACTGATGGTTGTGGATGACATGCTTCTAGATAGGACCCCGATCGAGGATTCTTTGTTATTGAAGATGCTGCTGTTCTGCTCCCTTCAAATTCCCCAAAGAACCTCAAACAACACGAGCCCCCAAAGATTTTTTTTTATACACCCTTTAAAAGGGCGCTACCCAGCCACAATGACTCTCCCAGTGAACCGTTAAACACCCACTTGATGTTGAATCTCTCTAACGAAAAAGCCCAAACTGATTTAGCCTCATCACAGTGGACAAATAAGTGATCGACCGTTTCCAAACCCACCTTAAACATAACACACTGATTGGGCATTGCCATACATCTCTTTTGCAGATTATCAACTGTGAGGATTTTGTTAGATGCCACCGTCCATACAAATGCATTAACTCTCGAAGGTGCTGTGGGGATTTCCAAGCCAATGCGTGGGGGGAGAGACAGGGTGAGAATAAGGGCTTCCCACTAATTTGGAAAACATTGATTTAGCTGAGAATTGCCCATTGGGAGACCATTTCTAGGTCTTCTCTGCAGACATGTCGACAAAAATTACTGATAGCCTTCTTAACAGAGACTCAAACGGTGAAGCCTCCTCATTGGATTTGCAGACGTGTCCGTATAATTTCTTCTTATTCACTCAAACCCTTGTTTGTAGAGTGAAACCTATTGATATTGGTGGTTTGACAAGGTCTTATGACGCTCTAGACCATGATGTAGATCTAGATGAGCATGCCTTCTGTTCCATTTAGTCTTTTTTTTTTTTTTTTTTAATGTTATTATCCTGAAAAATGAGCCTTGTTAATTTTCAGGACATCTTGCATCCCAAGATCGCATACCATCACAGAAAACTTCTGGAGTTGCAGGTAACTTTGCTTGGATGTGCTTGCGTTTTGTAGAATGAGAAGACAATTAAGTGATTTGTGATACCTTATACAGATGAGGAAGCATCCGGTCCTGCATATTTTCTGCTGTCTCAACCTGTTCATGATAATCTGCTAATGACTGGCACCGAGGTACTTGTTTGCTATCTTAAGGCATGTTTGGATACTTAGTTGAACTGAATTGCCGTTATTCGATCAAATATGAAGAAAATGACTGAGGCGATCATTATAATTTTAAGTCATGGTGATGACAAACTCCTAATCGCATTTCCTTGCGTTTCAAATTTGCCTTCAAACAATCCAAATTGCTATTTGGGTTTTGGGGTGATGTTTTAAAATCCAAATTGGATGCCCTACCTTCAAGCCAAACTGGTTCAGGCAGATTAGCGTTAAGTGGGTCAGACCAGACCAGTTCAGCAAATTACTGGAATCCATCTTAATTTAATTAACATATGGTTGAGTCAATGCATGATGTGTGCAATTTGCTGCCATTTTGTAGATGGTATGTACTGTTGATTGGTGTACATTGCATTCTATCCTGACTGTCTAATAAGCCAGCCAAATCTGGGATGAATAACATTAATAAAAGATGCCAATTGGAAGTTCACAATTATGTTAGCCATCATCCATTTAAGGACTGTCTGTATGGTAGGCTTGGTAACCCCACTTAGAATGGGCTACGACTGGAAAAAAAATAAAATCCCACTCTTCCTGCCATTCTATTCTGTCCAATCAGTGGTCTACTTTTTATGAATGAAGACCACCAAAAGTCTTTTACTTGTGTCACACCATCATTTGCATTTTTATCTTTTAAATGTAAGTAAAATTAGATATAAGTAAAGTGTGACATTGACAATTATTATAAAAGCAGTACTAAGGCTTTAATGATTACTACCTTGTTTATTTTGAGGTTTGACTTGGTATTGTGTCACATGGAGATCAAAAGTTTGCATAATTATGAATTCGGAGTTTTAAATAGCTACGCTATGTAGCGTAGCTTAGCCTTAACGCTATGTAGCTCATGAAAATAGCTTAAGTCATGTGTAGCCTATGCTACATGATAATTTACATACGCTACACGCTACATAAACTAGGCTACACGCTACGTACCTCACATTACAAGTTATTTTTCATTACAACATTAAAATCAAATAATGTTTTCAATGATTTGTTACATTCTTCTATTTTCAATATTTAATGCTTTTAGTAAAAATAATATAAGCAACCGTATTAAATTAGTTTTGTTGCTTATTCTTTACCTTTATACTTAATGATTTTCTATTGCTTTAAGTCGCATTTGGTTGCACCAAATATCATGAAAATTTGTTAAATTTCATTATTAATCAGTCTAATTTGGTGAATATCATGGAATTAGTGCAACCAAGAACAACCTTACTAAAAAATCTAGAAGTAATGTGTAGCTTACGCTACACGCTATGTAGCTTACGCCTTACGCTTCAGAGGGGTGAACACTATGCTACACGCTATTCGCTATTTAAAACACTATTTATGATTGTGAACTGGCAGATCACAGGAATCCAGATGGAATAGAAGTATTTATCAGAACTGGTCGATTTGATGGCTTCATTTACTAAAAGCCATAGAAACAGTTCAGTTGGTAATGTGAACCATGTCTACTGCCAGTCCTGGCCCAACCTGGTCAAACCCAGCAGTATATTCTGGTTTTTAAAACATTGGCTTTTGGGACTAGTCCCACATTATGAATGTGATCGGGCCAGTTTCACTTTAGCCATTTCTTATTTATAGAGTTTAATCTTGCAATTCAATTCAATTGGGCATCCACATTCCAAACAGCCTTAATTCCACTTGCACTGTGTTTGCCCGTGCTAATGCATCCTTAGCTTTCTTTCCTCTTTTTTTTTTTTTGGATGCAAATGCAATTTTGCAGCTTTCAAGGAGAAGAGGGAGCATAGGTGACAAAATCGTCCATGAGCTTCTCCAAAAAGGCGACTCTGCTCAGAAGTATATGCAAGGATCAAGAGGCATGAAAATCGACAATTGGCTTCTTCTCGATAGTTTTGTGCAAGGGCGCGGTGCATCAATGGGTGCTTGTTTGAGATCTATAAACAGTCGCTCAAAACACTCTAAAAGACACATGTCCATGCAACAACATCGAAAATGCGGCTCATTAGATTTGCCTCATGAGTTCCATAAGTAAGTTATGTGGTCTTCTAGGCATTAGATTGTTACAATCTTTCTTCCTCTAGGCTTGCACTGTTTATCATCACAGGCTGTTTCGTTTTTTTTTTTTTTTTAAATGAGGAAACTACAACTATGCATCTATCATTATCTGCTAGTTACTCGTATGCATTTATATTGGTCTCAGTAACCCATTGCTTTTCGAAATGATTTATTTTTTATCCCTTGTCAAGGGATGTATTTCTAATTATCTTCTCAAGAATGTGGATTGTTCCCATTTTTTATTGCCACTTGCAGGCCATAAGTTCAACGGCTATAGGGCATATTGTTTTTGTACCTTGGAAACTATGATAGGCTGATAGTATACACATCATGGAGGAGTGCATTTGATCTTATAATGCTCCCCCAAGGGTTGTCATATTTGGGTTGGCTTGTGGGGAGGAACAAAGTCCTTTGGCATCAATAATCTAAGGAACAGAGGGATGGATTTTTTTTTTTTTTTTTATTTTAACAGAGAGATGGATATTACTGTGTGTATTATGTAAATTTTGGGATGTTGAATTGGTGGATCATTTATTTGTGCACTAGGACTTTGTGCAAGCCATTTGGGTGAGGTTTGTCAAGCTACTCCATTCTTGTTGGGTTATGGCTTTATTAATTGGTTCCTTTCTAGTGGGGGTGCAATGGGTCGGGCTAGGACCTGGCCGAGGTTGGTCTTGGCCCTAGAGCCCTAAGCTCTAACAAGCTAAAGAGGCCCTAAAGCGCTAGCCCTCACCCTAGAGGGATAAGCCAAGGCCAGGATAGGCCCGGCCGGATCAGGGTTGGGCCAAGGCCAGCCCTACAAGTTAGAAATAAAATTTTCATATATGCTACTTGTACAGCTGGTTTTGGTTTACAATTGGTGTGTGTGCATTCATGAATCATCATGCTCATCTAAAGTATCAAGGTTTTCCTGTGTCACACCTATGTCAAATAAGATCATTCATCAACCAAGCGTATGTATGCCCCACCCAATTATGCACCATATGCATGTACTTAAATGAGTACATGTACAATCCACTAATAAAAATTGGGGTCCACAATTTAGACAATTTATAAGTGCTTGCGTAATCATCCACCATAATCTACCATAGTACCAAAGCTCTTTATATATAACTATATATACACTTGTGTACAACTCTAAAGTCTACATTACTAATACCACACCATAGAGTATCTAGTAGGGCAAGAAGCCAAGCTGGGGGCTGGGCTATTCATCATTGTCCTTGGCCCAGCCCGGCCCAAACACTGGGTCTAGATTTCAATCCCAAGCTCAGCCCTGGGGCCAAGTTTAGTGGCCCGAGCCTTAGCCCTTCAGGGCCGCATCACCCAGGCTGGGCTGGGCAGCCCGACACATTGCCACCCCTACTCTCTAGTCTTGCATGAGAATGTTGTGAAGCCAAGAGGGTTGGTGGTGTCCAAGGTATTCCATAATGGTAACGGACGGGCACCACCGTTACCGTTATGATATAGGCAATAATGGCCATTATGGCCTCTTTTTTTTTTTTCCTTAAAGGGAACTGTTATGGGTCATTATTTCTATAATAGCCGTTACAGCCGTTTTGGCTCCATAATGCGTAACAGTTACCACTGTTAACCGTTTTGCATACCATGGTGGCGCCTTTTACATTTTGCGGGTTTATGGTCTTTATGTGGGTTGAGCAAAATAACAGATTTTTTTTTGCAATCATTCAAGCAGCCCTGAAGAGGAGTTTAGGAGAGCAAAATTGAGTGTGGTTGCATGGAATAAATCCTTCAACTCCTTTGATTTTAATTATCTGTACTTCTTTATGCTACAACAGCTTAGTCTTTTGTATTGGGGTGATGATCCCTCATCATTGCTCTTTTCTTTTCTTTTTTGTCTCCATCTTTCTTTTCTGGTAAATTTATTGTTCTTTCCATGTATGATGTTTAGAGTTTATAGTATGTATCTCTGCATGAGTTTTAACATCTTGTGCTGGAAGATTTTGTTGTAGGTATACAATTTTTCTCCCTTAGTAGCTATTGGTGCCTTGAAACTATTAAAGAGGACACTATTTTAGTCATATATTTGTGGTGGTTTGTGCAGCTTCAATCTGTTCGAGCCAATGCATGAAATGTGGAAAGACTATATGATCCAACTTCTTAAAAACAACGGGTAAAGATTCTCATGCCTCCACTGAGAATTAATGTGGAAAGGTGTTTTATTGTGTTTTATTTATTGATTCAGCCATCTTGACATCATGATACTGTTAGAGTCCCTCAATATACATTGATACACCATCCTCTAACAGCTCGAGCTTTTAGATCAAGTGGTGATTTGAATTGGTATCAGAGCAGAAGGTCTCGTGTTCGAATCACAGAAGTAGCAAGTATGCCACCGGTTATATATTCTCCCACGGGGGGCCGTTTATGGTGTGAGTTGTGATTGTCCCTCCATTGCCCAATATGTTCCCATGTGGAGTTCCACCCCGCACGTGTAGGGGAGTGTTAGAGTCCCTCGATATACATTGATACACCATCCTCTAACAGTTCGAGCTTTTAGATCAAGTGGTGATTTGATAGATACTTGGAGCATGCATCTGTTATCCATTTTCATCATCTATAACATTTTTCTTTGTATGCCACTCTTTGAAACCTTCTATCCCGATCTAATATTCCAGGAAAGGCCAATTAGCTCAATGTCTTCTCAATGCAGATTTACATGGTGCGATTTTTCAAGGTAATCCATTCTGCATCCAATTTGCACATGGAATATTATTTTGTATAGATTTCCTTTTTGGAGGTTTTTTTAATGCACAAGAAAATTTTATCTTTCCTAATCATTCTGCAGTGGATAACGGCTTCTATTCTTGTATTGGCAGTTGTTGAATGTAAAATACCTGCCTTCACTGGAGTTAGCGGTATTATGATTCGAGAAACTACAGAAACATTTGGAATAATCACGCAGGATAATAAATTTCAAGGTATAATACGTCCATCAAAATGTTGACTTAATCTAATTCTCTGTACATCTATGAAAGTCAGAAAAATCACATTAAAGCACATGCTCACCTCTACAAGCAGTCACATGACACATATATGAGACGTCCAAGCCATGTATTAGGCAGACTCACTATGTAGACCATTTAGCCAAAAAGTCGAGCTGTTGAACTATCAAATGGGCTGTGGGCCACATGCATATTAAAAGCAGTGGCGGTTTATTAGGTTCTTGGTTGCTTCGGAACATGTGTTGCCTACCTGATAGTTGAACAGCTTGATTTTTGGCCCGATCATCTATGTGATGTGTCCCACCTATTACATGACTTAGTCTCCTACAGACTTGCCATGTTGGAACATTCGACTACTCATGTGGAGGGATGCATGTGGGGCTAGCATACCTCACATGGTAATTCATATTCACACCCACCCTGATTGATTTGCTATACCCATTTCCGTGTTTGGAACTGAACATTGCATTATTTCAATTCCAGAAATCAAGACTAGGTCAATGCAAGTCAAGTAAACATCAGTTGCTTTTTTTCTCTCCTTTACAGCATCATGCATCTTCATTCCCATTTTTTCACCGATCTCATAAAAATCAGGCTCATGAACTGTCTCTGTGCGTGCATGCATGCATGTTTTGGATCTCCCATCTTCACAACCAAGCCATAGATCATGCCTCATTACTAGCTCACAATTTCCTCAAGACATGGATTTAACCTCATTTCTTATGTCGAAGGTTTACACATATTTACATGTATCGAACCCCTAGGATACAGAAAGATGTGTCGATGTCGTCTATAATATTGCAGATACTAGAAAACGTATAGCTGAGAGAAGCATTAGGAAAATGGTGAAATTTTTCAATGATACTTCAAGAGATGTTAGAACTCAACATATTACCAAAAAAGAAAAAAAAAACTATAATAATAGATTTCCATTGCATAGTGGCCCAGTGATGCATTGTCTGACAAAACCAATACAATGATATCCAAAATGAGTTCATATTATTCAAATATCATGCAATATGTTAATGTGATATGGGACTACATAGGCCAACTTAGATGGGTTATTTTGGTCTAGGAAATACAGGGGCTGTTCCAATGCCAACCTCCATCTATTTCAATTGTCCTACAATCATGAAAAGAACAAATAAATAAATAAAGGAGAATGATACGATGCAACTCTAAGTCTAACCATAAGAGGATGTACACTGGCCCTGATTGTTTGGAAGTGTCCAATGGATGTGCTAATCTGAAGATATGAGTTAGTGGTTTTCAAGCACTCAATGGTTCTAGACCCATGATGACACAGTTAACAGTGTAATAGTTTATATGGGGGCCTATCATGTGAACGTCCAGATCGACAAGCAAACCTTCCAGACATGCAATACTTGGGCTTGACATCATGGCATCATGCATCTTACTATTTTGTGGCCAACTACTTGAGCATGCCCTTTTCACTTTTGACCTGATGGTGGTACATTTATGTCCCTCAATTTTAACCTAGGTTCCTGTGTTCATTACATGGCATAAGGGTATTCCGTGTCTGTGTGCCTCATGCTCAGCAGTATGCCTGGCAACTGCCCCACCACATGAACCCTGAGCTTGTTTGCCCTTTGGGTTGTGCATGTATTAGTTGGGCTGGTGAGACCATGTTGACATGCGAGTATTGTCAATGTGTGCCTCTTCCATGACCGATCCAAAGCCCAGTTGAAAGAAGGTTGATGTCAGGTAGGCAGCCAATTGTATAGCTTTTGCTAATCTACCATTTAAAAGTCAGTGCGGTAATCCTAAGATGGTGATGATGATGATGAGATGGCTACTTAAGTAAAGATACAACAAAGGATGAAGAGCTACAATCTGTTTAAATCATGGGCTTGATTTTTGTCGTACTTTTCTAGGTCTATCAAGATGCTTATGTACCTTTTGTTGGAATTCAAGGATTTCCACCTTCTCTGATGATAGAATTTCGGAGGCCTTCTGCTCTTACCTTATTTATTGCAGTCATTGAATTTGATTGTGCTTCTCTTTTGATTATTCATTGGATTTCTATATGAATTCTCCACCAATGTTTTTTTATTTGGGAACATTGACAATTCTATTCAAAGAAGGCCAAAGCCACTGAAATACAAGAAAAAACAAAAACAGATTTACACAGCCCCCCAGCAATCATAAACATTAGAAATGATCTTAAATGCTTGCGTCTACTCCGAAACATGAAGTTGGGCCCTTTGAAAGAGTTCCAATACCTACCCCTTACGATTTCTAAAGCATCGATCATTTCTCTCAAACCATAAAGCCCATAAACCTGCTAGAAGACTTAGATGGCAAATTTTTCTCCCCATACCACCAAACACACCCCCCCCCCCCCCCCCCCCCCCCCCCAAAAAAAAAAAAAACCACCACCACCATGCCAACTCGAGAAGAAATTATCCATGGAACTCGGCAGCACTTAGCCAACACCAAATAACTTGAAGAAGTTATCCCACATTCTCTAGCAAATGAACAATGGTTGAATAGGCAATCCACCGTTTCCTTAGCTCGGAGTCATAAGAGACATGCATTCGGTAGATCATATTCCTTCTACGAAAAATTTCTTCTACACGGCGGGGTCCAAATTACTTCCTCTCCCACCATGAAAAAACAACTCGCCACCTTGAGATCCACCTCACGAGAAATTTCTGCCAACTGAGGGAATAAATTCCTCAACCTATGCCCTTCAACCCACTTATCTTCCCAAAATCTGATGTTCTTTTCATTCCCTAGCAGAAACCCAATCCCTTCCCAAACCTTATCTTTTACAGATGCCACCGACTTTCATAGATGAGATGATCTATACAAAGACAACGACCTAATCCACCACCCCCTTTCTTCCACCCCATATTTCGTACATATCACCTCTCTCCAATGAGAATCTACTTCTACCACAAACCTCCAGACCCATTTCCCTAAAATGCTAAACTCACATCCTCCAATTTCCTAAACCTTGCACCTCCTTGATCCATGGACTTACATACTCATTCCCATTTTAAAAGATGAAATTTACGTTCATCTCCTTTCCACACAAAAAACCACTCGGTTTTGTTAGTGCACTTTTCTGTGGCACACTAGTGCACCTTGTTTGTCAATCACTTACGTCAATGAGTCTAGTGTCGGTTGAGCCTAATGCAGACGAAGACCGAAGACTCAAGTGGCCCTGCTGCATCAAGGAAGAAGAAACAGGTAAAAGTGATGCCTTGATGTGCCTTAACTTTGATCAAAACCCAACCCTTTAACCTCTTTGATGACCTTGACCATGTTAGGAAACCTTTAGTCATCATAGATTGGCCCTAGGTGTCCCAAAAGTGCACCCAAACCTTGGCCAATGCGAGAGGGTTGAGAAAATAGTGGGTCAGCAATCATCAGGCTGAACCCAGGCCTGACCGACCGGTCACGACCGGTCGGACTGGGATCCAGAGTAGACAGGGGCTGCTGGAGTGGGAAGGCCATTGGGCCGACCGGTCACGACCCGTCGGCAGGGCTGGTCCAACTGGTCATGACCGGTCGGGAAGACCCTTTTTCAGAGGCAGCAAGCTCTTTGGCCCTTTTTGGGCGTTGGCCGACCGGTCGTGGACCCCTGGCTGACCGGTCACGACCGGTCGGCACTAGCCGTTTTCTGCCCGTTTTCAAACCGTTGCACTCTCTTTTATAAAAGGGCTTGGCTTGTTTTAAGGGGTAGAAAGAGGGATTTCGAGAGGAGTGAAGCCACCATTGTTGGAGACCATTTGAACCTCATTCCCAACCTATGCAAGGCATCTTCCTTGTGCTTTAACACAAGATTTGAGCATTCCAAGCTCATGAAGAAGATGACCTTTATCCCCTCTTGATCTCTAGAGTTTGGAACCTTCTTGATTGGCATATCCTTGTCCAAAACTCTAATATGAGATCGTTGTAGGAGAGAACCTCTAGGCAACCCATTCCCATTAGTTGTAGAGTTCTCAAACCTACCCTCCTATCACCTTAGGCATCTCAAATGCATCACATGCAAGGTATTTGATCAAGTGTAGCTAAGGCATTGGCGACACGATTGTGGGAGCAAGGGAAGCTGATTGAAGCACGGGAGAGCGGAGATCAAGCAACTCGAACCGGCGCTGAACAAGGGGCTCATCCGACAAGTAAGGTTGTCTTTATTGAGAGTCCATTTAGAGTTTGTTTGTCAAACTCGATCTAGGGACGTTAGCCGTTCCTTGGCCTGTTAGCCGGGCCTAAACTAAGTCTCCAAGGGGGAGCCTCCGACACGGGAGTGAACGTGCGTCGGGTTGAGAGTTAACCTTTGTCCAAAACTCCGGTTATGGTTGAGAGGTGAACCAGTAAAACCTCCGTGTAAAGGTTGAGAGGTGAACCTCATTTAAAACCTTCGATAGTGAATGCCGGTGTGCTCAAAGGAGTTGAGTACTTGAACCGGGAGTGGAGTAGACCCAAAGTCGAACCACTATACATGCTTGTGTTTGTGATTGTATTGAGCACATTGATATCTTAGCATTGGATGTTTAATTGTTTTATTATGAATGCTTGATAGGAATGTATGCTAGGCACTAGATTGACACATCCACACACAAGATGTACTTTCACTAGGTGTGTAGACTTGAGCTCATTGATCCATTCTCATAAATCTACATAGGTTGCATAGGTTAGGAGCTTGATTAGTTAAGTCATTTATTTATCTATGCATGCTTAGACTAGGATTGTTTATTGCTTAACCATATGCTAGTCTTGTGATTGGACCCACTTAGGCTTGGAAGCCGAAGTGTTCTTGCTTGCTTAGTTTAATTTGTTGAATTGTGTAAGTAGGCGAAAAGAATTTCAAATAGGTCCTAATCACCTTCTCCTATAGGTTTAACCATAATTTTAGTTGCTCTTTAAGCTTCCGCACATACGAAGGTGTTGTGTTAGACTACTGACGTACTTTCAAGTTTTTCCAACTTAATCAAAATCGACTTGGGACACTTAAAAAGCTACATATAAGAAACCGAGAGATTAGACATAATCATCTTGATCAAAGTTATTTTCCCAACCAAAGATGAGTGTCGAGTTTTCCACTAAGACAGTCTTCTTTCAAACCTTTCGATTACTTTATCCCATAGATGTTTCATTAGTTTTCCAATACATAGCAGAAGGCGTAGATATGTCGTAGGAAAGGCCACCTCCCTACACCCAAATTTGTGAGCATATGACTTCGCTAACTCCTTTGGAATTCCCATCCCTAATATTTCGCTCTTGCTAATATTTATTTTCAACCTCGAAACTACCTAAAAGCTAACTATGATTACTCGAAAATTTTCAACACTGAGATGAATTGCCTCGCAAAATAACAATGTATCATCCGCATACTACAAATGAGAAACCTGAAAATCTGAATTATCCACTTTAAATCCTTTCACAAGCCCCATCTCCACCCCTCTTCCTATCAGTCTGCTTAAGGCCTCCATGATAGCAATGAATAAACAGGAAGACAGAGGATCTCCTTGACGTAGTCCTCTTGACACTCGGAAAAAACCATTCAGGGAGCCATTCACCAGCGCTGAAAATTTTGCCGACTTCACACATTCTTGCATCTAGGCCCGCCATTTAGTTCTGCATCCCAACCTTGCTAACATATAATCCAGGAAGACCTTATCGACGTGATTGTATGCTTTTTATATGTCCAACTTGCATGCCAAACCTTTCGACCCACCTCTATTGCAAGCATCTATTCAGTCATTTGCCACAAAAAAGTTGTTCGCTATCTATCTTCTTTTTACAAAAGCCCCTTGTGGTTCTAAAATTGTTTCTCCCAATACCGCTCAGAATCTAGAAGCGAACATCTTAGCCAAGATCTTGTAAGGGCCATTCAGTAAGCTAATGGATCTAAAGTCTCGAAGGCTTGTGTCACTTTTTTTTTTGGAATAATCGCTATGAAAGTGACCCCCAACTTTGATGTTATGTATCCTTTCTTATAGAATTCGTTAATAAACGCAATCACATCCCTCTTGACCAACCCCCAAAACTTTCAATAGAATGCAATCAGAAAACCATCCGGCCCTGGCGCTTTATCACTACCTAATTCCTCCACCACTTGCTTAACTTCTTCCTTCATGATGCAGGATGGCCTAATCTAACCCTATATGCATGCAGAAACTACAAAAGGGCGGAATTATACAAACAATTAAATCATTTACCACTCACATCATAAATTAAGGATTAAATAAGAGAAACATGTAACGATTAGGGTCATTCGTCACAAACAAACAATAACGGTTTCAAATCCTGGCGTGGATTGGATCTTGCGAGAGATAGAACTCTCAATCATGCACAAGTTCGTCCAATCAATCATGTAGATTCTCTAATCCAGGAAAATTGAAAGTTTTCTGGATTAAGGGAATTGTAAGGACTGGCTTGGGGTCAAGGTGCCTATCGAAACTAGTGACTGTGCTAGATAAGCGGGACTGGCTTTAATCCCAACCGAGTGACCATGCTAGATGAAACCACATTGGTGC
The DNA here is from genome assembly GCA_003013855.2 of Liriodendron chinense. Taxonomy (NCBI): domain Eukaryota; kingdom Viridiplantae; phylum Streptophyta; class Magnoliopsida; order Magnoliales; family Magnoliaceae; genus Liriodendron; species Liriodendron chinense. The sequence continues at coordinate 85,253 of PVNU02001660.1, read as the reverse complement.
AACTTCCACTATCCACGATGACTTTATAATTTTTGTCACCACTTTTGATGAAGGTGTAGAAGATTGCGTTACTGCACCAATCATCATTCTCCTTGGCTTGCATTAGGGCACATCTAACTACGGCTAGTGGAGTGGTTTCAATTTCTTCCTCTTCGTAGTCACTAGCATTGATTTCAGGGCGATACTCTTCAACTTCGTAATCACCCAAGTCATCCACACTATCATTGGATTCGCCTATGACTAAGGCTCTTCCGTCGGTCTTCTCTAGACACTAATGTGCAAAATGCATCACAACTGACTTCCTCCACTGGGACCAACACTAAGGACACCTTTGCCCTTATCATCCTTGGGTTTAGGCGGCTCATTCACCTGTGCCCTGGGCTGATTACCAACATTAGACTTGGTTCCCTGGAAACCAGTTCTAACATTAGAGTCTCGGGACTCGAAGCGTTGTGTAACAGGAGATTTCAAGTATTGCTCTAACTCCCATACAACTTGGTATGCATTGTCCAAGTCAGTGATTGGGTGAGTCAAAAGCTCGCGCCACAGATCCATGTGGAGAGCAACCTTAAAACACGCAAGCGTTACTAGAGGATCTTCCTGGATATCACATTGTATCATGTATTTCTCAAATTTCGTGATGTAATCATCGAATGACATTTATCCTTGGCGTAATGATTGCCACTGATCAAGGAGCTTTTGGCGGTAAGAGAAAGGAAGACACTTCTCCTTCAACAATTCCTTCATCTCCGCCCAATGTGCAACTGGGACTCCTCCAGCCCTCTCAATTTTGCGTTTCGTATTCGTCCATAATAACTTAGCTTGACCCACAAGCTTCATCTTGGCAAGGCTCACTTGTCTATTTTCAGACATATCGTACCATTTGAACTAATAGTCCATGTCTACCAACCAATCAAGGAATGCCTTAGGGTCAATGTGCCTATCGAACCTAGGAGCTTCTACCTTAACACTCTTTAGAGCTCGCTCATTAGAATCGTAGCGATTCTGGTAGTCATATGCGGGTTGCGGATCTCGCGCCCCTCCACGGCCTATCCCTCGACCTCGCACCCCCACGACCTTTACCACGCATAGGACACGTTCCTCAACGGCTCCTCCCACTTGGGACTGCTCATCGCCCCCAATGTCGGGGTTTTCTCTTTGAGATGTTTCTAGACGCTCTAAACGATTCATGGCGGTGGTGACCTGCGTGCCAAGTTGGCGAAAGAGTTCTTGTTTTGTGCTTCAAGGGCGGCCAAACATTGGATGGATTGGTTCAAAGCCTCGGAAAGTTGTTCGTTATTCATGATTGGATGTAGCCCGAAACCTCTACCGGTTCTCGTAGGCATACAACGTGGGACTTATCCTCAGTTTTTCTAGCGCACGACTCTATGGATTGATTAACAAAAAACATGGAATGAGATGAAACTAGTTCTAATATGATGCAAAAATCTGTGAATTTAGATTTGAACGCTAACTGAAACACGAATCTGAAAATTTCAGACTTAGATCAAGAGAGCACGCAAATTTGGAAATTTCAGATTTATGCTCTAGGTGAGACTAAAATCTGAAAATTTCAGGTTTAGATCTAATAGGGACTGCAAATCTGAAAATTCAGATCTGGAATCAATGTTGGATGCAAATCTGAAAAATTCCAGACTAACCTAAACCTCTACACTATGCATGCATCTTGAAAAAAACAAAACCTAGAATTAAGTAACTCGATCTAGGATGAAGTAATGCAAGAGCCTACTCTCTAGTACCAAAATTTGATGCAGGATGGCCTAATCTAACCCTATATGCATGCGGAAACTACAAAATGGAGGAATTATGCAAACAATTAAATAACCCATTCACCACTCACATCATGAATTAAGGATTAAATAAGAGAAACATGTAACGATTAGGGCCATTCATCACAAACAAACAATAACAGTTTCAAATCCTGGCATGGATTGGATTCAGTGAGAGATAGAACTCTCGATCATGCACGGGTTCTGTCCAACCAATCATGTAGATTCTTTAATCCAGGAAAATTGGAAGTTTTCTGAATTAAGGGAATTGTAAAACTCCGGAAATCTGAAACTATTCAATTAGGGCTTGTAGGTCTAGGGTTTCCACATCAAAATTGGGAAAAAGTTGTTTTTCAGACAATCTGAAAATTCCTGGATGCAAATCTTATGGTAGAATCTGAAAACGGAGTTGCACGTTATGGGATTTATAGATATAGGATCTTGAAGGTCAATAAAGAAAAAATGGATTTAGGTGAAAGAAGAAAATCGGAAGAGAAGGTTTAGAAATTACCTTGAAGAAGACAAATAGAGAGAAGAAGAAGAAGAGACAAGAGAAGAAGAGATGATCCACGAAGAAAAGAAAAAGAAGAAGCTTGAGGAGTTTCTCCACAAAGGCACCACCAAGGTTTTCTTAATTTCAATCACACTAACATTGCCCATATTAACAAGAATAAGCAAGTTTAAATACCCCAAAACAACCCATGAAACCCTAAAGCATAATTAAAAAGACTCCTATCTAAAAACGGAAATAAAATAGAAAAACAGTGCAAGTCTGCACAATCCGTCGGTGGCCTGTCGATAGGATCGACGATGGCTCCTGAACTGTCCAGCAAGTAAACTGCAACATCATCGATAGGATCGACGAAACTGTCAATAGGATCGACAGAACCTATTCAACAACTTTTTTCCCCATTCCTCTTACACATGTCTTTCCATGGATGGGGTCTTCTCAAATGTCCTGAACACATGTATAAGGCCTTCGTTTTTTTCAAGTCTTTGATCCGGGTCCATCATCAAACCATATCGCTCGTCTCCTGCACTGGTACACTCGAAAGGGCCTGATGTCCTCATCACTTCGAGAAAGTCTTTTCCAAAGATTCCGCTGCTAATGATGAGATAGGGTTAAAACACAGATTATCAAGAAGTGGCCTATCCCATTCATCTCGCAATAGCTACTTTCTATAGTAATCAACTATTAAAACACATACTTTTGCCTTACCCTCCATTCTTTCGCCGTCAACCGTGATGGATTTTATTTTGTTAACCCTTGCCCTAGCGCTCACCATAGCATGAAAAATCTTGTGTTTTGATCTCCCTCTTTTAGCCAAAGGGCCTGCAAGTGTTACTGCCATTCAATTTCATCATCTCGCAATCTTGCATTGTACTTTGCCTGATGAATTTCTCACCTTGCTCTCTCCTCATCCGAAAGGACTATTGACTCTTCTTTTACATTGAGATTCCAAATTTCCTGCAGAATTTTCGTGGTCTCTTCCTCTCTACCTCCTAAAAGCTCTTTCTTCCATTTTCATATTTCTTTTTTTTCAACAACTTTAATTTCTAAAATAGCACAAATACTCGCGAACAAGGACCCCCAATCAGACACCTTCTCTACAAAGTCTTCTATTTCTAACCAAGAGCTCAAATCTGAAAGGGCGAGGAAGACTATTGTGTGAGACCGGCTTTGAAAGACCTCTCTGATGAATCAGAGGCAGTTTCTCCACCCAATCTAGAGAAAGAAGGAACCAATCTAATTTTGATTTAATCACTTTAGCTTACCCATTCGACCATGTAAATGTAACTTCACCCATCGGAAGATCGATCATATCATTCCTCAAAATCCAATCAGAAAAAATTATGCATACTTGTGGCTATTCGACCCCTATTCAATTTCTTGTGAACAAATCTAACTACATCGCCAGCACACCATGGTAAGCCCCATCTGTTTCTGCATGAATCCAGTTCTTCCCAAAATTCATCATGAAGCCTCGATTGACACAGCCCATATACTGCTGAAAACACCCATTTAAAGCCTGAGGATGCTTCTTTGTATAGTGAGTATTTCCCCCTCCAACAATCCTCTTTACACCAAATGTTTGAATCCCACACTATCAGAATTCCCCCTGCTGAACCTAAGGCTTCTAGAACTTCCCAATCTTTATTCTTTCCCCCTCACAGTGAGTCGATGATTTTCTGATCTATCCCTTGTATCTCGCTTTCCTGGAACGTTGCGATCTGCACTTTATATTATTTACACATTTTTTATTTAACATCGCTTCTGCGGACACCCCAGACCCCTAATGTTCCAGCTTAAAACCTTCATTGAGCATTAGCTGATTCCAGATGGCCCTCACCTGACACCCCCTCAATTAAGCTGTCCGAGCTCAGCTTGTCTTTTCCCACACACACCAAATCTCTACCGCTGTTGATTTCTGATCCGATTCTGTGCTGTTGGGCTGGTAGCCTACCCATTTCTTCTACAAACTCGAAAAGGGCCACATAGTCCTCCAGCCTATCACTAAACATTCACTAATGTTCCCTTCAACATTCCTCCACCAATGTTCCCTTCAACATTCACTAAATCCATTGGGTGACTAGTCACCATTTAGCATATATCATATAAGATGTGGTATCCATATAGTGTATAATCCAATACTTTCTTCTATATTTTGCACTCTACAATATTTACTATGTGATCGTTGCTAAGCTAACAAGCGTCTTTAGGCCAGCCCATCTACATGCCACCACATATGGTAACATGGCACAGAGGTACTAAATACATGCCATTCATCAGGCGGCCCCACTGTAAGATAAGATCAGTCTGCTTATCAGGCGGTCTGCATTTTACAAAACAAATGAGCAGCTAGAAAAGAAGATATATATATATATATATATATATATATATGTATATATATATACACATATATATATGTGTATATATATATATATATATATATATATATATATATATATATATATATATATATATATATATATATATATATATATATATATATATATATATGTATATATATATATCTGTGTGTGTGTGTGTGAGAGAGAGAGAGAGATGCTCACACACAACTAGTTGGACGGTCCAACTAGTTCACATAATCAGAGAGTAATTAATCCTAAAAATGCATCTCTAATGCACCATACCATGGTGTTAATATGAAATTCATCCTGATCATCAGATGGGTAATCCTTTGTTAGACAAAGGGCCTGAAAATCAGCCCCATATGTGGTTAAGGTGCACCACACAGTTGGAAACAATGTACTGGAACACCTCACCCTCCAAACACTTTTCCTTGGTGTGGCCCACTTGAATCACTTATGAGTCGGATTATCAAGTCGCATGTCTAAATTTTGGTGTGGCATCAAATGGTTAGAATGGATTTTTTATAAACATCATGGTGGGCCCTGAAAAAATCAAGGGTGGACGTCTCTTCCAACTGTTTCCCCTGGTGTACCCCATCAGAATCACAAATCACCATGATTTTCTGGATATGGACCCAACATGGGATTGCAAATCTAATGATAGGAGTGGATCTCACATTAGCATCATGTTGGGCCCCATAAAAAAATCACTGGTTGGCGTTCGCCTGGAATCAGTTCCGAGGAAAAAACAATTAGTAAAAAACGGAAGCGGATTACTTGAGACCCCGGATCCACCGAGGTGAGTGGGACCCTGACTGTGGGGCTCACGGTGATGTATGTGCCTTAAATCCACACTGTCCCAAAAAGATGAAGCTGACTCAAATCTTAGGTGTATCACACCACAGGAAACCATCGTGATTAAATCCCCATATTTAATGGATTCCACTGGAATGTTTATTTTCCATCCAACCTGTTAATAAGGCCACAAACACATAAATTAAGAGACCACACAAATATCATCTTCATCCAAAGCTTTTGTGGCCCATAAGAAGCTTTAAATGGTCAATCACAATTGTTTCCTGTACTATGGTCCATCTAGTATTTGTAACTGGTTCATTTTTTGGATCACACCCTAAAAAAAGCTTTTAATACGGATGGACGGCGTAGATTTAGTCACATATATCAGAATGGGCCCCATAGTCAGGGTCCCACCCACCTCCGTGGATCTGGGGTCTCACCTAATCCGCTCCCTTTCAAAACACCTTACGTGGTTTAGAGCACACCACCATCCTCGTTATGTGTACACATGACAAAGCTCTATGGGCCCACCATAATGTATATGTTTTATCCATGCTGTCTATCCATTTTTCTAGATAATTTAGGGTATGATACAAAAAAGCTAGCCATATCCAAAGCTCAAACAAACTACACCATGGAAACAATGGGGATGAACGCCTACCATTGAAAACTTCCTAGGGGCCACAAAAGTTTTGGATCGACTTGATATTTGTTTTTTCCTTTCATCCTGGTTTATATGACCTTATGAACAGGTTGGATGGAAAATAAACATGATGGTGGGCCCTAGGAAGGTTTCAACAGTGGATGTCATTGTTCCTACTACTTCCTATGGTGTGCTTCACTTGAACTTTGGATCTGCCTCATTGTTTGTCCTATGCTCTAAGATGATCTGAAAACATGGATGGACGGTATGGATAAAGTACACACATCATGGTGGCCTAGAGAGTTTTCCCTCCGAAAGAAGGCTTTCTTAAGCAAATGCATGTGGTTTCCAATATCACAAGGATTGAGAGCATTAAATGAGGAGAAATGACATTAAATAAAGAAAAAATGAAGAATAAGTGGCTTGTTTTGGGGGGGGGGGTGAGGGGATGATAAGAGAAACTATACACCTGTGATGTATTCGTGTGATGCATTATATGAGTAAGAAATCTGATCCGTTAATTAAATTGGATTACTTAATATTTTGTTTGTGATCATTGGTATGATATTTTTCTACAAGAAAAGTGAGCTATTAGAAATTCATTCCAATGATCCTGATTAAACGTGTGGCTCCAATAACAAAGATAATTTATTAAATTTTTGCAAATAAAATTTAACTAGTGGGACTTATTTGATGAACGGGCTAGATCTATGACACTTATTCCCATCATACCTATATAAAACTTAATGTCACATAGCTTCTTGTGGGAGGAATTACTTGTGATTAAAGAGAAGTAATTTTGCTATTTAATACACAGCTAGTTGGACCAATTTAAATGGTCCAACTAGTTGTGTAATATATATATATATATATATATATATATATATATATATATATATATATATATATATATATATATATAGAGAGAGAGAGAGAGAGAGAGAGAGAGAGAGAGAGGCGGGGGGGGGGGGGGGGGGGGGGGGGGGGGATGCGCACCAGTTCTTACGAGAACTCGTGAGCACTTTTTGAGGACTCATCACACGTGATGTGAGCCCAAAATCTGAGCTGTCCATGTGATGCAGCACCCAGAAAAAACCCTAGGGTCCAACTTTCAACCTGGTCCAGAACTTTGGTGGGCCATGGAAAAATGAAATAGTTTCCTCCCTTGATTTGCCCCTCTCTCTCTCAGCTACGGCCCACCGGAGTTTTGGTTCAGGTTGAAAGTTGGTTCCTAGGGGGTTTTTTGAGGTGCTGCATCACGTGGACGGCTCATATTTTGGGCTCACATCACGTGTGATAAGTGCTCACGAGTTCTCGTGAGAACTGATGCACATGTGAGGATTCCTGTGTGTGTGTGTGTGTGTGTGGCTCCCATGATGAGTTGACCAGCCTGGTTTTTTGGCCAGATCATCTACATGGTCAGAGCCACCTGATGGGTTGGATCTGCACCCATATGCCATTGGCACATGTAGTGCCATGTAGATGGGCTGTGTTATGCATGCATGTAGGCTTATAAAACCTCTTACCATGCATACTAAATCACGCACACTATTGAATTTGTAGGGTAGTTCAAAATTTTAATAAATTTTTATTATCCATCAAAACAGAACTTCAAAAATGTTGTGTTAATTCCTTATACTAATGGTCGCCCATTCATTAAATGTTTTTGTCAGATGGTATGAAGCATTTCTTATTGCAGATGAGATTTTCCTTCTCTGTATTCGTGTTCTGATTTACATTTACCATAAATCACTCGTTAGCTTGTGTTTGGTGGAATCCATATACCCAGATGTGGAAGGCCTTTATTGACTTTTTGTGTACTGAATTTTGCAGTTGTGCCAAAAAAAGGTTCTGTCTTTATATTTCAAGCCGGGTGTTGGAAGATTACTCTCCATGGTGACAAACTTTCTTTGAGAAATGTGGGCCCTTGATCTGATTTGAGTGTACCGCCACTGGTAATTATTCATTGGTTATGTTTTCGTTTTGAACGTCTTGTCTACCTCTATAAAATCGTCAATGTGACATTACAGACATGTCAGTATGCTCAGCTTGCTTGGCTCGCAACGGTTGATGAGGATGACTATGATGCATTTTTTAGATTTTGAAAATGACCAGGAGTTCTCTCATGCCAGCCGATAGCCAGGGGCCCACCCGATTGACCCAAGGCACATGTGCATCCGGCATGTGTCTCTGGATGGAACACACATGGCAGCAGGTCCATATGATCCAAGCACTCGATCTCGCAGGAACTATCATGGATGATTGAACATTTTTGTCCATGAATGTTCCGAGCACTTGATCGGATGCGATTGGCATGACTTTTGGATAGCCTCAATGCCGCCAGATGGACGGTTTGGGTCATCTGCACATGCATCCACGTGATCCCTGGCAACTCATGTAATATCTTCTGCTAGTATAGAGTCTCAACGGTGCAAGAAACACCAAACCCACTATGGCCTATGGGTTCATATTGGCTGTTGCTCACAAGTCCGAATCAATCCTCTCTCCTTTCTCTCGGACGAGGACGACTAGTGACCCTGCCACTAGCCAATGGCTAATGGTTGATGCTCCGTGGGCCCTACCCTGATGTATGTGTTTCATCCATGCCATCTGTCCATTTTTCCAGATCATTTTATGGTATGGGCCCAAAAATGTGGTAGATCCAAATTTCATGTGGACCACGAGGAAGCAGCGTTGATTGAATGCCCACCATTAAAAACTTCTTAGGGGCCACAAAAGCTTTGGATCAACCTGATATTTGTTTTTTCCCTTCATCTAGGTCCTTATGACCTAATCAACAGGTTGGATGCCAAATAACATTACAGTGGACCCCAAGAGGTTTTTAATGGTGGAAATTCAATCACTAATGTTTTCCTGTGGTGTGGTCCACCTGAGATTTAGATCTGCCTCATTTTTCGGATGAAGCCCTAAAATGGATGGATGGCGTGGATAAAACACATATATCATAGTGGGGCCCACGAAGCACGACCACTAGCCAATTGGCTAGTGGGTCACTAGCCGTCCCTTTCTCTTCTTTTGCTTGGTGTGCATGCTGAGATTGATGTTATCTGACTTTAGGGAAGTTATTTGCAGGGACAGTGAAACCTGGTAGTGCCGTCATCAAGTTTCTTAAACCAATGAGGCAATGGTAGATGGCATTGCAGCAGCAGTCTCACCAAGGCTTCCGACAGACCAGCCTGAAAGTACCGCTACGACCAATCAAATCATACTGGCCATGTGCTTGCATGTCAATGGTCAAGTTTCTTCAAGTATGTGTACCTGGCAAAGTGACGAAGGCAGATATGATATGGTTTTGTTTGTTCAGGAAAGTGAAAGTGTTATTTTCATACTGTTTTAGGAGGCCCAGTTTCTCCAAGAGGGAACATCCCTGTTGTGCACTGAGTTTGTACATGCAAGACTGGCAGTCGGTTTATCCAAGCCATTAATCCGATGGCCCCCATCATCGATGTGTCATGCCCGAAAACCCCCCAAATTGGAAGATCCTAAACATCAAATCATTTCTCCATTGGATGTGGACAGTCGGTGCATTTCTTCGTGACCATGTATTTACATTTCAACAATGGAAATGTTAAGAGTTGACCGATTGATGAGAATTCTTGGGTATGTTCATTGATGGGGGCCATCAAATCAATGGCTTGGATAAACCGTGGGCCCTACTTGTCCAACAGGGAAGTTCCATGTTCATCACAGACATGAAACCCGGGCCTCCTGATTTCGTTGGCTGCTTTACATCATCTATTCAACTGATTTTAATTGGCATTTTAGATTCTCTTTTTGCAGTTTATAGGGCCAAATTTCATGTATTTATGTATTTGGAAAACCAGATTGATCGACGCTTTTCAGATGTGGATACCCATCTTGGATTTTTAGTTCTTAAGACTGCTGATCTGTTGTTGCTTCCCGCCATCACTGATCAATTTCCCAAATATCTGCTTGATATGACAATCCTAGCCTTACAATTTGCAGCCGACAAATAAACAGTTAGGAAGAGGAATAGAGAAACTGTCCACATTCAACTGAAAAGAGTCCCAAGATTAGTGGTTAGGATCTTCAAATCTGGTAGATTTCGGATGTTGAAAATAGAAAATGGTCTAGGGTTATGGAACCATAGGCCCCAAACCAAGAATCCCGAGTAGAGTGAGGTCATGAATTACTGTTGCAGCACATACAATTTGCAAGAGGCACATGATCCATACCATTGAATTTGTGGATCCCATTGTGGATGAGGCATAGTTCTAAGATCACATTGACAGGATTTCATCCATTGTGGGAAGGGCAAGTCCCAGAGGGATTGCATTGATTCCATGTAGAAATACACCCTTTTCTTTTTCGTGTAGAAATACACCTGATGAATTCTCAGCTTTAATCTTCTTTGGCAACAATAGATTAACTATAGTGCTTGCCTCATCACCGCAATTTTTCTTTTTTACGGTCATTTATCGGGCAATCAATCAGATGGTTGGGTGCATTAAAGGGTGTGATCTTTATGTGGCTGCCCAACCATCTTATGCCCCATGTCCACCAACCCCGGCCAGGCCATCGCATTGATAGAGTCCATATTTCATCTTTAAAAGTTAAAATTAAGGGCCCCACAAAAATCAGACCAACCAGACTTATCAGGGCAACATAGGCTTAAATCTTGTACCATCGTCTGAGGCAAATGTGGCTGCAGATTTCCTGCTCCAAAATCATTCCAAACCACCCATCAGGTGGGCCCTAGTTTTCGATATGAATAGACAGGCAAAGGAAATCTTGATTTCTACGTTTCCCTTGATTATTTTTAACAAGATTTTCTTGACAAAGTTTTCTTCATTAAAAGATGGTTTGAAAATTTTACTCAAATACTAACACCTGCGTACACTGAAGATGGATTGTGGCACATGTTTTCACATCATCACAGGTGACACATTGATGCTGGTAGAAGATAGATGGTAGCACATGTTGCACACATAGCATGTTGACATGTGTGCATATGTGAAGCACTTAAAGATGGATGAAGACAGGTGACACAATGGGACATTTGCATGTGGAGTGCTTGAAAATGAGGCTGGCACATTGAGGCTTGTGGTACATTGATACACTTGACTATGGGTGGTTATACATGCCGCGCATATGGCAAATTCATAGATGTGTAGTGCTTCAAAATAAATTATAGCACAGTGGCACATGTGGGGCACTTAAAAGTGGTTGGTGGCACATGTTATATACACATATTAGGCATGTGAAGCACTGAAAAATGAACAACAGCCATGGTTCAACTGCACGTGGCACAGATTAGGCATTTGAGGATGAGGGTGAAAAATGCTGCACATGACATACTGGAGTGTGTGACACATGGAAACATCATTCATAAATGATGGCCAATGGCACATGTTGCACGTATGGCAAGAATAGCACGTATACACATGGTGCATTGGCACGTGGGGGAACTTTATGGACAGTTGCACATGTAGGAAACTTAGAAGATGGTTGGTGGCACATGTATATATTATATAAACAGATGAGTCATTTCCTACAATTTCTTAGAAATCATGTTTATAAGTCTGGACAAGAATACAAAAAAGATAAAAAGTCATTTTCCTCAATTTCTTAGAAATAATGTTTCCCAAGTTTGAGCAAGGAACCAAAAGAAAGCATTTTTCAAACAAAGGAAATACCCTTTCATGAAAATTGACATTTCCTCAATTTAATTTTAGTGAATCCAAACAGGCCCTTAAGCCCTTGATTTGTTGAGAGGCTCAATTTCTAGGACCTCGTGAAAACTCCATACGTAGGCACCCAATGAACAGGTCAGACCTTAAACACATGTTCTAGATTGCACTTCTACAAATAGCAGGGGCTGCACAAAGCTCATCAGTGTACTTTGCCTAGAGGCTCCAAGAACCAAAAACACTTCATTATATATACTTTCTTAAACCCCCATAAGATCTGAACCGTTCATTCAGTGGACCCCAATGATGGAAAGGAAGGCAACTGCCCTGGTGCTTGTTGGGTGGGAGGGAAATGATACAGTAGCACCAAGTTGAGCCATACTCAGGCCACGCATGTATACGCCCATCAGGACACACTTCCTCAGGAGGGGGTTTCCGGAAATGGGGGTTTGAAGCCTGTTTTTTTCAGTCCGGTCAGGAAAAACCAAACAGAACGGTTTTTGTTGAGACGGCATTTTAGCACCCATTTTTGTCAAGCAGGAAATAGACTTGGTTTTGCAAAGTGCATCCAGCCGCAGCATCAACCAAAACAGTTTTTTCAGCCTCAAACAGCCCTTCAGAGGGTGCATCCCAAACATAACCTACAGCATTTAAAAACACTAAATCAAATAATTATTTTTTTTAAAAAAATCTGAAAAGTGCCTACAAAATGCCACATGACATCACTCATTAGGGCTTTACCTTGCTACAATTCAACCAGCTCTACCGTAGCATCTCTAGTTGATTGCAACTGCTCTTCAATCAGAGTGGGTCTCAGGGCACTGGCCGGCCCCCCTCCATAATGGACCACTCAATTGAACGGCCAGGATCTCACACCCATGCCACATGGACATAATCAGTTATTTGAGAAAATGGAAGCAATGTGTGCATCTCACACAGTTCCCATGCAGTTAACTGCAGTTCCCCAATTCCTTTATTACCAACGATCATTCCTCTAAGCTTAAAAAACAGAACATCACAAAGAGATATTAATGAAAGTATATTTGCCAGAATGGCAATTCCATACCTGTTTGGATATGGATTTCCATCATGTGTTGGATTCATCGCTGTAGAGAAACCCGAATGACTAGAATCATAAGAGCCATGAAACTCAAAATTCTCTCTTCCCACAGTATGCAGGTGACCCAAATTACAAAAGGAAACAATTCACTTTATTCGAGGAAAACAGAACGACCCAAGATGGATAGAACTACAAATCCTGCAGAGCATTTCGGTCCTCGATCAAATGGCCAGATCAATAGCCCCAGTAGTCATTCCGGATTTCATCATCAAATTTCTTCTTGAGCTCAGGATGCTTCTCGAAATACTCATTTGCCGTCATGGTACTTATCTTTCTCTGTATAAGATTGAACAAGAACTTGTAACAGAACTCAACACACAAACTTGAAATAAGATGGGGCATTTTTTTACTCTATGGCCTTGCTACGTGTTTGGGAAGCTGGAAATGGCTGGAAATGAAACCAATTTCCACGGATAGGTGTGGAAATTGATTGTCATTATTCCGCTTTTCCTCAGAAAATGAGTGAATTGATGTCTCCCAAAACATAATAATAATCCACTAGATTTTCCTCTATTTACTGGGGACACCAACCCATGGACAAAGGCTCTTTTTGATTTTCCACACGGTAAAGATCAACTACCCAAACACCAGCAAAGGAAACACAAATCAGTTTTTGTGGAAATTTTAGTTGCAAATCAAACAGTGGACTGGGTATTCTTTACCATGGTTTTCCACATTTTTTTGTTTTCCATGGAGATTTCCCATGTCCACATTTTGGATTCTTGCCATCTAAACAGGGATATGCACATGCAGAGGATCAAGAATCCTCTTGGTGGCACACATGCACAACAGCACAAGATACATCTCGCCCCCTTCATAAGATGGCCCACATGATGAACGTGCCTTGGCTTACAAACCAGATTAGTTCACTCATCAGGCAGGTCACTTAAGTACAATAAAAGGCAGATCAGGCAGGTCACTTAAGTACAATAAAAGGCAGACAGTTAAGGTCCACAGACGGTGTACAAACCACATGGCCAGACTGACGAGTGGAAAGGCCTGAATTTTCGGGCCAGGGCATGTTCACAGTGGGAGCCAACCAGTGAATGGCCTGTATCCTACACAACATATGCCATGCTTGCACGTGTGCGCCACAAAGATGATTTCCAATCCCTAAGCCTAAACATCATTAGGGTTCCCCTTTTTTCTCTGACCTTCATCTCTTGAACCTCAGCAATTTCCTTTTCCAGCCTCTCAGACTCCTTGAGAGATTTCTCTTCTGCTTCTTTCAGTTCCACCAACTGCAAGACATTCAATGAAATATTAAAAGAAGGATTACACTGCCAAGGCATGAGTTCTCCCTAGGACACAAGAACTAAATTCAAACCCCGCCCCCTTCTAGGAATAAAAGGGCATTTTGACATAAAAATAAATTCACGATGCAATATTAAAGCAAACTTCAGTTCCCCGGCAGCAGCAGCAGCGTAAAATTGGGAATATCATATCAGTGTCTGTTCTCACCAGTGCCTCGAACTTGGGCTTATATTCAGGCGTGACGGTGTCCACATACTTGGGGACCTGTACACCTGCAGAATAGACGATTAAAATGTAAAAGAAGATACGTTAAGTACAACAGAAGAAAATGCTTATAAAGAGAGAAGGAATACGGACAGCCATGGTGCTTAAAACCAGTAGTGATACTACTAGCAAAAAGGGCATTCGCGCCCACCCATCCATCAGTTTGGCCTTGTTATAGCTTAAGAAATTGGAAAGGAACTGTTGCCTAAGCACTCTTAAGGTTAAAATCAATGTTTGTCTAGATTGAAGAATTTTTAGCTTCATCAAGCAGTAATTTTCCCTAACTACCAAAGCTTTATAGCTCTGGATGTCATCACTACACCAGCATAGTAGAGTTTTTGAATGGTCTAAAGTACATCATACAGTTATTGTTTTAAGGCCACAGTCTCTTGTGAGACTGCAAACTTGTGGAATAGGACCGGAATGAAAGGGCAAGCCTGGAGGAATGTTACCTAGATCATCATCACACGATCCGGATCATGGATCGTTTGTGATCCTGATTGCTATTTCTACCAATCCAAATTATGATTCTTTTTATTCTTAATTGTTGATCCTGATTAACGTGTGTAAAGGATCCAGCCAATATTTACAGTAATGATATTCATCACTTCATATGAATTACAACATTAGTTCGTATATATTGGCTGGATCCTCTAAAAATGTTTTTAGAAAAGGCTTTTTCTACCACTCTTATTCACCTACATCAGGCTACATGTGAATGTTGTTCGTGCCTGCGCATCGAGTCCCACCACGATGGGATGACCCAAAAATCAAGTATATACAATCATTACATGGACCACACCATAGAAAAACTCAACATCCACCTTCCAAATTCATGTGGGGGTCCGCATGATGGTTGCATCGACCTTATTTTTAGGGCATCCCATTTTCTTGGTGGAGGGCAACCCTTCTAGATCATTAGATTCTGTACAAAAATCTCAGTGGGCCCCACAAGCAAAGTTTTAGAATAAGCTTTTTCTACAAAATTTGTAAAGGATTCATCCTCTCACGCACACACTTGGAGGGACTTGCATGACCCCACCCCTAGCATACCACATATTGGAGAAAGTACGGTGCCACATACCCATTCCCGTACTACCACATGCCAAAGCAACTCATGATCCAAGTAACCTTGACCTGGAAGTGAATGCCGGGTGCACTGCCACAGATATTAGTTGGGAAGCATGGTGGTGGATTATGATCCCCAACAGTTTAAAGGCATACCTTGATGTGTTTCATCAGCACTAGGGCTTTTGGCACATTCGTCGGGTACCTAACATATATGGTTGCTTGGTTATGAACTTGGTAGGGGCTCTCTAGTAAAGTCATCGCTGTGCATGTCTCACCTCTTTCATTTATACCAGTGATAAACTTAGTAATAGAAAAAAATAATGTACAGCTGTTAACATGGAAGAAAGAACAGGAGGATTAATTACTCTGATGTGCCTATTTCATGGGGTTCAAAAAAGCAACCTTATTCAAAATTCCCAGATGTGATGGCCAAGAAGCTGGAGAAGATTCAGAGAGACTTCCTATGGCAAGGGAAGTGCAAGAAGACTAAATTCCATCAAGATGATTGGATGGAAACTCAGGACTCTAAAAAGGAGATCACCAACAGAAAAGCATGGTTGAGGGAGAATAATGGGTCTCCTAAGCAAGTGGTGGTGGAGGTTTGATAGAAAGAAGAATGCTCGTATTGGCACGCATGCCATGCTTGCATGCAGGTGGACAGGACCACACACATGTAGACTTAACAAACCTCTTCATCTCCTTCTTTACAATAAATAATAACTTTGCGCATGTTATTTTGACCCTTGAAAAAACGTTCTTGCCATGGCTTCCCATGAAACTTTAAACCCAACTGGACAAGAAAAGGGCTGATTTTACATCCCTGGAGGTTTTCTAGGCCAGTTAGGATTACTGACAATGACCATGTCAATTTAAGAGAGGAAAAAAAAACAGTATGGGCCATGTCGTATAGTGTCTTCTCCTGCTTTTAATGAGCATGGAGCTGGGCAAAAAATGGCTTTGACTATGACCTCCTTAAGGAAATGGTAGTGGAGAATATATTCTCTCTTGAAATTAGAAGTTACGAGAACAAGTTGATGAGCTAAACATTTGAAGAGAAAAGGATAAAGATTGGGGGGGGGGGGGGGGGGGGGGGGGCGCGAAAAGGAGAGAGAGACAGAGAAAAGGTGGCAGCTACAAACAGGAAAAGAAAAGAGAAGGGAACGGTGGGCAATCCATCCACACCGTTTCCTTTGTTGTGGCCCACTCAAGTCCCCGATCCACCTAATTTTTAGGCTGATGTCCTAAAAATGAGATGACACAACAGATGTGTGGAATGGATGTCACACAGTCATTAGGGTGGGCCCCACGTATCCTTTATTGCACTCTCCATAATGAGATGTTGTGCAGGTTTACAAGCACGGAGAAGAGGAGAGCTTGGTGTGGGTTACATGCATTTAAAGTGAAAGGAAACAGGTGAAATCTATGCCGTCTCTTGTTCGGTAACATCTCAACCGTTCCTGCCAAGCAGTGCCATTTTTAATACAATTTTACCCTCTCTTAACCAATGTTGTGAATACTAATTGCGAGGCAAAAAATTCCTTAAGCCATTGGCATTATTTATAGTAGAGAAGAGTGATAATAGGTGTAGTCTGGACTCTGGAGACTGGAGAGAGATTGCTCTCCTGTTAAATGTCTTCCAGTACTTCATATGCCAGTCACTTTCTACATAGATAATGGGACCATTTGTCAACTTTCAGCAGCATAAGAGTGCAAACTCAGTGCACTTGGAAGAGTAAAGGACACTAATTCTCAAGGCTGCGTCGCACAAGAAAAGTCAGTGCTTCAAGCCTGGAAGAGTAGATGGAGCTTAGGATACAAGGGATCTCTGGCCAAGGAGATCTTATTAAAGTTTTGCTAAAAAAACTTAAGTATTGAAAGCAAGATGAAACTAGAATATAATTAAAAATACATGAAAGTCAAAAACCAAATAGATATGGTAGATTGTAAATTTGTAACCAAGTGCTCTCTCAAATGCCAATTGCACATTATAAACAGTAGGTCAGAGAACATACTCTCATAAGCCTCTTTATACATATCAACTAACCGGGAACCAATTCCTTTTCTATAATACTCCCAGTCTATCGGTTCAGGTTCCTGCATAAAAGAAATAAAAATATATATAAAAAAAAAGTGGTTAACAAGGTTCTCAATAGTGCTGAAAGTAGACCAGGCAAGAAATTAAAATTTTGACAGGCCTGACCACTAAGTCCAAAATCCAGGCTGAAACCAGCCCATGCTGAGCCAATTGAAAGTGCTAGTTCTCATTTGACAGAGAACATAAGCAAAGAAACTCCATGATACAAGGTGCGAGTTTACCAACAATCTCAGCCATGATTCTATTTCTTTAAGTTAAGAAATATAATCTCCTATTTTAGGCACATATCATAAGTTAAGCTTATTTCAAGTATTCATACTCGAATATCGATACTTCCAAGATGCCTTGGAAATTTATAAATATTGTACAAGTGATTTATATGAGCTACCCAAATGATCTACAAATTTTATGCTAGTAAGAGTAGTTATTTGAAGCAAAAATGAACCAAGCTTCCAGCACATTGCTAACTCATTGGCAAATGAAGCCCTTTTTTCTAAGGGTAACCGAAATCACCCGATCAATACAAAGAGGAAGATTTCCCACCAGCTATCCTGAAAAACCTCCACCGAGCTCTCAACAAAGGCATTAGTAGCTCTTGTCCACTCCACAACTGACCACTTAGCCCCAGATTTTGTTCCTACCCATTGGCCTCATCTCTCAATAATAATGCGAGATTGGCAAGATTAGCCAACATCCTTTTCAGTATATGGTGTGAGTACGGAGATAGAGCCCATTGACATTTTATCATCACCAATTAGGATTCATGCATATGGTGTGAGTATGGCCCTTAATAAAGTGGAATGGCGGAACAAGATTCATGCAGCCGACCAATTAATTGGGATAAGGTTTAGATGATAATGATGATGACGATTAGCAAGATCAGCCAACGTCCTTTTCAGTACATGGTGCAAGCAGGGTAGAGCCCATTGATATTTCATCATCACCAATTAGGATGCAATTGGCATAACGCCATATTCAACATGGACCCAATTTATCATGATAGAGAATCAGACTTCTTAGACTACATGCTTGGGAGGCTAGGGTAATGGAGATCATGGATGCAGGCATGTGTTCAGTTTGCCCAATTCTCAATCCTCGTCAACGGGTCTCCAAAAGGCTTCTTCCAATCATCGCGAGGCCTAAGGTAAGGAGACCCGCTCTCCCCCTTTTCATCATCGTGGTGAAAGCTTTGAACAGGATGTTGGAAAGAGATCAATTAGTTGGGCTGATGAGATGGTTTAGGATGAAGAAAGCAATGTTTCATCTCTCTCACCTACAATTCACTAACAACACTCTTCTCTTCTATGGAGCGAATGAGGTATTGGTGGACAATTTAAGGACAATAGTGAGATGCCTTGAAGCGATCAAGTGAACATTACGAAAAACAAGATGCTTTGTGTTGCCACATCTAAAGAGGTGGAAAGATTATGGCCTGTTTGGCCCGCGGGATTAAATGGTATGGAATTGCATTAGATGGGATTAACATCATTATTGCACAATGATTGCATGTCTGGAAATACCATGGTATTTTTTACCATCCAATCCCTACGTTTGGAATCAAATTCTTCCTCAAGCAAAAACACCTTAGTAAGCAAAACCCTGTTTGGTGGACGATGGATTTGTAAACAACGGACCAGATTCATAACTGATGTCTGTCACTTGCACATTTATATAACTCAAATGTTAGGGGTAAAGGATGCATATGGATGGACCGCACGGATAAAACACGTGCATTAATGTGGAGCCCACAGATGTAGTGAATTTCAAAATCAACTGAAAATCCCACATGGGACCAAATGCAATTCCATTCCAACTAATCCCATGCCTTCCCGTGTCTCCAAACATCCCAAGGAATTTGCATGGAACCAAGTGCAATTCCATCCCACTTAATCCCTCCTAAGCCCATGTACCAAACAGGCCCTTAGCGGTGATCTTCGGATATCGTGTTGGCTCCCTTCCATCTCAATGGAAGAGTCATCACCTATCCTTGGGGGGTGGGCTCACTTTGATTAATGTGGCCTTGTCCAATCTCTCCATTTACCACATGCCCTATTCAAATGCCCAGCTTCGGTGTTGGAGTGGCTAGAAAAATCGCGGCGTGATTTCCTATGGCAGGGTGCCAAGGCAAAGCACAAGTTTCACCTTCTGAAGGGAATTAATGTGGCCTTGTCCAATCTCTCCATTTACCACATGCCCTATTCAAATGCCCGGCTTCGGTGTTGGAGTGGCTAGAAAAATCACGGCGTGATTTCCTATGGCAGGGTGCCAAGGCAAAGCACAAGTTTCACCTTCTGAAGGGAATGAAATGTGTATGTTGATTCTATGAATGCAGACCTCTATAGAAAGATGAATTAGATGAACTCCACCTTGCTTGTTAGATGGCTTTGGAAGTTTTGGGAGAGGAGAGAAGGCTATGGAGGGAGGTTATTGCATGCAAATATGGTACGTAGGAAGGTGGGTGGTGAGCAAAAGATTCGTCAAGATACAGGGCTTCCAAGATGTGGAAGGCAGTGAGTAATGTGAAGGGAGAATTTACGGAGGCGGTTTACTTTGCTTGCAAACACGGGAGGAGTTTGGGCTGACATTTGGATATGGAATCACCCTCTTCAGGAGGATTCCTCGACGTTGGTGAGTCTTGCCCAGACTGAAATGTTGCTACCGATTGCTATTTTGATGCCTCCAGCAAGGACAGGGTGTGGTTTCCACCAGTGTTTGCAGTATCGATAATATCGGTCGATATTATTGATATCGATAATATCGGTCGATATTATCAATATCGATAACCGGCGATAAACACTAGCCCAGTAATAATAAGCCAGTGGCCTGATTCTTGTGTATCGTGCGATATCGATAATATCGGCAGCAGTGTTGTTAAAATCGTATGATTTACTATTCAAATCGTACGATGTGGATCGTATCGTACACCAATACGATTCAAATCGTACTAAAAAATCGTAATTTGGAAAAAGCATACGAATCTGATTTGATACCAATCGTTTTTTTTTTTTTTTTAGAAAATTGTATTTATTTATCTTTTTTTATACATGTAAATGGGGAGATTCATTATAATCTTTTTGTTTTTTGCATATCCATGACAAAATAGATGCTTGATGTGTTTTTTTAATTTTTTTATTTATATACAATTTTTAATGACATGTTTTATGAAGTCTAAAAAAAATTTTACGATTTACAATACAAATATGCATCAGTTCATATCTTGTTCATGTGTTAGAAAACTGGACAATTTTACAACTGTAATTTTATTAGATTTTACGCTTCAGGGGCGTTGCCCCCTGGCGGCCCCCCCCCCCCAGGGCACCTAAGAGGTCTAATACAATAAATGTTAGAGGTGAGCCCCACATTCAAGCCATCACTCATTATGGTCCACCTAAGATTTAGATATGTCTGATTTTTCATACCCAACCTTAAAATGAGTTGGCAAACTAATTGAGATGGGCCCCACATTTAGGGCCTCACCCACTAGTGGTCCACCTGAGATATGGATCTACCTTATTTTTGGACCATGTCATAAAATGAGTTGGTAAAACGGATGAACGACATAAATATATAATAGATACATCGAGGTGGACCCATGTACATTGCCTTAAAAAATTGTACATGAGGGGTGAGGCATATATTAACTTAAAATTAATTAATTAAATTATGGACCGTGTTGCTAAATGGATGATTGACATGTTTTTTAATTTTTCTTATCCATGTATAATTATTTGTTATTTTTTATGATATTTTTATAAAAATCTAAAAAAATCTTACGATTTACGATACAATACGATTCAGAAAAGAAAATGATTTACGATTTGACAACATTGGTCGGCAGATACATCGATATTGCACGATATATCGGCAATTTATCACTTTTTTTCTATTACGGATTCCAAATATCGTCGATCCCTGGACGATATCGTCCAAGTATCGGTCAGACGCACAAGAGTCCCCCATTTTGTAGAAAAAAAAAATGAACTCGCGTTCCGACTTTGCGTAGGGGTCATAGTTTGTCGAGTCCAATTAGCCATTTTCTAGATTTTATTGAGTCCTCATAAGATTTTATTGAGTCCTCATATAGATCTACGCCATATAAGGTAGCTTGCATTGCGTTGAACTAGGATAATCAAAACTGCATTCGGAGGATATTCGGTGAGTTGTATCATCCATAGGTATATTTCTCAACTCTCTTGCTTGTTTTACTTTGTCAATGAATTGGTTGTGTTTTCATTAATGTCTTCTTACATTTATATATCTTATGGAATCAATTTAAACAATAGTTGCATCAGTTCAGTCAGACAGCGCATAGCTTAGGATCCTTTTACAAAGGAACTCCATTATGTGGACTTTCGTTTTTACATATGATGATTTAAATGTGTGTATTAAGGTCCATTTTAACAATTCCTGAAGTTTCATTCAAAAATTCAATCAATTTCTCAATGTTTCCTCATCTTTCCCAAAAAGGGCTATACATTACGCGATACAATCGATATATCCCTAACGATACGCGATATGTATCTGTATCCCAAGGATGCGAAACGTAACGCGATACCGATACTGCGAACACTGGTTTTCACCAGTCAAAGGAATTTTATGGATGAGGATGTGGATGACTTTGCTCAGCTTCTTTGGCGCCTCCTTCGTAGGAGACCACTGCCTCTAGCGTGGGATTCCATGGTGTGTTCTACATCCAAATCTGGCATTTCTCGATTAGGTCCTTCTATAAAAAGCTATCGTCTCCCTTGACTCGAACAAGATGTGCTCCTACCTCCTTCGTTTGGTCCTATGGGGGCCCTCCTAAGGTGGCAATCTCTATGTGATTAGTGGGAAGAAAAAGAGTGCTGACCATTGAATAATTTGCAAAAATAGGCTATGGAAATTCCAAACTGATGCACAATGTGCATGAGGAACGTGAAGTCAGTGAACCACTGGCTCATCCACCGTGCAATGGCTCAGACAATTTGGAACAAATTCTAGCAATCTTCCAAACTCAATGGGTAATGCCAAGCTTGGCATTGGTGCAGCCCGGTTATTGAGTCAATGAGATCTCGACACCCAAATCGCAAAGAAATGGATAAGAGTACACCCATAACAATATTTACGTAAAAAAAGAGAAATATTATACTGATATTAAACTTCTTCTAATAATACTTAAGAAAAACTTACACTCACAAAATTTCGGAAGTCGTCCCGGCTTTGGAGGGACCTAGCCACCTAGGCCTTCGTCAATTCTTCCCAGCTTTGAAAGAAGTCATCCTCAAATTGGAAACCAATCTCAGCCTTTGGACTCGTACTGCCTCTACGACGAATCTTCTTCTTTGGTGGAAGCTTGTGGTGCAACCTAAAGTGTCACTTGGCACAATCTTTATTAGAGTCCACTATGGATTATGTCTCTTTCGCTTGTGCTTTAAAGGGTACTAACTTGTTTGTTGTAACACTAAAGTTTTTTGTGAATCCTAAAACATTTATCTCATCTTTCGTGCCATGGTCATTTTTTGCAAAGGTGCTTCAATTTTAGTAATGAGACCTATTTGCATGTCTATCAATGTGACCGCCACTACCATTGGATCCATCAATTGATCTATTGGTGAATTCAAGTGTAGATCCACCGTTAATGCATCGACCATTTCAGATGTTAACTTTTTCTTTGACTTTGTAGATCTCTTTGTCATTTCTGGAATTTTTACTTCAATTATGGATCCCCTGTCACATTCCAACAATCAAGAATTTGATCATTGGTATCTTCATAAACCAAGGTCACCCATTGTTCGTTGGGATCTTGGTGGGGACCTTTCCCTACATGTACGCATGTTCCAACTTCGGTCTCCGAATTCCCTCCACACCAGAGCTCTCTCACTTGATTAGTGAGATTGCCTACTGGATGTATGAGTTGATCTACCCATTTTGGAAGTACGTGGATCAATTGAATTAGTTGCACAAACTCTTATATATCACAACCTTCAAAACCGTTAGGAGATTATGTAGAGCCAGTAGTTCTCCAGTGATCACTCACTTTGATACCAAAATGGTGCAACCTAGTTATCGAGTCAATGTAATCTCAACACCCAAATAGCAAAGAAATGGACAAGAGTACACCCACAAGAATATTTGAGTAGAGATGAAGAAATATTTTATTGACGTCGAACTTTTTCTTGCAATACTTGAGAAAAACTCACACTTAGAAAATTTTGGAATGCCTTCCTCCTACACCATTCCCCTTTATAGACCATAAACATATCTTCAATAAGAAATCCCGAACTAAGATATTGATTTCAAATCAATCTAATATATGTCTAAGATGGTAAAAGCCTAATAATAATAAAAGCAAATCTAGGAAATAATCCTCCAAATCTTCAATCACATCTTCAAATCAACCCCTACATCTTCGATCACATCTCCCCTTATCTTCAATCACATCTTTAAATCAGCCCTCATATTTTCAACAAATAGTAAATTGCAAATCTTAATATTTAGGCTCCAAATCTATAAATAAACAGTCCAAAATCAACACATGTTGGGCCCTGCAGTGGGTCGTGGGCCTAGGTGAGGGGGCCTGCATTAGGCATGGAGGGGAGGAGATGGCATGGGTAAAGTAGTCTGGAGACCGTTGTTGTTAGCGGTTTTGTGAGCCTTGTGGGGGAAGAGGAACAATAGGAACTTTTGAAACATTCATCCGCAAGGTCTTTAAGAGGGCCAAGTTCTCAGTGTTGGAGTGGGCTGATTGTATCTTTGCTTCTTCCTGTAAGGAGTGGGTTGTAAAATTGGGTTGTTGTTGTAAAGTTCTCGCCTTTTGGCCTTTTTTAATAAAAGTTGTATTACCTTTAAAAAAAAGATAGCAAGAAAAATTTCTCTAATGATAAACCGCTGAACCATTCTGATTTTGCCCCTATTAAAACATGATAAGGTGGAAATACGTCCACGAGCTTTTCGTGGTAAATGATGAATCCAAATGCAACGTGAAGGCTAAATCATTGCTTGTACACTGTCTTATGGTAATGGTACTGTTTGGAAGTTGGATGGACCTCAATCATGACTCAAGAGTGATTTCACAACCACATTGAAATGATATCTATCCATTCTTCCAATCATTCAGCATGGCACACAATACTAGTAGTGGTACTTCAATTACACGGGATACAAATTTACTGCCTTCACCACCCCAAATCGACATTCAATGCATTTCAGATATGATACATAGATAGCTGTCATCTCATGGAAATAAGACAACATTAACATGACCAAAAATCCGAACCCAAGATCAAAACCCTTGCCAAATCCAGTATCCCAACCAAAATGACACTTCAGCAATCCTCACAAGACCAAAACCCTAATTCCAAACTCCCTGTCAACATCAAGTGCTAATTTCAAAACCCTATCTCCAAAACATCATCAGCTTGACATAGAAACACCACCCAAAATCACCAATCTCAAAATATCCTCCCATCATAGATAAGAAAATCGATATCATATCGGCCGATACGGCCAAATCGTATCCGTATCGGTCCATATCGCCAATACGCCCATAAAAGCCCAAATTTGATTTTTTTTTTTTTTTTCCTTCCAAAATTCACTCATATTTCTCATATTTCTTCTTCTTCTTTTCATTTAAATCATGAAAGAATATTAAAAACTCATTTTAGGTTAGATCTAAACCTATTTTGGGATCAAAACAAATTATTTAAACAGGATTCAACTAATCGAAGCGAAGTAGACCATTATGGGAAAAATCTTAAAGAATGGTAAACCTTCACTTTCTCTTTTATATTTTCATCTTCTTTTTGTTGTATTTCCAATGTAATGGGTCATTGTTCACCAAATTATTTTTGATTTGTGTTCAATTAAAGCCCATTTAGTTGACTTTCAACAAGTCAAATCGACTAACAACATTCTCATCAAAAGAATGATCCGATACACCATTGAATACATGGTCAAAACACGAAAAATAATAGATTCATGAAAATCTCTTCTTCTTTTTTTTTCCTTTTGTCTGATTTTTTTCATATTTTTTTGCTTCAAAAAAAAATTCTGACCGAAACGGCCCTGATTCTGATACACGACGCCATATCGTATCATTTTTCCACAGGACTGATACGGCGGCCGATACCGTCATTCAGAACCATGCCTCCCATCCAAACCCTGATCTCAAGATCCCCAACCAACCCAAACCCTAATTTAAATCCCCATAAAACCCAACCTCCAAAACATCAGCACTGACATGAGATCTATAAAATGAGGCTAAGACAAAACAGTAAAATGGCAGAACCAGAACGCAGTAAATCCCTCTCCCCACTGTTCACAAGCCAGCCAGACACATAAATCAGAACCGTCCATCCACCGACCCTGCCATGATCACTAAACCCTTCAAACCCCACGCAGATCAGACAATCCTATCCACAAATTAAAAAACCCAAACAAAGACTAAAATCATCCAACATGTTTGTTTTTTTCATTCAATCCATGATAGCCCTTGCTAGAAGAGCGGCCCTGATCAATCCACCTCCCGCCATGCACACAGTAGATGAAGAGGCCGCAGAACCGGTATTTGGTAAATCCCTCTCCACACTCTCCACAAGACAGCCGGATACACAAATCCGAACCGACCATCCACCGACCCCTGCCATGATCAACAAGCACTTCAAACCCCACGAAGATCGGACGATCCAATCCACAAAACACGCAAACGAAGGCTATGATCATCAAACCAGCAATTTTTTCATTCAATCCTCGATCTACGATGGTCCCAGCTAAACGAACGTCCCCGATCGATCCACCCCCCGCCACACACGCAATAGATAAAGATAGGGTCATACCAAAATCCAGTTCTACGGTATCTACGGTACCATTGAAAGCTAAAATAAAAAGAGAAACCCTAGTTTTCAGGGCTGTAGAAGATGGGAAAAAAGGAACGTTGGAAGTCGGGAGTATGAACCTGGCTGAACTTGGTCTGGAGCTGGTTATTGACTTCGTTGAAGGCGCGTCGGAGAGAAGCGAACTCCTTGCGAGCTTCTTCGGAGACGAGAAGCTTCGCCATTCCTTCCCAATCTATGCCCTTCGAC
Organism: Liriodendron chinense; assembly: GCA_003013855.2. NCBI lineage: Eukaryota > Viridiplantae > Streptophyta > Magnoliopsida > Magnoliales > Magnoliaceae > Liriodendron > Liriodendron chinense. Next base: position 58,613 of record PVNU02001660.1, on the reverse strand, counting down.
GCCTTCGTCGCCAGCTCTGCTACCTTCTTCCCGTTTCCGCTCATCCTCTCTCTCTCTCTCTCTCTCTCTCTGAAGTGTGGGGCTTTGGAAATGTGGTATTGGGAGGAGAAGAGGGATTGGATGCTGCGTGTATATATATAGATGCGCGACCTGAGGATGGGGTACTCGGGTTTTATAGTTTGTGCATGTGGGGGCCAGGGATTAGTGATCGGGACCGTTGGTGTGATGGGGCTTGTCGGAGATGGAAGGAGGCTTGAAAATCTCATGGATTGGGATTTGGAGATGGTGAGCGTATTTGCTTGTGTGATAGATGGATAAGGTGGAATTTGCATCCACGCGTGCGCGAGGTTTGCCCCGTGGGATCCAGCCAGGTGGGTACAACCCTGACCGTGGGGCCCACTTCAATGTATGTGATGTATATCCACACCGTCCATCAGTTTTTCCAGCTTGTTTTAGGGCATGGTCTCTTAAAATGAAGCAGATACAAATCTTAGATGGACCACACAGTAGGGATTGAATTCCAACCATTAAAAGCTTCTTAGGGTCACAAGAGTTTTAGATCAAACTGCTATTTGTGATTCCCTTCATCTGGGTCTTTGTGACCTTGGATGGCAAATAAACATTACGGTTGACCTAAGAAGTTTTTAATGGTGGGTGTTCAGTGACCTTTGTTTCATATGCTATGGTGCATTTAAATTTTGATTTTGCTCTCTTTTTACTCTTTTTATTTTTTTGTCCATGCCCTAAGATAAGCCATCAAAATAGATGGATGGTTGGGAATAGAACGCCGTTAGCGTAAGTGAAAGCTGAACAACAACATAATAGAATATGTGAATCAAACGAGCAATCTAATACAACCAATCATACAAGCATTCAACCACACAGAGTCAATCTAATTTCACGTGGAAAAACTTCGCGGGTAAAAAACTACGGCACAAAGCGACCTATTGTGAATCAGAAGCTTACAGAGATGAACAGCCCATGAGCAAATAAAACTAAAGCTCTCTCCCCTCTACCTAATGCACTTAGGAAACCCTGGACACCTTATAATTACTCGTAATCTTAGTTACAATCCGTTTATATATAGGCAACAAACTAAAATTAAAAACTATTTACGCGAATTGACATATCTACATAAGAAAATGTGTGCACAGCCGACTGGTCGGACCACACAAAAACAATTCAGAGGAAACTTCCAAATTTGTCACACCAGACTCAACAACCGACCAGTCGTAGCCGATCGGCCCCCACTATCCGATCGGTCATAATAGTCCAAGGACCATTGTTGCCTCCATTGTCCAGAGTCATATTAGTTGGACCGGCCAGACATCCCAAAAACAAAGACTTTGAAGACTCTTCCAACATGGACAACATGGATACCCATGTTTAACCATGGTCGCACCCACCTAAGTTGATCCAGCTAATCTGCATCCAAATGGTGGGCCAGAAAGAGTAACACCTAAGGGCTTGTTTCGATTCATGGAAAGCATAAAAAAAAAAAAAAAAATTAAAAAAAAAAAAAAAAATCATTTGTCAGTAACACTTAAGGGCTTATCTTTATGTCTATTTTTAAATAAGGAGTTTCTAAAAAAAAATCTAAGAGCCGTTTTGAAATTTATTATTTGATAAAATAAAATAAAATAAAAATGATTATTATCATGCATCAAATGAACACACGACACATATGCAAGAGTGTCAATGAGCCGGGCTGAAGCCTAAAAAATCAGAATTTTGTATAGGGCTGGCCTGATGGCCCAGCCCGAAACAATTTAAAACCAGGGCTGAAACCTTCACTTTTTTTTCTTTTTTTTTTTTACATACGCATCACACCCCCATGCACCCACACCACAATGGGTACTCGAACCCATGACTTCATGTTGAAACTCTTGTGAGTCTACCATTGAGGCATGAGTAAGGACCTGATTGAATGCTTATGTTGAACATGGTTTTCTAAGCTATATTCTTTTTAATCATCCATCATTTTTCACACAAAGTGAGGTCTCTGGGATGGATGAGATACTTGCATTAGTCAATGACAAAGTATACTTGACATTATAGCTAATGTGCTCATCAAGTGGGCCATAAAGTGCACAACAAAATGGATGCATTGAAAATGGGGATAACTAGTGGTCCTTGAATTTTGCGTTGAATCTTGGATTTGCGAGCTCATTGTATTTCAAAGATAGTTCATTATTTCATTTTATTTTTTCACTTGTCAGAATATTTTGAAAAGAACAGCAAATCTACATTGAGCTGTTAACTAATTAAGTCAAGACTTGAACTGATAAATCTAACATTTTCTTCTAAAAGGTTTCTTGTTCCTCCACTAGGTATTATTTATTTCAATGCACATCTATAGACCGTGAGTTTTCTAGGTCAATGGTCGTCATGTCCAGTCTCAAGTTCTTAAGGACTATCGGAGGAATCATTGTTCAGCAAACCCATAATGAAAATTCAAGACAATACTATATACTAAGGATTAATGTGATGTCCGCCAAAGACTCATGGTCATCAAGATCTACAATTGAGATCGCCTCAAGCACATCCACCCAGTTAATAGATTAGAGCTCACAATAGTTTTTTGGGTTACTGGCTCCAACAAAACATTGACACATCCAACGATTAGAGCCTAATGGATTTTTTTTTCTTCATTTATTTGAATTGCCTCCCCACCACGCATCAATAGAAAAAAGGGATATACAATGGTATCAAAGCTCAAGTCGACCACGAAATACTGTTGCTAACCCCTTTCCTCACCAGCGCTGCAGTGCATGTGTGGCCAATCCATTAAGTAGACCGCCCTTCTTTTTATAGAAAACATTTGCACAGGCTGGATAAAAGTCCTATGATTTTGCACAATTATGCTTGGTGCATCTACACATGCAATTACAAAAGCCACTCGTGTTTGCTCGGGCCACCAAGTGCACAAATGGGTCCCATCTTTTTATGGTTTGAAATATTCATGTCAAGTGATCCTAACCATACAATTTGGCCCAAGCATTCACTGTAAGAATCCATAATTTGATGTCTAAGGATCATCTGATGGAAGAGACATTGGAGCATTATCCATGCCAATATGACAAACCACATCAATCATCCACTATATGGGTCGGGCTTGGTCAGGTCTAACTCCAGATAGGCTGCATTGGTGTGAAGTCGAGTCTATTGTCTTGTTTGTTGGCTTCCCGAGCACACTCTTGGCCACACGTGATATGCACAGGCATGCTAAAATCGATTTGTGTGGCTTTATTCCAATTGAACAACGTTGACCCTAAGTGCCGAGATAGATAGATATGTCGAACTCGACCGTATATGACCGAGACCTAGGAAGATCAGTCGCCTATTCAGTCAGTCACAATATATTGTTTAATAGGATCAGGTTGTTATCGAAGGGTATGGTTTGTCCTTCGTAAATGGGTCACACTTTTCCTTCCATAAGAAAGGACTTTCAAATATAATAGTAGATCAAAAGGAAATACCTATGATCCTTCGCAAAGATCAACTGCAAAACGATTTTTTTAATGAAAATTTAGCTTGTATTGAGATAACTTAGTCTAATGTATGAGCGTAGACTTGGATTTGAATTACAACTAAGCTACTGGGTTACCGCTACTCCTAATGTAAGATCACGCTAAGATAACAATTATGTTAGGATAATTGAAAAAGATTGATTTGATTTAGTTTGGTGCTGTTGGTATGAGACCTCTTGCTTTGTCAATTTCCTATGTGATTTATAGATTCTTTTGGTGGCAAAAGAACCATCTAGATGCGCCCCAGGTCCAATCGTTACAGTAGCCCGTCAATGCTATTGTGATCCTTTAGTATCTTCACATCCCTTGTCATTTATTTGGTAACACTTCATTAGGCCGTCTTTCTTTACATGATGTGTTACACTCAACCATCACTAGCTGTCATACCGAAGAATACACTCCATGTATCTAAGCGGATCGTATGCATGTGTTATACAATTCTCCTGTAGTGCCACGTCCTCTTCTGGTTGATTATACTCAGAAGGGTCAAAATAGGGTACAACAGAGTTGGTCTATTGGCCAACCTTAATGTCTATGTTACATACATTCCGTCCATCAGTTGAGCCAACTTATGCTAGGAAGTGACCCAAAAAATTAGGCGGATGCAAAACCCAAGTGGGCCATACCATAAGGATAGTGGGGATGGGAATCACCCACCATTGAGACCTTAGTTGGAAGTGACCCAAAAAATTAGGCGGACGCAAAACCCAAGTGGGCCATACCATAAGGATAGTGGGGATGGGAATCACCCACCATTGAGACCTTAGTTGGAAGTGACCCAAAAAATTAGGCGGATGCAAAACCCAAGTGGGCCATACCATAAGGATAGTGGGGATGGGAATCACCCACCATTGAGACCTTAGTTGGCCCACCACGATGTTTACATGCCATTAAACTTGTTCCAGTTAAGTTAGTGGGACCCTGGCAATAGGGCCAACATCGATGCAGGCATTGTATATCCAAAACGTCCGTACGTTTTGCAAGCTTATTTTAGGGAGTGGTCCCAAAAATGAAAAAGATACAAATTTCAGGTGGACCACACCATAAGAGTTAAAGAGTGATTGTTGAATGGCCCCATTAAAGACTTCCTACATTAAAAGCTTCATAGGGTCCAACTTTTCCTGCCATTTCCGGCGCGGATTTATGCGAAAGCCTTTCAATAAAATTACCTGCCATTGAAGCTAGGTGAGGCCCACTGTAATGCTTGTGAGAAATCTGTTATGTTCATCCATTTTTTTAGATCATATGAGACCAAAAAAAATAAATTAAAAAATAAAATTAAGGTGGATTGAAAACTAAGTAGGACATGGTAGAGGGAAAATTGGGGAAAAAATGCATACAGTTGAAGTGTTCCTGAGCTTTATCTCAATGTTTATATGCCATCTAGACCGTTTACAAGGTTCCCATTGGCTGAACCAATACAAATCTATCTTGATGTTTATATGCCGTCTAAAGGGGTGTTTGGGGCATGGGGCTAGGTGGGATGGAATTGCATTTGGTTCTGTGCAAATTCCATATGATGCTTGGAGAGGATGGGAAGCTTGGGATTAGGTGAGATGGAATTGCACTTGATCCGACGTGGGATTTCAAAATCCCACACATGTGAGCCCCACATTGATGCACGTGTTTTATCCATGCCATCCATCCATATAAGTCCTTTATACATGACACTATGGTTATATACATGTTCAAGTGATGGACATCCGTTGTGAATTTGGTCCATTGATTGCAATTCCATGGTCCACCAAACGGGATTTTGTTTAATCCAATAGTTTTCCTATGGTAAGTATTTGATCCAAACACGCCCTAAACCGTTTATAAAGCTCCCATCCGGCTGAACCAATACAAAACTTTTGTGGCTCGCATGAATGTTTCAGCGGTGGTCATTCAATCCTCACTATTTCCTCTCATGTGGCCCACTTTAGATTTAAATCCTCATTATTATTAAATTTTTTTATTGCGTCCTAAAATAAGTGACCAAAACCAACGGAGGGTGATTTTTTCACAAACATCGAAGAGGCCCTGCCTAGCTTACCAGCGCAGCAACTTTCTACCAAAGTGAAATCCGCACATGCGGTTTGTGTCTTAAAGGACGGCTTTCTTTGAAAGCTTTCTCAAGAAGCTCCGCCCTGAGTCGGATCGTCATAACCTTTGTATGAAATCCACTCGTTTCATCCATTTTTTCGAAAGCTTTCCCAAGAAGTTTGGCAATGGGTGGAGCCCATTGTAATGTTTGTGAGAAATCCACCCATTCATCTGTTTTTCAAGCTCATTTAATGTATGTAGCAAAAAAATAAGGCAGATCAAAAACTAAAGTGGGCCATATAAGAGGAAACAATGGGGGATCTAGGACCGCCTTTGAAACTTTCATATGGCCACAAATGTTTTTGCATCATGCTAAATCTTTCTTATTTTCAGTTTATCCCAATGAAAATGACTTTATAAACGGTTGGATGGCATGTAAACATCAAGCCTAAGAAAGTTTCAATGGCAGGCATTTCTTTACCCAAATTTCCCTCTCGTATAGCCCGCTTGCGTTTTAGATCAGCCTCAATTTTGGTCGTACGGCTAAAGTGATCTCAAAAAACAGATAGACACGGGTGGATTTCCCACAAACATCATGGTGGCCCCACCTAGCTTCTTGCGCGGGAACTTCCTTCGAAATTGCCAAATTGGCAGGAAATCCGCGTCCGTTTGTCTCACTTGAGCGTTTTATGTCTGATTTTTTGGGATGCGGATTGCGTCCTGCCGCTGCCCGGACGTATTACAGTCCAGGTAGACCAGTGGAGGGGCCCACCGTTATCTATCCGTATATCTACTCCGTCCATCCATTTTATAAGATCATGATGTGATTTGGGTCCGAAGAAAGGAAGATCCAACGCTCAAGTGGGCCACACCAAACTGTGAGCGGAACCTGGTGACATCATCGCTACAGTAGCACGCTAGTTCCGTTCACTGTTTGGTGTGGCCCACTTGAGCGTTGGATCTTCATCCTTTAAAAAGTTTACCTTAAAACGATCTTATAAAATGGATGGACGGAGTGGATAAACGGATACATCACGGTGGGACCATCCACGGGGCTGCCAATCCGCGTCCGATTTTTTGCCCCGTCCTAGCATGAGAGCGCGAACTGATGGACGGTGTAGATTAATTCGTGAGTTAAGCCCAAAAGCCCACTTACATCCGGCCCACTACCTGTCTTTATTTCTCTCTCCCTCCCTCTCTCTGTATTTCGTGTCGATTCTCTCCTCTCCTCCATAACTCGAAAGCCACCTCTTCTCCTCCTGTCTCTCTCCTCTCCGTCACGATTGATGGCGTGCGTGTACATCCCAGTGCAGAACTCGGAGGAGGAGGTTAGGGTTTCTCTCGACCAGCTTCCCAGGGACGCCTCAGACATCCTCGACATCCTCAAGGCCGAGCAGGCCCCACTCGATCTATGGCTTATCATCGCGGTCAGTCTCCTCTCCTTGTTTCATCTTCTGTCCGTCGGATTCCGTCCCTTCGTCCATCTCTCCGTCTGTCTTGCACCGACAGAAATCACTCGTTTTTAACCCTATACATGTTGAATTGGAACTATACTCCTCCGGAGCTCGGTGGGCTGTACTGGCCATCATATCCACTGTGTGTTCGTGTCCGTTGAACCGTTTGAATTGTGGGCCCCACCGTCGATGTATATTGCTTGGAATTCACACTGATCGGGTGATCCGACCATCCAATCGATTTCCAATTTCCCAGTGAATGGAAGGTTGGGAAATTGAATGATTAGGACCGCCTGATTATCGCATCTTTCAGTGCATGCTCCATCCACAGTGGGCCCACAATTAGGGTGGTTTGGACTGATGTATGGTGGATGTGCGTGTGGGTATGATTGGATGGTGTACAATGTAAATTCTTGAATGCCTATTTAAATTTTTCGTAATTGCTCTCTTTCGGGTTAGTTCTCGGCTTCTTGCATGTTCCCGAATTGTGATGGTAGGAAGAAAATTCAAGTATTTCACAGAATGTTCAAAACCAATCAATGTAGTTAGTAGCATTGTAAAATTCTTCTGGGAGGGTTGAGTTTATCAAACAGATCATGTTCTGAAGTCTCACTTTGTTTTAGTGATATGCTACTTCAAAATAGGCAGTGTATTCGCATCATCTCATATTCAGTGCTCCACTTTCAAGGCCTGTTTGTATGGGAAGTAAATCCCATTGTCTAGCTTCTTCTTGTTGTTGTTGTTGTTGTTGGCAGAACTTTCTTAAGTCCTAATCATTCCCTTTCGTGGGTACAGAAATGTACCATCAATTGGATTCAATAGAAAGTAGTCTATGAATAAATCCAGATTATTTTATTGTGTACCAGATCTAAATAACTGGCATTATTATTATTCCTAATCTGTAAATCCATATATGTGGAAGAGAGAGAGAGAGAGAGAGAGAGAGAGAGAGAGAGAGAGAGAGAGAGAGAGAGAGAGAGAATTATTTTTATGGTAAAAAAATTCAAGAGAAGAATTATTTTTATGGTTAAAAAATCATTCATCTCAGTTATTCTGCAAGAAGGGAAAAAAAAAAGGGTTTGTTGAATTTCAAGTATTCAGTTTCATCAATAAGATACAGAGGCTTACTTCACATTTGGAATTGCACTGAAAAGACTAGTTATCTCATCTGGAAAAATGTCAACGTCCACTGGCTTATTTGTCAAAGAAGAATAGAGTACGTTATAAAGAATTAATCAGTCAATTGGATATTCGGGAACTAAAAACTTATTAATTTGAAGATTCATTTGAATTATTTGCTTTATTAAATCTTGAATTTTGATAAATCTCGTTGCATTTTTAGCAATTCATGGAATAATGAATCGGGGAAGAAAACATATGACTGTACTGGATATAAGAAAAGACTTCATGATAGTTAACATGGGTCCTCACCAACCATTAATGCATGGTGTTCTTCAACTCATCGTTACTCTAGATGGTGAAGATATTATTCATCGTGAACCTGTATTTGGTTATTTACAAAGAGGGATGTAAAAAAATGCGGAAAATTGAACAATTATACAATATCTACCTTACATAACACATTGGGATTATTTAGCTACTATATTCACGAAGGCAATAGTGGTAAATGCACCGGAACAATTGGGAAATATTCAAGTACCTAAAAGAGTCAACTATATCAGAGGCATTATGCTGGAGTTCAGTCGTATGACTTCTTATTTGTTATGGCTTGGGCCATTTATGGCGGATATCGGTGCATAGACTCCTTTCTTCTATATTTTCAGAGAGAGGAAATTACTATATGATCCATTCGAAGTTGCCACAGGTATGCAAATGATGCATAATTATTTCCGCATTGAGGGAGTAGCTGCTAATCTACCTCATGGTTGGATGGATAATTGTTTGGATTTATGTGATTATTCTTTTATAGGAGTTGTTGAATATCGAGAGCTTATTACGAGGGATCCCATTTGTTTGGAACGAGTTGAAGGAGTGGGTGTTATTGGTAGAGAGGAAGTAATAAATCGGGCTTTATCAAGACCAATGCTATGAGCTTCTGGAATGCAATGGGATCTTCGCATAGTTAAAAATCATCATCATCATTATTATATGTATTTTTAAAAGTTTTGGTAGCGAATGACCTTTTAAAGAAATTGAGAGGGACAATGTACAAGATCCATTAAGGTAATGGATAGGAGTCCCCTATATAAAGGAAATGCCTGTGGACCCCTGCCATTTTCAAGAACATTTTTCATGTAATTAGCCTCTCCCAGCCTCATATTTGATAGCCATGGATCGAGGTTGTATCTCTAATTTATATAAGATAAAAGGCTAATTTCCAAGGTGGAAGGGATTTCCCTGAGGCCCAAGCAACTACGGAGGACGAATCCCCTTCAACTATGAGACTCGTGCTCTGTATATGTTGTTTCCACCAATGGTTTTAATCATGATCAATTCCACTCTATTCACATGCCCAAATCCTGCTCATCTCGAGAAAGTAAACTTGATTGTCCATGTTCATTTGGTGAAGCTCTTCCTATGTCAGATTCCCCTGGATTGCCTGAAAACTACCATTAACCCCGAATTTCCAAAATCCTGGAGGATGGCGTTTTCGCGGACCGCCTTAGGAGGCAACTGCCTATAATCCTTAATGATCACCTTCCACTTCAGGAGAAGGTCTGAAATGGGAACTCCTAAAAAAATGCTTTTGAAACACTAGCCTGATTTGCCTCCATTTTTTGCCATCAACAATCTTGGCTCAGTGAATTTTCATCAATGATTTTCCACCCTATTCCACCCATCCATAAGGTCTGCGACTAACCTGGGTGGATCAAATTGAATTTAAAGAGGCTAAAGGAGCTTGCCCAAATATACCATGCCACTTCATGCCAGATGAATAATTGATACATTGATTCTACCTCCTTGCACATCACACACGTTCGGGGGAATGCCTTCACTCTCAAAGGTACTAGTGTCCACTGCACTTTTTTCCCAAGGCGTCTCTTGGGATTAATAGCTAGGCAAAGCCCTTGAGAAAATTCTTGGAAAAAAAAGGACCTTTAATAGCTTGGCAAAGTGCCCTTTTCAGTATTTTTCCATTGAAAGAGATATGAGTCCACTCAAAATGTTTGTTTGACTTCTCCAAAATGTCTAGAGTGTGCGCCTGACACTCATTAATGGGGAGCTTTTTTTTTTTCTTCCTTCCAAATATCATTCATTTCATCTTCTGCATGAAACAAAATGAGTATAGGTTATGTTCCTACCTGATTGGATTGGAGTCGCCCCTGTACAATGTGTCCCTGCAATGTCCTTGCAGTATGTCTATATCATGGGCAATGGAGTAACTTGGCCCAAGTGGTCTCTCTTGCCTTGGTGGCACTATTGTAGATTTCCTAAAGATGGATTGACTTCTGGCCAAGTTCAATGTAAAACATTCTAGAACTACTTTTTTTGAGAGGATAAAACAGTCTAGAACTACCAATGTTCGGTATTGTATGCTTGAATTGTAATATTGTGGCTGTTTGACGTTGTTGGGTTTATATTGTTCTTCTTTGTCTTTTGTCCACATAGGTTAGCACAAACTTATTGGACATTCTAAGCTGGTGCTCTTTTTATTTGGAAAAATAAGAAAGGAAATCTATTTATGAATCATTCGGATTGCTTTCTCATTTGTGAAGTGTTGGAGTCATTTCCTTTTTCATTTGTGAAGTGCTGGAGTCATTTCCTTAATCTTTCTCAAAGGGGCTTACCATGTTTTGCTAAGAGGACATCGGAGTAATGCCATGTTCTAATTTGGAGTCTTGGGGTATTTCCTCTTAGGTTTGAGAATGTGGTTGGATTTCTTGGCTTCCAGATGTGTGAAAGTGGTGGTATTCTTTTAAGTTGAAAGATGAGTCTGTTGGAGTGGTCAGAGCTTTGGAAATTTCAGGACCAAAAGGCTCACCATTTCTCCGGGAAATTATGTCTTTTGATGTGAAGCAGTCAGGTTCACTGTTGACTGAGGAAAAGGAGGAGAGAGCCTCATTGGGATTTGGATGGAGATCTCTACAAGAAGGTTAGTGAGGAGAAACTTTGTTGTAGAAGAAGTTGAGTTAGGTGGCAGAAGACTGGGATGAATATGCTAAAACCTTCATTTGAATAGTGTTGTGATTGGGTTAATGTTATCAAGTTGATTAGCTGCCCTAGGATGTTCGTTTACTTTTCTATATGGTCCTTAAGCTGCTGATGAATGAGCTGCTCTCCTAGCACAGCCTGTTTTGTGTGTTTTTAGGTTCTTTTGAGTAAGTGAAAATAAAGTTTATTGGATAACATTTTGCAAATGTTGAAAATCAAAAGGCAAGAACCTAGAAAGGAAAAAAAAAAGTGTAGCAAATATGTTCCTTTCAATGTCTTTATCCCTCCATAAGAAGATACCTGATTTCTGGTAACTGTGGAGGGAGTCGATCCACTGTGTCGTTGAGGGTTAAATAAGCACAAGTGACCTTTGCTTGGATATGATACGGTTGTTTGAACACCCATTTATTCTGCCTAAATTAGGTATTTGGTGTGGGGTGCTCTATATTGATGTTTGACTGACAACAAGAAGCTAGTGGAGCTATTAAATGGATGCTTGAGTGTGGAACCAGCCTTGATGTCTTCCTTTTTCACGCTTTAGAATGGCAGCAGCATGTTTTACTGCACCCCATGGACATGGGGTCGTCAATAAGCATATATAAATTTATGCATCTAGTACCTTTCAATGTGTAATCCTCGTCATCACATTGTTTCAGTTTGATAGTATATCCTTGTCTTCATACAGCTGTAAGTAGACTTCTCTTCTTTAGGGCCCGTTTGGACGTACCTGCCCAAGAGGGGGGTTTGAGAAGGGGGTTTTAGGTCCTGCTTTTTTGGTGGACTTGCCGAAAAGCAATGGTGTTGGTTTTTGTTGTGTTGGCATTTCAATGCCTATTTTGTCGAGCGGGATAGTGAAACGGGGTTTGCAAAGTGCATCCAATACATAAAAAACCCCAGTTTGGCTCAAAAGGGGGTTTAAGCCTCAAACACCCTCCTTTGGAGGGTCTGTCCAAACGGGCCCTTAATGCATTTTTGTTACCTGTTTGTTCCGTTCAGTATAGGTTTTTCAGTTAACTGGGTATATTGTCTGGCGATATTCTTTTCTTGTTATTCTCTAGCTCACTTGAAACTTGTAGGGTGTTGCTATGTCTTGTTGATTGTCTTGCATATGTGCTGCTTTATTTGTATTGATAATTGGCAATGATGCAGAGAGAATACTTCAAACAAGGAAAAACAGAACAGTTCCGGCAAATTTTGGAAGAAGGGTCAAGCCCTGGTACTTTTTTCTACCTTCACTGATATTAAGATTCTCTCTTAGTATGATAGTATCTGTGGCTTGCATGGCATCAAATGATATTTTCTAGTGTTCACAATGCCGTGGTGTTAGTTTTTCATGTTTTACTTATAGCCTGATTCTACTATCATGTTTGCATTGCAGAAATTGATGAATATTATGCTGATGTTAAATATGAAAGGATAGCAATCCTAAATGCTTTGGGGGCCTATTATAGTTACCTCGGAAAAATTGAGACAAAGCAGAGGGAGAAGGATGACCATTTTATTTTAGCAACACAGTATTACAATAAAGCATCAAGGATTAACATGCATGAGCCTTCTACATGGGTTGGGAAAGGTTAGTATCAGTTGCTTAATTTTCTGCATCACATATGCAATGAAAATTGTTTTTTTTTTTCTTTTTCTTTTTCCGAAAAGGTAATGCAACTATTATGAAGAAAGCCAATGGTGAGAAAATTACAACAACATCCCTACCAACTCAACTCAATGACTGCGGTTGGAGGCTAGGAAACAATTAACCCATTGAAGAACATCCGCCTTTACCCTTTTTTACCACATCCGCCACCAACCCACTTTTGTCCTAAAAGATCCTATTGTTTCTCTCCCCAATTTGCCCACAAAACTACCAATAGAACCAATCTCCAAGCCACTCTACTGTTCCCTGCATCCCCCACCCCATGCTGCGCCAGGAGGAGGGAATCAATAGACCTAGGATCACACCCAATGCATATTAAATACAGCGTGGCATCTATCCCACGCCACTTGAGCAAACGCGCAATGAATGGACGAGTGGTTCACCGACTCTAATGAAAATTCATTTGCCTGGTTTTTGTTAACAACGAATCTCTTGCTCATCATGTCAGTTGGAAAGCTAGTTTTGGAAGTGGAAATTTATTAGAACATTTTTTTATGTCTGTATTTATTTCTTCCATAAAAGTGACTGCAGTCCTTGTATTTTTACAGTATATGTTTTGTACGTTTAAACCTGATGATAATCTAATATTGACAAAATGAATTATTATTATTATTATTTTTGGTAAGATAACAAAATGAATTGATTTTTTGGGTAAGATAACAAAATTGCCTCTCTCTCTCTCTCTCACACACACACACACACACACACACACACACAAGACTCTCATCTAAGTATAGGGTAATGGCAGAATATCTAAGAAATTATCTTGTTGGTTGTTGTAAACTCATCGCTAAAGGGTTGATTTTCATACAGGCCAGCTTTTACTTGCTAAGGGTGAATTGGAACAAGCATCTTCTTTATTTAAGATCGTACTGGATGAAGATCGTGATAATGTCCCTGCTCTTCTTGGTCAGGTACTCTTAGATCTTATTATTGCTTTTCTAAACAAAGTATACAATGCAACTTTCTTTTTTAGTTGGTGTTGTGTGCTTTAATGTTCTTTAATAAAACGAGCACTCCCATTGCTGCAGGCTTGTGTTCAGTTTAACCGCAGACGCTATTTGGATTCTTTGGAGCTATATAAGGTTTACCTTTTCTACACCTTAATCAATTATACCTATTTGGCTAGCATTGTACATTTTTCTCATTTTAATAAAGAAAACCTTATGCTTTTCTCAATATTGTCATCTTAGTGGTTATCTGTCTGGAAGCCAGATGATGCTATTAACTTGTCTATATCTATGAACTTTGGTTTCAGAGGGTCTTGCAAGTGTTTCCTAATTGTCCTGGAGCTGTGAGGCTTGGTATTGGCCTTTGCCGATACAAATTGGGTCAATTTGATAAAGCCCGACGTGCTTTTCAGCGTGTTCTGCAGGCATGTAGATTATTGTTTATGAATTGTGTACAGGGGCATGCTATCAATGTTTCATTGAGGTTATTGCTAATTTATTTATTTTTTATAATTGTAGCTAGAGCCAGAAAATGTGGAGGCTCTCGTGGCACTTGCGATCATTGATTTGCAAACAGATGAGCGTGAGTCTCGTGGTCATCAGATTGTATGTGTATTTCCATTATGTATCTTCTCATTTTGAGGAAAAATTGATTTTTCTGTTCTGCTGATGTTTTGATTGTGTGTAGCTGATGGAATTCGAAAAGGAATGGAGAAAATGCAACTAGCTTTTGAGATATACCCCTACTGTGTGATGGCATTGAATTATTTAGCGAATCATTTTTTCTTCACTGGCCAGCATTTTCTCGTAGAGCAATTAACTGATACTGCACTGGCTGTAAGCGATCATGGTCTACTGAAGTCACATTCTTTCTACAATTTGGCGAGATCTTACCATAGCAAGGTTGAATAGACTCTTCTCTTTCTGGAGTAGTTGTTTCTTTTATCATAACATGTAGTTTGATCATGCTTTCGCTATCCTTGATTGTAATTTGAGTCCGTTTTTCTTCTCTGGGAAAAGTCAGTATTCTTACCATTTCTTGGAAATTTGAATGCAGGGTGATTATGAAAAGGCTGTAAGATACTACATGGCATCTGTTAAGGAAAGCAACAGGCCCCAAGATTTTGTATTGCCTTATTATGGTCAGTTACGACACCAATTCTCTACATGAATCCTCTACATCTTATGATGCATTGCTGTCAACAATGATTGGTTATTATGTTTCTCATGGCGTTCTGTTTCTCATGAGATCTTGTATTGCCTTATTATGGTCAGTTACGACACCAATTCTCTACATGAATCCTCTATATCTTATGATGCATCGCTGTCAACAATGATTGGTTATTATGTTTCTCATGCTGTTCGGTTTCTCATGAGATTTTGTATTGCCTTATTATGGTCAGTTACGACACCAATTCTCTACATGAATCCTCTACATATTATGATGCATCGCTGTCAACAATGATTGGTTATTATGTTTCTCATGCTGTTCTGTTTCTCATGATTCAGTCTCATGTTTGAGTAGCTTATATGAGCATCATAGTTATATAAATCTTTTTTGTTTGAAATGGTTAAAACTCTCTGCAGCATTTTAGTTGTGTGGCCTAATCAAATGCCTTTTTAACATGCTGAGTATATTGCATTTCTAGCTATTGTAACTATTTTCATCATTATTGTATGAGAACAAGCACAATACTGTAGATGCCATGCCTTATATATAACAGTGCTGATTTGCTGTTTAGACCATTCTCTTGAGGATTCTCTTCTTGTGATTTATTTGCACTCATTTATCATGTTTTCTGCTGTCATTTGTTTTATTTTGGAATAGGGCTGGGACAAGTCCAATTGAAGTTGGGAGATTTTAGAAGTTCTCTTTCAAACTTTGAAAAAGTTTTGGAAGTTTACCCTGAAAACTGTGAAAGTTTGAAGGTATTAGAATGTTAGATGAAACAGTTTGATTTGAATTTCAATTCTTAACTTGTTTGAACCTTCAGCTTCCATCATCTAACTATATGATTTCTTTCTCATCCTGGCAAAGGCTGTCGGGCACATTTATGTGCAGCTTGGCCAGACTGAGAAGTCCTTGGAAATCCTCCGGAAAGCTACTAGAATTGACCCACGTGATTCACAGGTAATACATTACTTTCTTTGTGTATTGTTAATGATGGTTTCATTTTTTTTTTTCTTACTCTTAAGATGTCTGCCAGGGCATGGCATAGATTCACATATGGGTAAGTAGAAGTCATAGATGCCTCTGGTCACTAGATTAAACCCAAGATGCCATTGCATTCTAACAAAGCGCATGCTACCCTCATTATGAATAGTGAACAATCACATGATCCTTCACCTAAGGATATTCATAGTATACTTGGGTTTTTAGTTTGTACAAGTGGATGGATGGGGCATAGTTCAATGATCTAGACTGCTGGTCTGACAAGACTCACCATGGATAGACCATGCCCTGTATCTCCCAGATTGAAAAATACTGACCTTTCAATTTGTGGCCCAAAAACAGACAGTTGAGAAGAGATATACAGAAGAGGTCCCATTCATCTTAAAAATCAGCAAATATTGGTGGCTATGATAGTCCAATCTGAGAAAATTTTGGCAACAAATGGTGGGACAGGTCAGACCAATGGTTTGGATCATGAACCATGGTCCCCCTTTGAACAAATTGAAAACTGAACTTAATGCATATCTATGGGCCGTGGATCATACAAATCCAAATGAACAGATTGGCTTACATGGTATATTTATCAAAAAAGGAAACCATGCAAATGGAATTGGATATGTTAAAAGACTCAGAACCCAATATTTATCTGACAGTTTTGTATGTTTGAATTGAGAATGAACCTTCTGTGTAACATTGGACGCTTGAACTGACACATTCCCAGTGGAGAAGGGTTCAGAAAGTTAAGACTAATATTAATGCTACACCTTGCAAAATTTGTTCTTGTGGTGAGAACTGCAAGGGGGTCTGTTTGCATATTGGAGGGTCAACTGGATTTTCTTTCCATTTGTTGAGCCAGCCAAAATTGATGGTTGCATGTTGCTGAAAATTGTGAATCTGTGATAAAATAGGACCAAACGTTATACTCATGTAAAATGCCCCTGGTAATTTGAAGCACAACTATGGTAGCCATTGTATTTGGTGATTGAAATCTATAACTTCTAAAAAGGTCTCCTCACCTTTTGTTCAGCTGCTATTTGGACGCTATAATTATTTTGCCATTTTACGCCAATGCCATCTCAATCCCATTCTTTCCTTATTATGGAAGTTTGGTGTACACGAAATAACTGTTGTATTTTTTCTTTGTGACTGTAATGAGCTGTGACTTTTGCAATGAGTAGCTCTAGCATCTGCTGTAGTCATTTGTCTACTATGGGCTGATGATTCTAGTTTGTTGCAGGCGTTTCTAGAGCTGGGTGAATTGCTAATATCATCTGATGCGGGAGCTGCACTAGATGCCTTCAAAACTGTAAATGCTTTTCTCCAATACTATTACCATGATTGTTAATGTTGCATATGAAAGTGTCTTTAAGCCATAAAGCTAATACAAGTATTAGTAGCATGGCAAAGCAAATACGCATTCCCTGTCATTAATATATTTTATGCTGACCTTTCAAAAATGCAAAATTAAAAATGCTGCATCTACACTGAGTTATTGACAGTGATTCTCAAATATTCATGATAAAGGGCAGGGGTACTATTATTTCTTATTTTTCAACAGAGATGCCATACAAGTTATACATGCTGATTTTATTTGGTAGATACTGTGTATACATGCATTCATACAAATGCACATACCATCTACATATATGATGCATACAATCTGTATGTATGTATATGCGCCTTTATTTATATCACTACGGCTATTTATTCAACAAACTCGATGGATTGATACGGTTGATACTATCTGAGTTTAAGCCTAGGCAGAATGATGAAACTAAAGAGTAACATTTAACATTGACATTTTGCTCTAATACATACTTCATTGTTCATATTAGACTGTTGTTTGCTTTTGGGCATGACTTTGTTGGCAATAGTGTGCAGAGAGTCAGTACATACATCTTTATGCATCCAAAGACAGCGGGCATCCAAAATCTGTCAAAATGTGATTTAAGAAAGTGGCGTGCTCACATTTTACCAGTGCCACAACTTGTGGTGGTTCCGCACTAATGTTGTGCACATGTGATGTGTGCATCTGATCCATTCTATCCATTGTGTTATCCCCCTCATGTTCACCGTAGAGCCAAAAAATAGGCACTCCAAAATTTAGGTGGGGCCACACTCTAGGGAACAATGTTAAATCATGCCTAAAACCTCTAAATTCAGTGTGGCCCAACTGAGTTTGAGAATGGCCTATTTTTTGTCCCCCATCCTGGTGGTGTGTGTCTTGGTCTTGGATGACATATACACAAGGTGGGCCCCACAAACCTCTGGGGAAGTTTTATTGGTGGGGTGTTCCCTCCAACTGTTCCCTGTGGTATAGCTCACTTGAGTTTCCGTTTGAGCTGATCTTTGGACCCATGGACTAACATTTAAGGGCAACCACAATGGATGAGCCGGACCTGATGCACACATCAGGTGGGGTCAATAGCTCAGTACCACCACTGATAATGGTGGTACCAGTACCATGTGAACGGTTTCCTTTAAGAGATCCCATTTTGATATATGATTTTGATTCCTGCCTTTTTATATTTAGAAGGTGGGAGATATGTGTCCATTGACTCTGTGCACAATGTTTTCCCTTGGCTTTTTGGTTTTAGGTTCCAAATACAGTATGTATGATTCTAGCTAACTATGACCTGACAGGCACGTGGTCTTCTCAAAAGGGGAGGTGAAGAAGTACCAATAGAATTGCTCAACAATATTGGAGTTCTTCACTTTGAGAGGGGAGAATTTGAGGTTTGTTTAATTGAATGCTATCTTTTAGTGGTAGAAGTCCACGTCCATGATTGCTATCTACCTCCACATTCTTCTTTCCTGAATGCCTTTCAATTTAGTTGATTTTAAGTGTGCCCGTCATTTGATAAAGGTCACTTCTGGAAGTTCCTTGTCTACAGCTATTCACCATGTTGTCTTCTAGCTTACTCTACAGTTACCTTTTACTTGCTGTTTTTCTCAGTTGGCAGAACAGACTTTTAAGGAGGCATTGGGCGATGGCATTTGGCTTTATATTCTGGATGGGAGAATACGCAACTCTAGTGTGGACTCTGTTGCCTCTGTTGTTCAATACAAGGACATTAGTTTATTCCATCAACTTGAAGAAGATGGCGTTTCTTTGGAACTGCCTTGGGATAAAGTGACAACACTATTTAATTACGCCAGATTGCTCGAGCAATTGCATGAAACTGAAAAAGCAAGCATTTTTTACCGGCTGATCTTATATAAGGTTTCACCTGCTGGCTGCTTCTCTTTATACTCAAAGACATGCATATGCATGCATTGATACACTTATGCCTACATATGTCCATACTTACACATACCGGGGATGGTTATACATGTCGGGGCATTATTGCGTGGAATAACAATCCTGATTATTGCATGTGATTGGGTGATTTTTACTTGTCAGATATGTATGGCCCCCCAATATGATTGTCAATGGGTACCTGGACTCATGGGTACTGGATGAACCTGACCCGATTTTAACGGTTCTAGGTCCCACATTTTGGGCCCATTAAGAAATTGGGTCGGATTTGGGTCTTGCCTTTTGGACCTGGATAAAAATTGGGTCTAGTTGGGTTCTGGTTGGGTTCAGTCCAGTTAGTTTTAATAGTACAATTATATATATTTAATACATATTGATGATTCTAGCAGCAAAACAAGGCTTCCTAAGCCACATGTATGCAAGAGAGCTTGTTTAAACACCATGTACGTGTTGAAGTGGCATGTGTGTGCTATCTAATCCATCCATTGGGTGGTCCAAAGACTCCAAACCATGTAATTTTGTAAATGCTGTTATTTGTCTCAAACGCAACTCGGAACCTAGATGCAAAGACCCGATGGGTATGGGCCTTCAAGAACTGGACCCAGACCCATTAAAGCCCAGACCTGGTTAGTCTAGATATGGGTCCTATAGGACCCTAACCTGACCCATTGACAACCCAACACACTAAGGATATTCTGTGTGTGCTGGATACTGAAGTCCGCATATGATCATTTGTTAACATTTTCGTGTTTTTTTCTAACAGTACCCAGAGTACTCAGACACTTATTTGAGGCTTGCTGCCATTGCAAAAGCTCGTAACAATATTCAACTTAGCATCGAATTGGTACTTAATATATCCTATACTTCTGCCCCATTATCCCTTATGTTGGTTCAAGCCACATGCTAACAACTAGTTGCTTTGTCTTGTCATAGATAGGGGAAGCTCTGAAGATAAATGACAAGTGTCCGGATGCTCTATCTATGCTCGGTAGTTTGGAGCTTAAGAGCGATGACTGGGTTAAGGCAAAAGATACCTTGCGGGCTGCTAGAGAAGCAACTGACGGAAAAGATTCATATGCTACTCTATCTTTGGTGTGTGTACATTACACAATGCATGCTTTTATTTTATTTTTTTCTGTAAATTTTGCTTACTCTACTTTTACAGGCATTGACTGGTGCCAGTATAATGCTTCACCATGTCTTTATTCCCTAAAACAACATCTGACCTTACACACTCTTCTCTTTGGGTTGCTTAGGGTAATTGGAACTACTTTGCAGCTGTTCGTTCAGAGAAAAGAGGTCCAAAGTTGGAAGCAACCCATCTTGAGAAAGCTAAAGAGCTCTACACCAAAGTATGATAATTTAAAATCCTTTGCAACTCCAAATAAAAAGGGGTGGCTGCGTGTGCATGGAATGGTTTTAGGTCCCGTTTGGATGCAACTTCCGCAAAAGGCCTTCTGCTGTAAAAGTGATGTTCTCATCGACTTGCTGAAAACCAATCTGGTTGGTTTTCAGTGAGTGGGCTTTTTAACGCCTACTTCGTTGGTTGATCTTGAAAATGACAATTTAGCGCCTAGTTTGTTGTTTGATCTTGAAAATGACAATTTCGGGGGTTCCAAGCAAAACCCTCGTTTCTGATTGAAACAAGGGTTTTGTCTCCAAAACTGGGTTTTGACAGTGCATCCGAATGGGCCCTAGGCTGGGTTTTGAAGTAGAATTCCCCTTTTCATAAAGCTCTTATTGCCTGTTAAAAGAGAATCTGAAATTCCCATGATAAACAGGTTTTGGTTCAACATCCCTCTAATCTGTATGCTGCGAATGGTGCCGGGGTTGTCTTGGCAGAGAAGGGTCACTTTGACGTTTCAAAGGATCTCTTTACACAGGTCAGCCGATACCTTTTCTCTATCTGTTTCTTTCAGATACGATAGTGGTGAGCTAGAATTCATACTTGGGTGCGGTTAATTCCTCTGGTGTAGGTTCAAGAAGGTGCTAGCGGAAGCATCTTTGTTCAGATGCCTGATGTATGGATAAATCTGGCACACGTCTACTTCGCCCAAGGCCATTTTGCCTTGGCTGTGAAAATGGCAAGTCTTCCGTCTCGTTTTCTCTTCCTTTCTGTTCTTCATGCATTTGTAGTAACAGTCCTTGGCTCCTTGCTGTTTTGCAGTATCAAAATTGCTTGCGGAAGTTCTATTATAACACAGACACCCAAGTTCTTCTCTATCTAGCTAGAACTCATTATGAGGCCGAACAATGGCAAGACTGCAAGAAGACTTTACTAAGAGCCATTCACTTGGCGCCCTCAAATTATACGCTGCGGTTCGATGCAGGTGTTGCCATGCAAAAGTTCTCAGCGTCGACACTGCAGAAGGCAAAGAGAACTGCTGACGAGGTCTGTTGATAGTCTTCCCCTCCAGATAGGCAGGTGGCCACACCACAGGGGACAATGGGGATGGGATGCCAACCATAGGTTTGTGTGTGGGGCCACCATGGTGTGCATCTTTCATTGAATCCATTAGGTGTAACTCACCAGGATCAAGTGAAAATACAAAAATCAGCTTGCCTGATGCAATTATTAGGCGGGCCACACCATATTAACTTAGAGGTTTTAGGAGCAAATTTACATTGTTCCCGTTCACATTGCCCATAACAATTTGTTTATAGGGCTGATATTTCGTATGAGGTTCATTCAAAAAAAAAAAAAAAAATTGTATGAGGTTCAAATGAGGGTTCTTACCTGATGGAAGGAGTGGATTGACATATAAAACATGGTGAGCCCCACAGAGCTTGGGAGCTGCATAAAACAGATGTTGTAGACGATTCCAGTCCAGATGGTGATGATAGTGATGCATGCATGCCTGCTGTTGGCCTGATTAGGTGGCTTGCATGGAGAAAAACTGGTTATAATGATGATGATGATATTGATTTGTTGGCACAATGGAGAGAGGAATCTGATGATTATGATCAGATTCTGTGATATTTATCTAGTCATTAGCATATATAACATAGACAATGATCACCTCTCCCTTGTGGATGATAAGTTACTGTTCACCCACAGATGCCTAGATGTCATGGGAGTACAACATCCAAGCTGTGCACAATGTGGGCCAGGCCATGAGGATCCCCTGGCTCAAATATTCCAGTCACAAATCAGGTGGGCCACACGCGTATATTGAATCAGACCATCAGCGTGCCTGATTTAAAACCATCCATTGTTTCCTACTTGGTGGCCCACCCTATGAGTGGAGCAGTGTGAATTTTTCACCTGGGGAAGGTTTCATGGTATGACCCACCTTATGTAGCTGTTAAATCCTGCTCCTTTGACAACGCTCTTTAATTTTCGTAGGTACGTTCCACGGTTGCAGAGTTGAAGAATGCCGTCCGTGTATTTAGCCAGTTGTCTGCTGCATCCAGCTACCATTTCCATGGGTTCGACGAGAAGAAAATAGAGACCCATGTTGGATACTGCAAGCACTTGCTCGATGCTGCTAAAGTTCACTGCGAGGCGGCTGAGCGCGAAGAACAGCAGAACCGCCAGAAACTGGAAGTTGCTCGTCAGGTCACCTTGGCTGAGGAAGCCCGACGTAAAGCTGAAGAACAGAGGAAGTTTCAGGTCAGTGCCTTTCGCTGGGCCAGATTCGGGCTGGGCCAGTAGGACTGTTATGGTATAGACCTGAAATTCAGCCCCAGGCCTGATCTATAACAGACATAAATAGGCCTCGACATGTGCTCGGGCTGGACAACAGTGGTTCTCAATTCTGAGCCCAGGCCTTGGCCCCTTCGTTAAACGGGCACAAACTTCAGCCTGTTCTGAACCCATGGGCTGGCCCGGTCTATTGCCAGCCCTAAGTTACGGTCATATCATGCATCGTGCTGCTGCAATTATTTATTGTGAAGATCGACAAAACACTTAGATATCACAGACTAATATAGTGTTATGGATTTTGGTTTGGGAATCAGTTGGAGAGAAGAAAGCAAGAGGATGAGCTAAAGCAAGTGATGCAACAGGAGGAGCATTTCGAGCGTGTGAAGGTCAAGTGTCCTATCCGTTCGCCTTCTTCACATCCCCTTTCATGTGTGGTCCACATTTTGGTGATCCAGATCATTCAGGTGGTGGGGACCCTCAATTGTAGGTGATACCCCAGAGACCCACAACATTGGATCATCCTAACCATCAATCCACCAATTGGTTGGCTAGGATAATCTGATAGAGGTGATACCTGGACATGGTCCACCAGATTTGCATGCAAGATGTTTACAACCAGTGCATCCCGTTCATCTTTCCGTGTTATCCGTAAGCGGTCTCTGAAGATTTGTTACATCTGCAGGAGCTATGGAAGAGCAATTTCTCTGCGGGTGCAAGCAAGCGGAAAGACAGGTCGACAGAAGTCGAGGAGGGTGGGCAGAGTGAGAAGAAGAGAAGAAAGGGTGGGAAGAAGAGAAAGGGCGATAAGAGTTCCAAGGCCCGCTACGAAATGGAAGAAGCAGATGCTAACATGACGGATGAGCATGAAGAAATGGAAGAGGAGGATGTGAATGTGGTGAACGAACGGGAGGCAGATGGGGCGGAGAATGCGCAGGATCTTCTTGCGGCCGCCGGCCTTGAAGATTCTGACGCTGAAGATGACATGGTAAATATGCACTGCTTGTTGAGAACTAGCTTGGCCTCACAAAGCATACATGTGGGGCCCAACTTTTGGGGTGATTATAACCATCTGATCTGGCTTCTGTTGAACGTGGACCGTTGGTAATTGCCATCTTCATGGATGTTTAGAATCATCCGAATGGAGAATGGAGATGTATTTGGCCATGTTTCATCCCATGATGGCACCTGTTAAATCAGCAGCTTCAAAAAGAGGGGGCCCACCTGTAACATTGTGTGACCAAGCAATGAAGTACTGGCTCTTTCCATCAAGCACCACATAGCACGCCCTTTCTGTTTAGTTAAGATTAGGCAATCGACTAGAGAGAAACCGATCGCCTACAGCCATCTGCTTACTAGCTGTCATGCCATCTTTCCCGCCAACATGCCACCTGTGTGGGACATCTAGTCTGTCCAAAAAGGTGGGCCCCAGTGCCGTCTAAGAGATCAGGCTGATCTACTCATTAGGAGGGCAATCCTGTATTTTGGGTCAAACCATTGGTTGCCCATTGATTCCAACAGTGTGGCCCACCTGATGAGCAGGCCAGCCTGATTTTTGTGCGAGGCAATGTTCATAGAGGGGCCCACCCGACTGCAGGAAGTTCCTGCATTGGAAGCTAGGTGGGGCCCACTGTGATGTTTATGAGAAATTCATCCCGTCCTTCTGTTTTTCCAGCTCATATTAGGAAATGTGTGCCCAAAAATGAGGCAGATCCAAAACTCAAGTGGGCCACAACAGGAAATAGTGGGGATTGAACATCCACTGTTGAAACATTCCTGGGGCCACAAGTTTTGGATCAGGCCAATATTTTTGTATTTTCAGGTCTTCCCATTGGGAATGACCTTATGAATGGTTTGGATGGCACATCAACCTCATGGTGGACCATGGGAATGTTTTAATCGTAGGCATTTCCCGCTCCACTTTTTCCTGTTGTGTGGTCCAGTTGAGTTTTGGATACGCATCATTTTTGGGCTCGCATAAGCTGGAAAAACAGACAGACGGGGTGGTTTTCTCACAAACATCACAGTGGGTCCCACCTAGCTTCTCACTACAGGAAGTAACAACCAACAGGCATAGGCGGCCAGCACATGACAACTGTCTGATCAAAACATTGACCAGGTCCAAAATTCTGTGGGTCTGATCACATGCGATCATTCCTCATAGAAACTAAAAATTGAAAACAGACATTCTGATGGGTTTTATGATTGGCTGTTTCTTTCCGTTGCAGGCACCTTCATCTGCCATGAACCGGCGGAGGGGGGCATGGTCGGATTCCGACGAAGATGATGAGCCATCAGGGAGGCCACGGGAGTCCAGTCCTGCAGCTGGCCACAGAGAGAATTCCACGGAGTTGCAGGAAAGCGACGGAGAAATCAGAGACGACGAGAGTGACAAACCAAACAGAGATGCTGTCGATGACGAAGATGACTATTGAATGGCGGGTCCCACACAAGCTCTGTAAATCAAGAGACCGAATTCAAAGATTTCATCTTAGTTGGGTTTTTTAATACTGGAAATTCCAATTGGCGATGATGGGGTTATATAAATGTATAACCCAGCCTTTGCAGAAAACTCACCGTTGGATGCAGGATTTTTTTAAAAATTTTATTTGTAATAGTATTATTGTTATTTTGTAATTTGACAATATGTAGGATAATTTATATGACAGAAATGCCCTTTTCAATCTCGTTACTGAAACTATCATATGGGTGGAATTGTATTTTGGGAGAGAACTGATCACCTACAGGTAAGGTGCCAGATCATCTTTCCCATCAGCATGCCACTTTTGTAGGAAATCACTACCATTAAAGCGGTAGGCCCTGCCATGAAGATCATCTGGTGAAAAAATCAGGCCATTCAGCTATTTAGGTGGGCCACATTGTTGGAATCAATGCATTACTGATGGTTTGACTCAATATACTGGCTTGGCCAACCAAATGAGCGGATCAGCCTGCTTTTTTGAGAAAGCCCATCTTCATGGTGGGGCCTGTCGTGCTCATGGTACTGATTTCCTTGTGTTGGTGGAAAGATGGCACTGTACCACAAGTTGTGGTACAGGTGCCATTAGGTGATCAGTTCTCATTTGGGCCCACCATGTTGTATATGTGAAATCCACTCCTTCCATCAGGCACATTCCTAGATGCTAGGTCTTAGGGTCAAAAGTCAGTCAGATTCTCGATGCCGATGGACCACACCAAATGACAATCATAGGTTTGTGTGGGGACATCATGGGGTCTATCTTTCAGCAAACCTGTTCATCAACTCAGGTGGGCCACAGCACGTCGACTTCAAAGGATTTAGGCTCAATTACATTGTTTCCATTGGTGTCGCTCGTGTGAACTCTTAAAATGTGATCCTTTTGAATGTACGGTGAATATGAGGGATTATAATCTGATGGATGGATGGATTGGATCTGACCTATACGACTGGTGGGACCCAAAGAGCTTCCTGTCCTTGGTTAGCCATCTATTGCAGGCCTTCTCATTATTAAATGGATCATCAGGTCATCCACTATAGGGCCGATGGAATGGATGGTCCGGATTGAGTTACTAGAACACTGCATCTCAAATATTTAACGGCCAACCCTAATTACTATCATTTCCACTGGGACCAGTATCCATATAGGTGGGGCCCATCTTTTGGCAATCCTAACTGTTCATCTGTGGCACTAATCATGGACGGGATATTACAATGATACCAGTGGGTTCATATGCTAAGGGGAAATCCTACTTTGGATGGCTGAGATTGTACCATGAAGAAAATGTCTTTTAGCCATCCCCATTTCAGGGCGAGGCCCACCAAACGTCAAGGCTCTCTTGATGAATGGCCCAGATCTCATTTGATATTATGTGTGCCCCAAAGGTCTCAAAAGTTCTGAGCTGTTCATTAATGGTGGGCTCTGGAAGCAGTGGGGATTGAACGTCTACCATTGGAAACTTCTCAGGGGTTATAGAAGTTTTGGATCAATCTGATATTTGTTTTTTTCCCTTCATCCAGGTTTGTGTGACCTAATCAACAGGTTGGATGGCAAATGAACATGATGGTGGGCCATAGGAAGGCTTCAACGGTGGGAATCATTCTCCACTGCCTTTTGTGGTGTGGTCCACTTGAGCTTTGGATATGCCTCATTTTTGGGTTCATGAGCTAAAATGATCTCGCAAAATGGATGGACGGTGTGGATATAACACACACATCATGTTGGGCCACAGAACTTGGTGACGTCAGTGGCCCGGGTAGGTAACACCTTTGTGGCTGTTACCCTTACCGTGGGGCCTACCTTTATGACGTGTTGTATATCCACGCCGTCCATCCGTTTCTCCACTCTATTTTATGGAGTTATACAGAAAATTAAGAAGATCCAAATCTCAGGTGGACCACACCACAGGAAACAGTGTTGTTTGAATGACTCAACATTAAAAATTCCAAAGGGCCCATCGTTAGGTTTTCGTAATGTTTATTTTTCATCCAACCTGGTGATAATGTAAATAAGACCTAGATGAAAGGGAAAATACAAATATCAGCTTAATCCAAAACTTTTGTGGCCTATAAAACGTTTTTAATGGTTATTTATCACTGTTTCTAGTGATATGGTCCACCTGATATTTTTATCTTCTTAAGATTTGTGATCAAGATTTAAAATGAGATGAAAATACAGATGGACGGCCTGGATATAAAAAAATACATCAAGGTGGGCCCACACGGTTAGGGTAACACCCACTAAGCTCTACCCGGGTAACACCCACTAAGATGTCAATGGGCCGGGCTCGGGTCTGAAAATTCAGCATTTTGAATAAGGATGGCCCGAAGGCCCGTCCTTAAACAATTCAAAATCCGGGCCGAGACCTACCCCAGGCCCGGACCGTTGACAGCCCTATTTGACGCAATCGGCTTCCCTAGTACCCCAATCCGCGTTCTTGATGAACGGGCGAACGGGCCGGATCTGGCACAAACACGTGCCACATTTCCACGTGTATACAGAGAGATTCAAAATCCTACTCTCGCGAGTACACATCCGTTCTCTGGCCAACCGTTAAACCCGGCTCGCAGAAACACGTGCCACCCTCTCGTGAGGGAGAGAGAGAGAGAGAGATTCGAAATCCTACACTCGCGAGTACAGATCCCGTCTCTGGCCAACCGTTAGACCCGCCATTCCTCCTTACATTCGCTTCTGGCATCTCTCTCTCTCTCTCTCTCTCTCTCTGTCTCTCTCTCTCTCTCTCTTCCTGCAGAGTTTCCAAGCTCTGAAAAGAAGAGAAGGAGAAGAGGAAAAAGACAGAAATGCCCCTTAATGTAGAATTACCTCAAAGCCCCTAGCTTGAAACCCAAATCCCAGCCCTTCATCATGGGCCCACCTTTTCTAACCCTGATCTCCATCCTCATCCTCGTCCTTTCTCCCCTCCATACCTATTCCTCATCTCCACCGTCGAACGAAACCTCCGGCGGGCCACCTCAACTGTCAGAGACCGACAGCGGGCGATCCCCCTCGGATGACCACCACAAGAAGCAGCAGCCTCAGAACCACCACCATCGCCACCATCCTCCCCCGCCCGCTTCCCATCACCACAAGGCCAAATCTCATAGCCAGCACCCGGTCCACCGGGCCCCACCGCCGCCTCCCAAGATCAATCTGGGGAAGAAGATCGGCCTGCTGTTCCTGGGGGTTGCCGCGGCGCTGCAGGTCGTCGTTGTGGGGTTCCTTGGTTTCAAGAGATGGCAGATTTCAAAGATCAAGGACAGATTTGGGGCGCTCTCGGCTTGAATTTCTTTCTTGGGGTTTCAGATCCTTCCCTAACGATTATTTTGGACGGTCCAGATCGGAGCACGGGGTTTCTTCTTTTGTGTTGGTGCTGGCAGTGATTCTTTCGTGATTACGGGCGGATTCGTGAATTGGGTCATCGTCGTTCTTTGCTCATTGTAAATGGGTAATTTTCAACCGACATCTCCTCTTCTCCATCCTTAATTATTTCTTCACCCTTTGCTTATATGACTGGTAATTGTTAGAGGGTCAAATATTCAAATTTTTTTTTATGTGTTATTTGATTTGATTCTTACATGTTGAATGGAGTTGTTATCGAATTATTGAATTGATCGTGAGTTTTAGATCGGTCGATTCTTTAATTGATTTATTTTTATCTACTTTTTCCTGTTCGAATAAAATTGCATTTGATATGCTCGTAAAATTGAATTTCGTATTTCGATCTTTATGTTAAGAACAAGCTTTGTTTTGTTTTGATAAGGGACTAATATCTCGGTGTTGGAGCATGTTTTGGATGGCTACAGATGAGATGCCTATCAGCAGGTCTAGGCGTGCATCACCATTATCATCTTCGTACCCTTGTCTTTGGGTTGACACTGCAGATCTTGTTTCCCCAATCATATTCAAAGTGTTCTAATTATTGCAGAAAAAGTTCTAAAAACGGATCTCATTCCACGTATCGTGTATGCCGGTGTGAATTCCGACTGATTTGTGTTGTGTTTGGTTGCCCCTATAAATCAGGGGCAGGTGGAATGCTTTTGATCCATGATCATCCAATCCTTCTCTTTTTTAATATTTTTGTGGTTGCCTTCAAACATAGAAGGCATGCTGCATGCATCAACAGAATTCTAGCCAACTTGGTCAGGGAGCTGGAGACTGATCTCCAAGCCTTTTCAAAATCAGCAGCCAGTATATAATTATACCCATTAAATCCTTACTTGAAAGCCCAACCCCAAGTCCCTATTTCTTTCTTCTTCTCTTGGAAAATTAGTGGCTTTACTAAAAGAAAAGATAAACAACATCAAAGAAGAGGAACCTTCCTGGTAGAAAGGGACACCCAACTAACACCGTCGACAAGATGCTTGGCCACCTGGTTTTCCTATCTACATATATGGACAAAAGAAATGTTTGTCCTAGAGGCCAAAGCATGAATCTTATTAGAAATAAAGTGATCTTCCAAGTAGGTCAAAGATGTTGGCAGTTAAGACAGGGATATAAGTCTTTGCCAATCGGGTCGGTAGGTCCTCGTTGCATGTGGCCCACTTACACCAGTCTTTCCACCCATCAAGAACCTGCCGCGAGTATCATGTTCATGCGGTTGGTTAACTAGTGTTTGGCTGGTTTGCCTCTGGTGGGGCTTTTGCATGTGTATGGGCTAGGGCATATTAGATAATCTTTTTGAAAAGCAATGGGTGGTGGAATGCTTTGTAAGCACTCTCCACACCTTGCCAACTTTCCATAATGGGCTATTATTTCCCACGGAGAAAACACGAAGATGGATTTTTTTTGCAAACAGTACAAATCATGGAATTATTTTGAAATATACCAAAAAGGCCAACAAATCCATTAAGAAATATCCCTTCACAATCAAGGATCCAGAAAAATCTTTTGCGAAAATTCTGAACCCTTCACAAAGAGCAAGAGCCTCTGGACCGGAGGCATCTACCCTCGCAAGGCCCCACTAGTCAATAGAATTTGATTGCTCTTTCAGTCATTGATAGACCCACTTCATCAAAAAAAAAAAACCAAATTTTTTTTTAATTTTTAATTTTTAATCTTCCTCATTTCAGATGTAATGGAAGAAGAAAGCATGCTTCCTATATTTGAAAGACCCGACACTAAATCAGCTATTAAATCCCAAAGTATCCGTCTGATCTTAAACATCATTAAGAACAAGTCCACACTTCCCCTTCAGATTGCTATGAAAGAATACATGATCTACTGCTTTCTCAGCTTCTGAACACATGGATCAAGTTCTTGGAAAAGACAATATCTATTATAAAAGCAGCCCAAATCTTGTGTGCGTGTGTTTGTTACTCAACCTGATGAATGGTCCAGATCTCTGACACTTCTACCATAGAAACAGATCTCTAACACGTATTCTACCCCCTCATATAAAGGGTCCTCACTGAATCACGACTCTTTATCGATTTTATGTATGTTTCCATAGTCCTCTAAGAAATGGAAGGATGTTTGAATTGACTCTTGTTGCGACTTGCTATCCTGTCCTGATTGTTTAAAAAACCAACCCGTTAATGATTTTTCATAACAATGGCTCCTGACTGAAAAAAACATTTTCACTGATCTGAGTGTACTCCATTGCTGCATAGTTCATAATGTATATGTGTTGGTGATCCACATGTGTCCATTATTGTGTTTTCCCATTGATTCATCATCTATTTATCTTTTGTTAAGATAAGGAAATTTATTATAGCAAGAAACAAACTACAGGGAATCTGAAAATGAACAGAAGTGGATTTCTTTCTTGAAGCTCTTCAAGATACTACAAGATTTCCAGAATTCCCAAGCTGGGTTATTTGCAAGTCAGGGTCGTAAGCCAATCAAAGCAGGAGGTAGAAGTCTGCAGAGATCTGTAATACTTCGGGCATTTGACAGAAAGGAATGGTGTTTGGTTTTTAAATTTCAAATCATCAGATGGGTTCTCTCAAGAAATGAATTCAAACTTCAAAGAGCTTGCAGTGGTGGAAATGTTGAGGGATCAGAAGAGAGAAAAATGACGGCTGATTGGAAATGGGTCCTTGATTGGTCACCTGGGTGCGGTCTGGGCTGAGAACCGAATGGTTTCAGTGACTTTTTATGGTCTGCGGTTGACTCAAATGTAGCGGAACCGGAAATCCTTGAAAAGGCTGATGGATTTCTTTTTTTCTTTCGTCCTCTCATTTGAAGAGTGATAGTGGAATGTGATTTGAAGAACATTATTGGTTGGGACTTTGGAGTCTAATCCACGAACCAAGCTGTCAAAATTTTGTTACCTTCTCAAACAAGATCCTACTTCTGGTTTCAATTTTTTATTATTTTCCACGCGAATAGAGATGCGAATGACATTGCGGATGCGTCCGACCAGGAAGGTGTTTTGAGGGTGGGGAAAAACTTGGGACTTGTTCCCATTAGATCAATGTACTATTTCAATTTTCTTTAATAAAAATGTTCTCTTCGAAGAAAAAGAAGATTCGTCGATTTGTTTCTATAGCTTTTCATGTTCAGGCATCTTTCTTGGGTGTTTATTGAGCTTTAATCAGTGGCAGTATCAAACCTTATTATCAGATTCTAGGTACATCAGACGTTTTTAAGGCTGATGAGGCTGTTCTTGATGATATGGGACCCGAGGTTGCGTGTTGTATATGTGGATGGTGTCCATGGTTTGATGATCTTAGACCCATATGGTCTGTTGTGTCCTCTCATGAATGAAGATCATAACCTTTCGATTGTTGTATATGGATAGATTGTTGAGAAAAGAAATACCTATGTGGTCTACATTCGGCTGAAACCATGGGTCATACGGTTTAGAATAGAAAACCTGCATATATACCAAGCAAAGCCTCGGGTCGTGTATCGTGTTAGTCTAGATCTCGAAATTCAGCAATATCCATAACTTAGGTGGGCCACACTAGACAGAACAATGGGGGACATTTGGGAGGGGGACGCCACCACGAAGATGTGCAGACAGAACACAGCGTCTGCTGTGATGGGTATATGCCATCCAACCCGTTAATCGGGTGGGACCCACCATGATGAAGGGACACACCAAAACTCAGGCTGGCCACGCCACGCAAATATGCAAGTTGTAGGCGTGATTGTACACTGCTCCCTGTGGTGGGTCCTACCGGAGTTAGGGATAGCGATAAATCTCTGTCTGTCCGGTGGACATGCGGAGGCTCGCCGCATTCACAGTTTGGATTCCAGATATGCATCACAGGTTGGCCCCACACAGCTCGAACCAGGGCACATATGATTACTCCCCATTCATTATGGTTCCTATTGTAGGTTGAAATGTGTTCTTGATGGAGAAGACTGCGGTAGGAAACTCAATTAAGGGCGTGTTTGGCTGTCCTGAAAAACAAGGCAGGTGGATTGCTTTTCGACCCAGATCAATATGCGAACCGCTCCGGGTCCAACTTGTAAGTTGTAACGTTATGGTTGCTGATTTGTAACAGAAAAATTAATCCACATAACACGGTTGTGTTTCCCACACCACCCTGAACGTGTTACAGAACTAATAACTATCTGTTCAAATTGTGATTTGGGGTACATCCAAACAGACCATTCCCCCAAAGGAGTGTGTTTATGTTGAATTTGGACGTGAGAAATCTCTAGATGGATGTGAGATGTTGGTGATGATGTCTTGTCTGTCTTTTTATTATTATTATTACTATTATTTGAACGGTGATCCTGCTCTGCCCCCCCCTGGAAATTAAAAAAAAATCCAAGCATCTCTTAGGTAATTATTAAAAAAAAAGAAAGAATCATAGAGATTAGAGCTTGAATTAAATAGAGAAATGATCATATGCAGCCCACTGTGGTGTGGGGCCCACGACCTGTGCGTGGCAACATACAACCGATCCAACAGTTGCGTGTGTTGCCCTGAAACTCATGCGAATCCAATCATCAAGTGGGCCACACATGAAAATCGAGATTTTGGAGATGGTGTGGCCCACTAGATGATTGGTGGGCCCGAGTTTTGGACGGGTTGGATGCACTTGACGTGGGCCCCAGCTACATCCAACAGAATCTACAGTGGACGGTGTAAATATCATATATCTCATTAAATAAATCGTTTGCAGCTGGTGTCCGTATGCTACAAATAATGCATTCCTAGTAGCTTAATAAAGAGGTATTAACCAATGCAATGCGTTGCAGGAAGTTGTTCCAATATGCAAGTGGGGCCCATGTTTCAAGTATCCAAACCGTTGGTATTGTGGGCCCCATGGTGGATGGCCCACACCCCAAAATCTTCCCGAAATACCAGCCCTTCAATAGGTGTCCCAATTAATAGACGGTTAAAAAATGAAGCAACGGCTCACATTCAATAGAAGAATGGCCAGATATTCGACGGTTAGAATCTTTCCGACCCGGGGAAGTCAGGTGCATCAGGGCCGTTCATGGTGGGGCCCATTTTAACACTAGTTTGGATCATTGAGCCGCAGCTGTCATCCAACAGAAAGCCCAAATCTACTGTGCCAACTTGTCATTTATAGTTACCTTCAAATTATGTAAATTTTTATAGCCGTCCAATATTAGATGTGGCGACTGCTACGTAACATCCGGGCCGTCCGATCAATTGTTAATGGAGCCATGCGGCCGTTATCATAGTTAAAATGATACTCTCGCAGTGCGACGGATGATACGCAGGCACTCTGAAACAACTTGGAAATTTGCAGGCTTGCATGTTAGTCAATAAAATTCAGCGGCGGTTATGTTTATTTGATTATCAGGACATTGTACTGGAAGACATTCATTGGACGGTTAAAAATGAAAAATATCCTATGGTCCTATTTCAACAAACAAGTGTCCCTTCATTAGAGGCTAAGATTTTTTAGCTTATCTGATCTGGGGACACCAAACTCAACAACTTAGGTCGGTTTGAATTTGAGGGATCTGATTTGACTTGGTGAAATTTGATCGGGTTATGTGCTACTGTTAGAGATAAGCTGTAATTAAATGCTTGACCAGATGTAAATTGATTACCACCTACCTAGCTAGAGAGGGACGGTCTTGGAAGAGGATCTCTGGGGGCCATCATGATGTACATGTTTTATTCATGTCTTCTGTTCATTTTGATAAATCATTTAAGGGCATGAACCAGAAAAGAGGTAAATCCAAGGCTCAAGTGGACCACACGGCTGAAGCACCGGTGACAATGGGGGTGGACCCCTAATTGTGGGGCATATAGTAATGTATCCGCCTTAAACCCACATTGTCCAACCATTTTGAAAGCTCATTTTAGGACATGATCCCAAAAATGAAGCTGACTCAAATCTTAGGTGGACCACACCACAGAATCAGTTGTGATTGATCCCCCACCATAAAAAACTTAATGGATTTCGTCGGAATGTTTACTTGCCATCCAACCTTTTTGATAAGGTCACAAACACATAGATGAAGAGACCACACAAATGTCATCTTGATTCAACGCTTTTATAGCCCACAAGAAATTTTTAATGGTCGATCACCATTGTTTCTGTACTATGGTCCATCTGGGATTTGGCACTGCTTATTTTTCGGATCATGCCCTAAAATAAGCTTTCAATTAAGGATGGACAGCATGGAAGTAGTCACATGCATTACAGTGGGCCCACAGTCAGGGGTCCCACCCACCTCAGGTCTCACCTAATCCGCTCCCTTGACAATGACACCTACAATTGAAACCTTCCTAGGCCCACCTAATGTTTATTTGATGGCCCGTGAGAAGTTTTCAATGGTAGGCGTTCAATCCCCACTTGAGAGTTCAATATATCCCAGCTCATCACCTAAAATGATATCTCAAAATGGATTAACGGCATGGATTAAACACATACATTACAGTGGACCCCATAGAGCCCCTACTGGGACCCTGTATCTACCCAATCCGCGTCCTTGACCAATTTTTCAACATGCTTTCAAAACCGCTTTTTCAGCTTTACTGGCGCTGCCTTTGGAGCCGTACATGACCCAGTCAATTCCAGACACGGATTTCAACACTGTCCATCTATTTCAGGAGCTCATTTAAAGACATGACAGGAAATGAGGTGGATCTGAATCTCTAGTGGACCACAGGAGAGAGAAAGCAGGGGGATTCAATAACTACGGTTGAAATATTCATGGCCACAAAAGTTTTGTACACAGGTTTGGCTTTTGTGTTTTCACTTCATCTAGTTGGAATTACCTTGTAAAGGGTTTGAATGGCATATAAATATCAAGTTGGAGTCCAAAAAGATTTCTACAGTATGCATATCTTTCCTCAAATTTCCCTTTTATGTTGCCTATACTAGTTTTCGATCCACCTCATTTTTAGTCCCATGTCTTAAAATGAGCTCTCAAAATGATTTCTCACAAACATCAGGGTGGCCTTACCTAGCATCTAAGTGCAGAAACTTGTGTGTTTGAAGTAGCCACAGTGGTCCATGATTTCCCAAGGTGAGAGTGGATTAGGTGCTACCTTAGTGGGTATAAACCTTAGTGGATGTTACCCTGCGTGGTGCCCACCTTGATATATTTTACCGTACCTCCATGCCATTTATCAGTTTTTCCACCTCATTTTAGAATGCCAATCCCAATCTCAGACCTCCAGAAGATCCAAATCTCAGGTAGACCACAACACTATAAATGTGATGAATAACCATTAAAAACTTTTGCAGTATAAGTTTCAGATCATACTAATATCTGTATTTTCACTTCATTTAGAGTTGTTTGATAGTTAAGAAATGAAATGCATTGAATGTATTTCATTCAATGCATTGAATGATTACTTATTTTCATATTTCTTTACAAGTATATATAGTCCCATTATTTCTCACTCTCTGTACCGTGCTGTGCAACAAAATTCTTTGCATTATTAACAAGTTAGAAGGCAAATAAACATAATCAAAACTTTACAATGGGTCTTTGGAAATTTTAAGGGTGAGGCATTCAATCGCCACTGTTTCTGTGGTGTGGTCCACCCGAGATTTGGATCTGCTTAATCTTTAGAATATCGTCCTAAAATAGGCTTGAGAGTGCGCGTGCGTAAGGAAAAGGTGCAAGCGCGCAATCCGACAGGTTACATTCGAGGTCGTATCACGACGCGACTTGATTTTTTGTCGTCCGATCAATGTATGTGGACCAAAAAAATATTCAGAACCGTCGATCTGTTGTGGACCCAGAACATCAGATTTTGCTGAAATACAAAGCACATGCATTGATTGAGCTTACCTAAGCCCGCGCGTGTACAGACGGGTCATGTACACGCTTATAGAGGTGCCAGGGTTATGGACAGTCAACATCCAAGCCGTCCATCATGTAGATCTGACCTTGTTGATGTTCTCACCCAAAAATTGTAGCCCACCTAATTGAGCAGACCGATCTGAGTCATGGTACTGATTTCCTATGCAAGTGTACCGTACCACACGTTGCGGTACCTGTCTGCTCGCGGGTGATAAGTTCTTGTAGACAGGAGCTGCTCTTGCACAAGTTCGCAATAGGCGGATTGATATACGACAAGTCAATGTAGACCGTCAAAATAGTGGACCGTCACAAATGTTTCAGAGTGATATACGTCAAAGTCAATGTGGATCGTCTAAAATGTTGCGGAGTGATATACCAAGTCAATGTAGACCGTCAAAAATGTTGCGGAGTGATATAACAAGTCAATGTGGACCGTTAAAATAGTGTACCGTCAGAAATGAAAAAATAATCCAACGGTCTTATTTCAACAAACTAGTGTCCACGATTTAGAGATTAGAATTGTTCAGCTATTTCAAAGCGCATGAGTCTCAAGCGTCCTGCGCAGCCAGAGTATCAAATAACTCCCCTACCTACGAGAAAATTTTTGCTACACCCACGAGTTAGCTACGCTAGCTACACCGGGTGTAGCAATGACCCCACCATAATGTATGTGTTTTATCCACACCGTCCATCCATTTGGCGAGAGATTATTTCAGCCCATGATGCCAAAAATGAGGCAGAAACGAATCTCAAGTGGCCCTAAGAAGTTTTTAATGGTTGACGTTCAATCCCCATTATTTTCTGTGCTGGTTCCACTTGAGCTTTGGATCTGCCTCGTTTTTTTGTGTCATGCCCTAAAATGATCTCACCAAATGGATGGATGGCATGGATACAACACATACATCATGGTGGGTCATTGCTACACCCAGTGTAGCTAGCGTAGCTAACGCGTGGGTGTAGTGGGTGGGTGCATCATGTGATGTGGGTGTCTTGCATGACTAAAAAAAGGGAACCATCTACAAAACTCCCTCTTTGATGCAAAAATGACAATACAGTTTCCTGTATTTCAGTTGCATCAAGACACTCAGGCAATCCTATCAACCGATCTGGACCATCAATTAGGTTCAGGCCTCACCATAACCATGTGCTTGGGCCACATCAACAAACGAACTTGTCAAATGTCAACCTACCACAAAGGGACCCAGTCCATCTATTTGCTAGGCCTAGGTCACCGAGCCAAACCTATTGGCAGGCCATCACTGGTAAATCGGATTGCGTGCTGAGTTACTCAGGACGCCCTCATCGTACTGAGTAAACGCTGTTGGGCCCACTGTGAATGCATGTGGTTTATCCACGGGGTCCATCCGTTTTCCCAGCTCATTTTAGGGGTTGAGCCCAACATTGAAGCATATCCAAAGCTAAAGTGGACCACACCACAAGAAACAGTGGGAATAATGATCTCCACTGTTGACACCTTGCTAAGGCCTACAGTGATTTTTATGTCATCTAATCTGTTCATAAGATCACATAGGCACGGATGAAGAGAAAACACACAGCAGCTTGATCCGAAGCTTCTATGGCCCAGTAGACGTTCAATTCACACTATTTCCTGTGGTGTGGTCCACTCAAGCTTTGGATATGCTTCGTTTTTGGGCTCAAGACAAAATTATCTGGTAAAATGGATGGACGGATTGGATAAAACACACAAATTACAGTGGACCCAACAGAGTTTTCTCAGTACACAATCCGCTACCCATCACCGGAAGTACAATGGTCCCACGCTACAATATTCATCACCTAAAAATCATAAAACTAGTTAGGGCTGGCAATGGCCCGGGTCTGGGCAGGGCAAAATCAATATTTTGAATAAGTCCATCCCAAGAAGCTCGGCCGTCCAGTTCAAAATCCAGGCCCATTGCGAGGCCTGAATATACTAGTAGAGTATGTCACGTGCAATGCAGGTGAAGAGAGGGCCCACCTTAGCAGGTGTTATTTACACTAGCAGAATGTAATGGTTGATACTTGGCACTTTCGGAAATGTACAGGTGGCATGTATCAGCTCAATCCAACCGTCTATGTTCTGACAACCATATTAGATAGGCTCTGCTACAAAATTCAAATTTATTTAACGTTTCTAATCTATGATTAATAAGGATTTGTTCACTGAACTTGGACCATTGACTGCTTTCATTTAGCAGTCCATTAACTATCCATCAATCTGCCAATTTAACAAAAAAAAAAAAAAAAACCAGAATATTAACGATCTCGCTCTACCAGACTATCAAAGTTTCACTAGTTTTAAAAGAACGAGAGCTTCAAGCGGTTGGCCCCACATCGCCTGTTTGACGCAAGGGATTGAAATACCTTTTTTCTGTAATTAATGCTACTGGCAGTGACTTGTCTCCTGTTCTATGATATTCATCCTATTCCATCCAGTGTTTGTCTCCTACTAGTCATGGTATAATGCCTTCTTTTGATTCCATACCATATTTAGAAAAATGTGGAACTATAATCAACAGAGCACATTTCACTACTGATGTTGGTCACCTCACCTATATGCATATGCAGCTTGAATGTCATGTGTAAAGGGCACATATGGATGGATGGCATGGATAAAACGCATGCATCAATGTGGGGCCCACAGTTTTAGTGGATTTTAAAATCCACTAGAAATCCTGCAGCATACACCATTGGCATTGGAATATGTGATTACGGGATTAAACCAACCCTTCCTGTTGTTATCAAACAATGGATGGAATTTGAATGGGATCAAATGCAATTCCATACCACCTAATCCCATGCATGGGGATGACTTAAATACCCTTTTCTTTTGGGAGAATCATTTCCCACATTCTTTAAATTAGGGTATCTAATTAGATTAGGGATATTTCTATATTTGTTTAGATTGGTATATGGGAGGATCTCTTCTGATCTATACAGATCTCTCATCTCCTATGAGATCTCTTACAGTTTTCCACAGGTTTAACATGGTATCAGAGCTATCTGATTTGGGTCATTAAATTTGATTGATTTTACATGCTCGATCTCTCTCTAGATCATCATCAAAGATCATCCATCACATTTGATTGTGATTATCCCTATCCACCTGTTCGTAAAAAAATTCTTAAGTAGAAGTTTTTGCTCCTTAAAACAAATTGCTGGGATAAAATTCTCCAAATCTCCTCTTGTTATATATAGTAAAGAAGTAAAGATGTAAACCACCTAACCTTTAGTTACATTTCACTGTGGAGGTTTAAAAAAGGGGAGAAAAGGGCTTGCAGAAAATTTCAATTGCGCCGAATGTGAAAATGAACTTTATAGGTGAAAACAACATACAGTAAGAAGAATAAATATGAACTTTGGAGTTTGGGCTCACGAGATTCTAACCAGATCATTGCCAACCATCAATAGGAGCAGAAGCCGAACTACTCCTTTTGGTAGAATGAGAGAACAAGATCTGTATGTACAGAGAAGAGTTGTGTGTCGACGAAAAGCTGTGCTCACCAAACATAGAGAAACAAAGAGTATTAGTGCCTATTTCGATACTGAAGAATTTCAGTACTGACAATAGCAACATGTGTGATAAGACAATCTGTCCCATAGATGGTTGAGAAGAAGTCAAACAAATTTCCTTCAGCCATCCAAGGGTTAGAATTGATGTGATGGGGTATGGCCCAGCCAAGGTAGGGACTGTGGCAATAGGTTTGGATCTTTTATAGATTTGCTGCACTTCACCGATGGATCTGCACAATGCGATTAGGAGACACCTCTTGGTTTAACCATGGCTCGAAATAGCACTGATTGGAAGCTCATACCCATTTGATCGCTCAACAATCCTTGAGTAGATGGGAAAGGTTTAATACAACAGTTGAAAAAAACACCTAAAGATCGAATGGTTACAGAGAAAGGCATTCCATAATGGTAATGGTGGCTGTAATTGCCGTTACGGTCTCTTTTTTTATTGGAAAAAAAAAAAAAGAACCTGAAAGAAATATATCTGCCCCGTAACAGGGCCGTTACAGCCTTTACGGTATGGGTCATTTTTTTTCCATAATGGCCATTACAGACCCCATAACATGTAGTAGTTGCCACCGTTACCTTTACGTAACGGCCTTTACAGCATCGTAATGGCCATTATGGCACACCATGTTACAAAGCTTACC
Source organism: Liriodendron chinense (assembly GCA_003013855.2). Lineage (NCBI taxonomy): Eukaryota > Viridiplantae > Streptophyta > Magnoliopsida > Magnoliales > Magnoliaceae > Liriodendron > Liriodendron chinense. The sequence continues at coordinate 17,976 of PVNU02001660.1, read as the reverse complement.
ATGGCGGTTTTCACCATTGGCACATCAAAGAGTAGACCTATCATATTAGCTCAAATTGATTGAACATTTACCAAATACCAATATTACAGGTTAATAGGGTTGACAGTACTGTTTATTAAACGGTTCCTGATGGACATTGGATCTGGCCTCCACACGTGCATGTACAGACACACACAGGTACATACACATAACATAAACACACACAACATGGAAAATCCATCCAATGATTATGCTATTTCAGAACAAGAAAACAACTTTTTAAAAACTAGTAAAATGCATGTGGTGGCAAGTCTCTTTTGTAACTGACACATGGGTCCAAGCAGTATGCGGCCTACCTATGATGTATCACACGGAATTGAAAACTTATGTGTTCCTTGCTCTTACTCTACATGCACCTTGTGAAACATATCGACCCAAAACTCAAGTGAGAGACCATATGGGAGTAAATGTACAATCATGCCTAAGAGGTTAAAACATTTCTATTCACAAGGTTTGGTCGACTTGTGTTTTGAAATAGTTAAAAGAGTATTGGTTTGTCCCTTCATCTAGGAATGGAAATGTTGACCATAGGTAGGCCACATACTCCTCAACAGTCTAATTGCCCTGACGGCAATTTTGATATTGCTGGAATAGGACCTGCTCGTAATCGCGGGGTAAAAAGCGTGATCGAAGAAGTTGCAACATCCTGGGCCACGACCGGATGGGCAACTTATTCTATCAGGTTCGAGAGAGTACCAATTGCTCTCACCATGCAAAGGCACCCGACTTCAGCTTGTATGCTACAAGCTTCACCTTCTTCTCCTCTAGAACGTCCATGTATTCGAAGAAGTTCTCAACTTCCGCTAAGCAGACTAAGAACTCTTCAATACGCAACTACCCATTGAAGACGGGGGGTTCGACCTTACCTCTATAATCACACTGAGCGCGATCTCCGCGATCATTACCCTGCGCTTGCTGTTGTGCGAAGATATTCTCTACATCTTCATCGTTGCCGTCGAAATCTGCCACGTTCAACCGATGATTAATGGCTGGAAGAGCCGGATGGAACACTGGATTGTTCCGAACTACGACCACAGACAGTTGTGCACCACCCGGAACCTGTCGCAGAGTCAAAGACGCGACAATCTGCTCGAGAGATGCTTGCAACCCTTGCATAGACGTCTCGAACGATCTTTGAACATTTTCTCCGCTAGATACTGCATCCCCTGATCACTGTCAGTAGGATTGTTGCCACGTCCATTGCTAGATGCCATCTTCCCGAGGTTGTTCCTCGCTCTGATACCAACTTGATGCAGCCGTAGGTGGGACGAGATCGATCACCGTCTCTCTCGTAGGATAACTGATCCGATTCCATGAATCTATCGGGAATCCTCAACCGATCTTCTTTGATTTCTCAAAGGGCACTCGAAGAACACGAGCAAACAGAGATAAACGCAAAGAGAAAGCTTTAAAATTGATTAATGAATCCTCTACAACGAAATTAAAAGAGTTTAAATAGACTAGCAATCAAATAGAAACCCTAAAAACGAGATTAGGAAGAGTCCTAATCGAAACGGAAAGAAATCAGTTCAAAATAGCAAGTTCTCGCGTTTCTGCGCGCGTCGGACGACCGATCGTCAATGGACCCGGACAATCCAGCAAGTTGGGTTATCTTGATGATAAAATTCAACCGGTCAGCAGACCGGTCGTCAGTTCTCATGACCGGTCGGGCGACCGGTCGTTGATGGTCCTGGACAGTCCAACGAGGTGGGTTGTCTCCTGGGCGAAATTCGACCAGTCTTCGGACCGGTCATGATCGGTGCTGGAAATGGACGACTGATCGTCAGACTCTGTTTTTGCTGAGTCTTGGCTCCTCCTTTGGGGTTCTTCCTTGGGTTCTTTCTTTGGTCCATCTTCATCATGTAGAGCTCAGCGACCTCCTCTACATTAGTCTCCCCTCCTTGAAAAGAAATTGACCTCGAATTCTCATTGGTCTCCTGCTCATGATACTCATACAAGTCGGCAATGTTGAACGTACGGGAGATCTCAAGTTCATACGGAAGATCAACAACATAAGCATTGTCATTGATCTTTCGAGGAATAGCACGGGCCCAATCTTCTTGTGCTTAAGTTTATTGTACGTGCTGGTAGGGAAGCATTCCTTGCGCGAATGGACCATCACTTGATCCCTGACCTCGAAGACTTTAGTGCGACGATGCTTGTCTGCGTCTTCCTTGTATTTCCGGTTTGATTCCAACAGCTTCTTTCGGACTTCAGCATATACTTCAGTAATCCTTTCCGTCATGTTCTCAGTAGCTATGCTCCTTCCTGAAACCTTGGGTAGGGGTACCAAGTCGAGCGTTATGACAAGGAAATCGTCCGTAGACGATCTGAAATAACGACTTCCTTGTCGATCAGTTCACCATGTTGTTAAAGGCGAACTCACCTTGAGTTAGGGCTGAGTCCCACTGTTTCGGCTTGTCTCCTGAGATGCACCGGATGAGGTTACCCAATGTTCTATTCACAACTTCAGTTTGGCCATCTGTTTGAGGATGATATGCGCTGCTGAACTGAAGTTGGGTATCAAATCAATTCCACAAAGTCCGCCAAAAGTGGCTAACGAACTTTGTATCACGGTCCAATGTAATAGTCTTAGGGATACCGAGCAACCTCACCACCTCCCTGAAGAAAAGATTAGCCACACTTGTTGCATTGTATGTCTTTTTGCAAGGTATGAATTGTGCTAGCTTCGAAAAACCGATCTACCACTACGAACACAAAATCCGCACCACGCTGAGTTCGTGGGAGACCTAGGAAGAAGTCCATTGAAATATCCTCCCAAGGACCTTCAGGAACGGGCAATGGGGTGTAAAGCCCAGTATTTTGTGATTGTCCTTTAGAGGTTTGGCATGTGTGGCATCGCTAAACCATTCTTCCAACAGCTCAGCCTAGATGAGGCCAATAGTACCGCTCTTCTACCAGATCCTTCGTCTTGTCTCGACCCAAATGGCCTCCAAGGCCACCACCATGGAGCTCTAAGATAATCTTGTCTCACAGCGAACCTTGCGGGATACCCAAGCGATTCCCATGGAATAAATACCCATCCTGTATATGAAAATCGCTCGGATGGCCTTCTTTGCAACACTGCCACGTGTCCTTGAACTCCTCATCTTCAGCGTACAACTCATTTAGGCATTCGAACCTGATCACTTCATTTGCCAAGGTAACAAGGAGGGCGGCTCAGCGGCTCAAGGCATCGGCAACCTTGTTTTGTTGGCCCAACTTGTGCCTCAAAACGAATGTGAATTCTGCAAGAATGAAATCCACCTCACATTCACACAGCTAACGTTAGTCTGATTGTTGATAAATTTAAGGGCCCGGTGATCCACGTACAAGACAAATTCCCTCCAGATGAGGTAATGCTGCCAGTGTCGTAGCGCTTGCACCACTGCATAGAGTTCAATCTCGTAGGTAGACTACTTCTTTCTTGCATCACTCAACTTCTCACTGTAAAAGGCCACTGGCTTGCCTTCTTGCGACAAAACTGCCCCAATCCCCACATAGGATGCATCGCAGTACACCTCAAATACCTTCTCAAAGTTCGGAAGGACTAAACATGGTGTGGAGGACAGCCATTGCTTTATCTTTGCAAAACTTCTGTCAACTTCTTCGGTCCACTGGAACGGGCCCTTCTTCATGCAATCTGTTATTGATGTAACTATCGAACTGAAATTCCAGACAAACGATAGTAGAATGTGGCCAACCCATGAAACCTGCGAACCTCATGAATGTTGGTCGGAGTAGGACAGTCGTGGATAGCCTTCACCTTGTCTTCGTCTACCCAAATGCTAGTGGATGATACCACAAAGCCCAGAAATAAGAGATGATCCGTCATAAAACTGCACCTCTTGAGATTCAATATAACTTGTTCTCTTGAAGAACTTGGAAGAAGCTGCCTGAGATGCTCGATCCGTCTCATTTTGGTTGTAGATCAATATGTCGTCGAAATAAACCATGACGAACCTGCCCATGAATGGCTTCAAGGCCTGGTCCATGAGCCGCATGAAGGTGCTCGGAGTATTCGACAAACCAAAGGGCATCACAAGCTATTCATACAGCCCTTCCTTGGTCTTAAACGTTGTTTTCCACTCGTCACCCAAACGGATACAAATCTGATGGTACCCGCTCCTCAAATCTAATTTGGAAAACACTTTAGACCCTTCGATCATGTCTAACATGTCATTTAGCTGAGGTATCGAAATCGATACTTGATGGTGATTTTATTTATCGTCCGACTGTCTACACACATACGCTAACTTCCATCCTTCTTTGCATCAAAAGAGCCAAGACAGCGCACAGGCTCATGCTCTCTCTCAGCAACCCTTTCCTCAATAATTCTTCCACCTGCCCTTGGAGGATTTCACTTTCCTTTGGGTTTCAAGCGGTAGTGTGGCATGTTCGGTAGACTAGCCCCCAGAATGAGGTCGATGTGATGCTGAATGTTTCTCATTAAGGGAAGACCATGAGGAAGGTCTTCAGGCCATACGTTGCGGAACTCATTCAGTAACGGCCGAAAAGTTGAAGGGATTGTACAACCCCAAGGTTACCTCCCTTGACCACAATAGCGAACATTGGCCCGTTTCTTTCGATTCTTCTACAAACTCTCTTATGGCAAGGAGGGAGCTTCCTTCTACTTTGGAAGTCTTAGGGCGATCCTTCGGTGCCATAGGAGTGAGGATCCTTTTACGGCCATCCTTGATAAAAGTATAAGTGTTGTCACGCCCTCGGTGGGTCGCGTCACGGTCTGATTGCCACGACCTACTGAGGAGCATGTGACATGCTTCCATGTCGACCAAGTCACACAAGGCTTCATCCTTATAACTCCTACCAATGGAAAAGGAAATCAAACATTGCTCAGTTACCTTAGTATCGATGACCTTCTTAATCCAACGATGGAATACGGGGATGGATGTCGTGTTGTAGGAAATCAGAGCTTATCCACCCTCAACTTGGACACACTATTTTCGTTACTTCCACTGTCGATGATGACATTGCACACCTTCCCATTCACTGTGCAACAGGTGCTAAAGATGCTTTGGCGCTGAGGATGAACTTCAAGCCTCAGGGCATAAAATAAACGCCTCACTACCAAGGATTCACCATGGTCCTAGTCTATCAAGTTGGCGTCATCACCGCAATCTTCTTTGGCCTAATCATACTCATCGTTCTCGAGCTCACCATCGCCGAACTCTTCTTCACCAGCCCCTTCATTCGTAGTTAAATTGGTTACAGGACGTCGGGGGCATGCATTGGACAAGTGGCCCGGTGGCCACATCGCCAACGATGGTTCGACCTCGGATGAGCATATGGATTTGGTGCTTGGCTTGGGCCAGCTGTGGGAGGTACCGTGCGCTGAGGCTTAGATGGACCACTCCCCGGAACTCGGTTCGTGATCGTTGGGGAAGGTTGAACTCGTCCATCATTGGGTTCCTTCCCTTTAGCCTGGGGTATATCCTGTGACACTACGGTAGTAGGAGTGTAGGGTGAAGGATACGGGTGCACAAGAACCTAGCAACCTGGGTCTCCGCACGAGTAGCGTATTGCAGTGCATCTTCCACTGTCCAAACCAGTTGCAACTATACCCGATCCTGGATGTTGATCCTTAGGCCGCCAACAAACCTTGCGGCCTTCTGAGCACCCATTTCTGATAAATCATTACAGATGGATAGTCGGTTGAATTCGGCAACATACTCCTCAACAATCTGATTGCCCTAACGGCAATTCTGATATTGCTGGAATACGACTTGCTCATAATTACGGGGTAAAAAGCGTGATCAAAGAACTTGCAGCATCCTGGGCCTTACCTTTCACTGACCAGACTAAGAACTCTTCCATATGCAACTACCCATTGAAGGCGGGGAGTCCTGGCCTTACCTCTATAATCACGCTCAACGCGGATCTTAGCAATCATTACCCTGCACTTGCTGTTGTGCAGAGATATTCTCTACCATCTTCATCACCGTCGTCGAAATCCACTGCGTTCGGGTGACGATTACTGGCTGGAAGACGACCTGCTTTGTGACCTAACAAGGCTTGACGCTGGTGTTCGTCAACACGTGGTGAGCCTTGGACAGCATCTCGGTTTTTGCGCTGCTAGACGAGTTCTCTGCGAACGTTGGGAACGTATCTACAGAGTTTGCTAGAGACCTCTCAGAGGTAGAAGAGACGATCTATAACGTAGGGGACTAGTGACAGTCGCCCTAACAACGGTGTAGGTAGCGATCTACGATAGAAGGGCTCCAACAAGGAGTGAGATTATGGTTGAACCGTGTTGACATTCGCCCTGCTCTAGCTAGTGACAGAGAGAGCATCCTTTGAATAGACTTAGGTGCCTAGATAGCCCTTAGGAGTTGGCTAGAAGAAACTAAAGAGTTCCCCGTGAGCTTCTTGTGTTTGTTTGTCTCTATTTGAGTTTCTCTTTCGAAATTTTAACTGATTACTTAGGAGATGTTGCTTTAATTTTCTCAAATTTATCCGATCGTTAGTTTATCTTTGGGATTTTTACTCTAATCTTTCTCAGGATTAGCTTTTGCCTTTCTTTAGTCAAGTTTTATCGTTCAAGCGCACAAGGACGCGCGCAGCCTGCTAGTCAGCAGTCCCCAGGTGTTGACCAGCAGCTACCTGGACTTATCAGGTTGTTCGACCCGACAGGATTACTGCTTTAAGCTGTCCAGTCACCTGATCAACAGTCAAGAGTGCTGGCCAGCCCGTTGGCCAACAGCTATCAGGACTTGTCAGGTCGCTCCACCGGTAGAGGACCCACTTTAAGCTGGTTAGGAGCCTGGCCAACACTGGCCACGAACTTTACCTGCTGACCAGAAGTCTGAGATAAAAACGGCTCAGAACCGAGGAGGAAACCCCAAGAAGGAACCCAGGAAAGAAACCAGGTAGAAGTTGTACATCTCGAGTCTCTGGAGGAGATGTAGTAGTGTAGGCTGATAAGTGACACCACACCGGGTGGACTCGTCACCTAGATAAACTAAAAACCCGAGTCCCGGATATCGACTTATTGCGTGGTTTTCCTATCTCACCTAATACGTACCTGTTGTACCACCCGGGGTATCTCCAACCCACAGACTCATTTTTGTTTATGATGTCCTTTAAGGCCAGGTTAAAGGCGAAAACACACCTTTAACCTGGTGTTAGGAGATCTTGGGGACAAAATCCCCCGTGTATTTTGTGAATTCGAACACCCCGGGTGGTACGGCATGTACATTTTAGGTGATGTGGGTAATTCTAGATAGGAACTCAGATCCTGGACCCCCCCCCTTTTTTTTAGTCGTACTAGGAGTAGAGTTCACTCGGTCTGATGTTCCTTGTTACCACTACCTTACAATTGGTGTTCACAGATACCCCCCGGTTGTACCACATATAGAAAGTAGTTTGGGTAATTAGTCCACGCTGAGTGGTTCTACTTCACTTTTGTGTGCACCAACGTGCGTTTGGAATCCTTTCCAACTCTATAGTACGGTACGTTCCCTCCCGAATCTAACTGAGCGAAGGAAGTGAGAATCACACATCGGGTGTTCTGAAGAAGAGATGAGATGAAACGCACATCAAACGTGTTTCTCCTCTCACGCTACTAGACACCCTACGTGGTACAGCATCAACATTTTGGGTGAGATAGGTAGTCCACTCTTGGTAATGAACTTAGCATGTTTATTGGGGCTAATTTTTGAGTGTACCCGGTGTGGTTACCCTTGTTACATTTTAACGAATTTTTGATGAATCAAGTATACCACACCGGGTGGATTCAACACCTAAATCGACTAAAAAAGGGGAATCTTGGATTGTAGCTCACTTCTTGAATACCGGTCACACTTACCACACACCATAGGAGGCACAACAGCTTTGAACTATCTTCTCCTTCACTCGCTCAAACGATTCGAAAACCTCGCAGAGATCTTTAACTTAAGCAGGGGTAAGAGATTCCTACGTTGCCAAACCTTTCAAGTAGGTAGCCCTTTCAAGAGTTAAGTAAGAAAGATGATATACTATTTCTTTCGTGATCTACACTCCGCTAGCCACATACGGGTAACGAAGACCAGGATATAACGCGGAGGGTTTCACCGCCGAAAGTACACCGACCATCCCTCCTTCTTATAGGATTGGTATTTATTAGAAGTTTTCTCTAGGTACTAGGAGGGGTTTGTATACGTAGTTCACGTACTTACTGTGTTTTTGCTATCTGGCAGATAAATAAGTAACAAGGAAACCCGCCTAATACAACCTCTTTAAAGATCGTTAAAAGTCTTACCTAACCCATTACGGTTTCTAACAACTTCTGGAAGAGACCCGGACCGTACTACCTCCTTCTCCTAATCCTTCTGTATATACCCCCCTCACGTTATCCGCAACAAAAGAGTTGTTTGTTCTTGAATCCTTCTCCATCATGCCTTCCGATTTTCCTTTCACTACCTTACCCACCTGTGCTTTCAAACATACAAGTTCAGACACAAGTCGAACATTGAGAATCCCAACATAAGAAAAGCCGGAACCGTAAACAGTCCCACCAAGGGTCATTTTTATCAATAGAATCTTTGTGTGTGTGCGTACGTACTCGTGTTTCATCTACCTAACCTACTAGTTAGGTAGATCTAGATACCTTAGTCACCTTAGTCTAAAAAGTTTTTCCCATAAAACAATCACATTTTCAATTTTGTGAATCGAATATAAACGAAAATATATCATCATGTTTAAATTAAACTGAATGTACGTTATATACCCACCTGGGTGTACGGAAATTGGAGGTTGGTACCAATTCTCTGAGTCGCTGTTCCTGGCTGAGCAAGTTAGGACTCAGTTCAGACCGGACTTAGCCGGAGCGGTTTCAGTCCCCACTGAATCACATAGCTTAACCTAACCCAGACTCAGGTTGAACTGAACCTGCTCAACGTAGTTTCAGTAGAATCGGAATTTTGGTACTGTTGTACCGCACACCCCAACTGGTACCACACACTTTCTTTAGATTAGGTAGGTAGTACACGTGAGTGACTACGAGAGGAACCACGGGTTTTTGGTGTAGCTAGGTTTTGAATCCACCTGGTTTGTTGTCCTTATCGACCCTACTCCTGCGGGCGGTACCTTTTTTTTGAAGGTCTAACACACATCCCGGGTGATACAATAGTCCGTAACGTCTTGAGTTCACCCGATTTGGTGTACTAAAATCTCTAAAATGCGTACTAAAATGTACCACACTGGGTTGGCTCAAACCCACGGTTCCCGTTGTACTACCCCGTGTGTACTACCGTCCTCATCTATAGTACATTTGTAGGACCGCCCGGGGTGTTTAGTTCAACATCCAATTCGAATTGGATGTTTCGAAACATCACTAGACCGTAGAAATTGATACACTCAATGAACTTGTCGATGTATCGAGGACAAAAGAGTATACAATAAGATGCTCCTTCTTTTAGTTAGCTTCCTGGTGTTAACGATTCCCGTAAGGTAGGTCTCATTCGTAGACCTATTAGACCTTACGGTACGCCGTACTCGTCCTCGATGTACTTTACCTAAAACCTACTTATTGTTCGTATGGAAGTATTTCCCGGACAGCGCCGAACCCTTACTTAGCTACTTTGAGAGAAAATCTTCATTTCTCTGGACTACCACCTTCGTATACTTGTCTTTCTCTTGTGAATCGTGTATGGGTTGTATACAATTCCTATTTAGGTAACCACAGTCACTACGTTCATTATATTGTACATACTCGAAAAAAAAACGACTTCTAGTGTTTTAGAAAAGATGGTGCCCCTTTCCGTTCCTATTACTTAAATCCTAGTCGGTACTTTAACCTTGTGGCAAACATAGTCTGGCCCATTCCTATTCAAAGGTAAGTCTCATCTTTAAGGTAAGGATCACAAATCTCCCTATTTGGGTGTTTTGTTATCCGGTACCGACTGCAGAGGACACTTATTGTGTTCTAAACGTTTGGAACGTTTCTGTCGGTAGTTTGTAAAACGACAGGTTTGATCGGGTTGAAGAAAAATACCTTTAACGTGATTGAAGGTCTCATAACCGAACAAAGAGCTTTGATTACAAGTTAAACCCCGTCCTTTGTCTTTCCTTGGAATAGTAGTAACCTAACGTGTAAACATTAGCACACTCTTGCGTCCAAACTCGTCTCTCTTAGGTCTATTCTAGACTCCTGACGATTCTTGGGAAAGTGTCGAAGTTGGATGTGTACTCTTCTAATTTTACACTCCGTTGTTCGTACATTACCGGTGAAATTTTACAATTCGACTATAGTAATGCAAATATTCTGAAAACGATTCGGGTGTACGTACACGTTATTTCGAGTACATGTACGGTGCGTACACGGTGGTACCGTGATATCTAGGTTCTAGGTTAGGTAGGTAGTCTTGCCACGGTGATATAACTACAGGATCGAGTTCTTAGTTCAACTAGGTGACCAGTCCACCTGGTGTCAAACGATTTGTTTACGTGTCGAGACTTTTTGAACCGACTTCAAAAGATTGGGTAGATGGACAATGATTATAACCCCGAGATACAACTACGTCTAAAATAAAAACCCTTTGTTAATGTTCCAGTCTGGTTGGATTACTTACCTAATGTACAGGTGCGATCGTGTACACACCGCACATTTGTTCGAAATAACGTGTTCCACTAAATTTTTGGTCCGTCCGTCCTTTATAAGGAAGTACTATATCAAAAACTATGTCTCACCGTACACTCTTGTTCCGAGTACACACGTCGGGACCCGGGGTATGTACGGAGGTGCACACGGTTTTTCCGTATGTAAACTCTCTAAGTTGAGTAGGTAATCCGTCCAGGACTGAACGTCTAGACGGAACCGGTTCATTGACCAGTCAGACGAGTAGTCCACCCATATATGTGTGTGACTTCCAGCTAAGACCCGGTTCAAAGAAATTACCAGGTATACGAAAAAAAAATAACGTTGGGGTGGACTACTCACTTGACGAGTCTGAGAATCTACTATCGTTGTCCGGTTCGGGTTCTTGGGTTGGGTATGCGTTTAGGTCCGGGTCCGGGTATTGAACGTACACCCGGGTTCACGGATCAATGGTATTATATAATTTTCGCCTTCAGTCATTTCTCCAACAACTGTGGTAAACTGTTTTTTTTTTTTCCTTCCTTCCAACCGAACTCTTTTCACTTTACGTACCCTAGAATACTTCCACCTAAAGGTTGTTTCATCGAACCTTTGATTCAATGGTTCCTCCTACTTCCCTAGTCTATCCTTAATATTCATCATCTAAAAGATCTAACTGATATAATATACATCGAATCGTTTAAAGGAGAAGATATTTCATATTTTATATTATTGTTTATGTAGGTACTTGTTATTAAAAGTCGTGAATAAACGAAGGAACTACCACGTTGAGGTATCTCCTCTCTGTAGTTGGTGGTGTATCTAGAAAATACAAAAAGAAAAAGGGGACTTCTAACTTGAAATAATTTTCCCTCGGTTTTCGTTGGGTCGCTTTTGTTTTGTTTCGGTTTTTGTTTTTGTTTCTCTTTTGTTTTGTTTTGGTCGATATGTTGAGCTTTGTTTCCGTTTTCTTTTTGTGTTTTGTTTTCTATGGGTTGCATGTTTTGGTTTGGTTGATAATTGGCGGTGTATGTAGAGAGAAGTAAAAACAAACTAGTCAGGTTTAAAGTATTTTGTACATTGGGTTTAAAACCTAATAGGGGAATTAGACAGGTTGTTAAAAATCATAATTTAGTTCAAAAAAATGTAAAAATAAAACTTTAAAAACCTTTCGAACCTTGTATTACGATTGAGTATCACCATCTAGTACGTGGAGACTCCACAGCCAGTTAGTTACCCTACTTAACTAATACTTGAACTACACTGGTACCACACGTGACATTACCACCGTTGGTAATGCGCAATGCTTTTTTTAATGAGTATTGTCGGACAATTCCCCGGCTATATCCAAAAAGAGTTTTTTTCTTTTTCTTCTGGCATTGGTAATGCGGAGTATATCTTTACCGTTACCCCCACCGACAATGCCGGTGGTAATGGTAATGTCTTATGGGACTGTCTACCGACTTAACGGTACTCTTCAACTCTCCTAGAGACGAGTCGATCCCTAAAGAGTACGAGGTCTTTTAGGTTACCATGACCTACTACCCCAATTTATACTACTTCTTGTCGAACTACCACTGTTCTACGGTCATAATTGGTAAGTCTTGGTCAAAGTTCTCTCACTTCGTGTTTTCCGTCATTTTATGTTTCGACCTGAAGTACACCTTTAAGTCTTGCTTTAGTGTCCGTGGACGTACACCTCGAACCTAATTCACCTAGTCGAGTGTGAATCCCAGCGCATGAATTTTAAGGTTAGAAAATCTGTAAGTCCTAAAGTTCGGCTCCATAGAAAGTCCACAAACCGGTCGAAGATTACACTGTACACCGTGAGGTATATCGTACAAAGGTTCAACACAATTGTCCCCGTGGTTGGTTTCTCCAAGGTCAAAAGGTTTAGCCTTAGGAAGTTTCCCTTTCTGTGGTTGTCCGTTGTCGTAATTCTACTTGTTATCATGTTGACTTACGATAGTTACATCACCTGAAGTGACAGATACGGTGGTCTTTAGGCTTTATAACACTTCTTCTCGGTTTGTACTCATCCCTCTTCTCCTTCGACAACTACAAATACTTCTCACCACTACTAACAGAACTTCCTGGCTTACTTCCTACCCGAGAACACCAATCCGGTGATGATCGTCGGGGTTTTCTTCTCCTGTTCTTTATAGTTATAGAAGCTACGAACACATCAGGAACCGGTGAACACATAACAATAATAACTGTCCCCGTCGTCATACTCGTACTGTACCCTCCTCGAAGATCTGTCCGAATCCGAACTACACCTCTTCGTAGGTACGGGGAAGAACCAGTGTACCCATTTACTGAAAAGGGAAGGCCATTTATTAGTAGCGAGCCAATGAAACGGTAAACAACACTTCCGGAGTAATGATACGCATTTGTCTCAGGTGGCTGGCCAGCGGGCTGGCCAGCCGGTCACCTGTCTAACACGTCAAAACTCAGGTTTGAGAGACCTGCAAAAAACCTGAAAACTCTGGCCAGCGACCGTCGAATCTGGTCAGCGGTCTGGTCAGCGTCCTACGAGTCTGGCCAGACCCCTATCCAGACTCAACTCCGTCACCCGTAACGTTGGAGAGACCTGCGCTGGCCAGACGCCTTAAACATCACAACGCGCCAAAAACGCGATGAACAAAGATTAAAGCCCAAAGGAGAATATATATACAAAGGATAAGCATAATCTAGAGTATGATTCGTTATGGATCGACAAGATTTGCCTTAATCCCAATAACCCTCTCTTCTTAACTCTCACACACGGAACGGCTCTACTTTCTACTACTCACCTGCTTCTACCTACTCTTCCGTTACCGGAGTTAGATTAACACGGAACAACTACTGCAGGAGATATTGCAGTACTTCCTCTTCTGGCGACATCTTTGTACCTGGTTCGATCTCTTGTAGATACGCTTTTTCAGAGATCTTTTAGCGTACATAGATTACTACATTGAGAAGTGAAACTTCTACCGCCTCCCCTATCTACACCTCCTGGTGTAATCGTGTAAATTGTTCGACTAAACGTTCAACGAGCTAAAACCACTCGGTTACTTCCTGTTCATAGTTCGGAACTAGAACAACTTGAGCGAAGGATCAAGTATACTCAGTGAGTCCCTGAGCAACATGCACTCATCCCTGTGATAATCACAGCTCTGGCAACATAGTCGGGAAGTTAGCTTCCAGTACTCTGTCTTTTCGCCACTATGATTAAGGAGGAAGCTTTGTGACAAATACTCTCCTTCCTTAAGACTCGCTCCACTTCCTAGCAGCGCGAGAGCTAGGTTTAGCTTCCCGTTCCCGTTTCCATTCAACTTCACAACCCCTACACCGGTTCAACCCGTGTACTTCTTCCTGACGTTCTCAGGATTTATATTCTTCCTTTTCAGTCCATTAAGAAGATCCCCTCGTTTATGGCGACTTCGGCTCCTTCCACCATCACTACACACACTCCAGAACTGCCACAGTTTCCGACCTAGAGAAACACTACTCACCTAGTACCTGAGGCTCCGGAGTATAGTGTACACGGGTTTATCCTCGCAGAAATTAAGGATATCCCTCATACTCCCTCCGAACCATAAAGATCCGCTACTGATGCGGACGTTCCAACACCCCTAACCATGTCACGCGTAGTTCTATAAGCTACCCTAACTTGCCTGGAACTTCCTTCATTCCGTGAAAGGTTCCAACTCCTTCTTAGATTAGAGGGAACCACGTGAACTTCGTAACCCCACGCTCAAGTGGCTAAAACTGGCCAAGACGTTTCAAAGTTTTCCCCGGGAACATTAATACTTCCCTGTCTCCGTACCATTGTAAATGTCCGATTAACCCTCGTGAAGTCATCCACCTCGACGTCGCTGATATCGCCTAAAGTGCAGACGTGCATACACCGTACGTGCGAATCCGGTGTACTCGCTCGCCCCGTACTTCCATGAGAGACTTACTAGAAACTAAGGAAGGAAATTTAGACATCTGAAATCATATACACTTGTAACATACATACCCTTTGTCGGATTTAACAAATTTCCCCCCTTTGTACATACATTTTCCCACGAACTAATACAGGTAAGACTACATACTCCCGGCAGCGGGCAATAAAGACAACCCCCAAGTAGCACCAAGTACAGCAAATAGCTACTGATATCATCCTTCCAAACCCAAATAAAAGACTTTTTATTTAGGCTACAGAAGTACTGGAAGTTCATAACCTTCCGCTACCACCTCTTAGTCAGTCCCGTCTTTAACTTTTAAAACTCTTGGCTATTACCACCACTCAAGTGAAGATCCCTTAAATTGTGCATAACATTTCTCCTCCCCTAGCACTCCGTGTTGTGTCACGCGTGTGTGGTCTCGTCTTACCACAGCGTCTCACCTACTTAGCTTGAGAGAACCTCTCTCGAGCTAGGTACTAATCATTACGACCCAACCCGTTTCCCGATACCTGACTCCGGTAATTGTGCCGAATAATGAGCTATTTAGCCAGTGAGAGATACCGTTAACTTACATTTTAGGGACTCCTTCACACCTCACCAGCATGCGATCTGATGAGTTCAGACGCTCAGAAACCAACACTCCGAATGAGAGTACATGGCAGTCAACTCTTTCTATTCGATCTGATATACCGGTCTTTTCCCTAGAAACAACCAATATCACTATCACACTTCCCTATAGCTTACATACTGGGACAGTGTGCCTTCCAGTGGGATTCGGCACTACAGTTCAAACTACTCTCCAGAAACAAGGCATTCCTACGATGTTTTCTTGGTCTTTGTAGTTTTGTCCAACTATGAGTACTCCTGTCTCTACTCTGTGCCCGGCTATGACTCCGCGTCTGTCTCCATGTACTAGTCCACCTCGTCGGTGGACCCGCTTTTTTAGGTGGGTCCCTAGCGTCCAATGGTCGTTCCATGTCCCTACTGAGCTTGCAACGTAAGCGAGAGTAATGTCTACTCTCCCTAGGCAGATTGAAGCTCCTTTGTGATGTCCTACATCTACGACTCTTCACCTTCTGCCGTTACGTTCTGCTCTATTTGAGTAACATGTTCTTGCTCTGAACCCTCGAACACCTCGAAGGTCACCCGGCTTTTCGGTATCACACATTCACTTAAAAAACCTTCTTTGTCCTATCTATGTTCCGTTCCAACCATCGATTACCAATACGAGTCGCGCTTCCGCATTTGAAGTCACTCTAAAAACGTGGCCAACACTTCGTTTATAGATAGTCCAAACACAACCGTGATCAACGGGTTATGTTGGAGCTCGACCTTGTCTACCTACACTTCTGACGAAAGGACGTACCTCTTAACCTTCTCATCTATATGTATCACGTTGGTCTTCAATATGTCACGTTCCTCGGCACTTGTTTCAAACGTCCAACTCCTCTAGCAACATACCAGAGTTTGTCATCGGATCCGTCACCATGTTCTTTAAATTAAGGAAGTACTACTCAGCCCCGAAATGGACCTCGCTCATGCTAGTAACATAGATAAAGTTCTGTGACTTACTACTCTTCAAAGAGCATGATCACAACATGCAGCTATATACGAATAACAGTCAGTATCGTACAGACTGTAGTTACACAACTTCTGAATCGAAAATCCCTATAAGCTCTACTTCCTAGACCCCCGACGTTTCTCCCAAGAACCGTATCTGTAAGTATCTCTGTCCTTCTCCTCGTCCAACACCAATAGAGTCTTCATTATGGAACTCTTTCATAACTCTTTCATGGTCTACCTGTTCAGGTTTGGTTAGTCGCAAGGGGTGCGTCGAGTGAAGTTCGAAAGAAGACTTGTAACAAGGTTCTGTCTACTTCTTTTCGTACAATACAGAGTACACGGGATAAGTTCACAACACCCGTCAAATTACATACGATACCAGACATGTTCTGGTCTATAAAGTGTCCGATACCCACAACATTCGGCTAAGTACAGATTGGACCCGTTTGTTGTAACCCTTCGGCACACTTTACCGATGAAGCTATATAAGCCCCATGTGTCCTGTTCCAAAACTGCAAATTCTTCAGGTTCCTGTTCAACCAACCAATGCAGCTAAACTGATGCGTCATCCATCACACCTGTCATCCTCTAGCTGAAGTACCATAAGCAAACTAATCGTCCATCTCGCTAATCAACCTACAGATTCGAAGTCAGACACCACCGAGAAAGGTGATGACTTCGACTTATATACCATCACTGTCTTCGAAAATTCCTTCGACAAACCAACTTTACCTACTATTTAGTCAACCCCGAAATCGTCCTTCGGCACGGCCAATTAACACTATCGAGTTCACGATATTTAAACCGATTTTTTAATACAAGTAGTGAGTGCATGATTTGTGTAACTACACGCAGTGGTAAAATAAGTTGTCCACGAACTCCTTCCTCTACACTGAGACCTGTTCTAAGTGTGATCGCACTTAGACCGCCTATACGACTGGTTCCACCAAGGATGTCTCTTCAAGGTTCAAGACGCACTGAAGAGATTCTAACCGCTTTCGAACTGCTTCTGCGTCACTACGTACTCGCCGCTGATACTACGGAACCACCTCAAACAACACTTCCGGAGTAATGACACGCATTTGTCTCAGGTGGCTGGCTAGCCGGTCACCTGTCTAACACCGTAACACGTCAAAACTCAGGTTTGAGAGACCTGCAAAAAACCTGAAAACTCTGGCCAGCGGTCTGGCCAGTGACCGTCGAGTCTGGCTAGCGGGCTGGCCAGCGTCCTACGAGTCTGGCCAGACCCCTGTCCAGACTCAACTCCGTCACCCGTAACGTTGGAGAGATCTGATACACGCTGGCTAGCAGACTGGTCAGCGGGCTGGCCAGACGCCAGACGCCTTAAACATCACAACGCGACCAAAGCGCGATGAACAAAGATTAAAGCCCAAAGGAGAATATATATAACAAAGGATAAGCATAATCTAGAGTACGATTCGTTATGGATCGACAAGATTTGCCTTAATCCCAATAACCCTCTCTCCTTAACTCTCAAACACACGGAAAAAGTAGAAACCCTAGATGAACCTATCAATACCGAACATTAGTAGGCGTAAGTATTACCTTCCACAGCGAAACACGGCACAAAAAAAGGGCGTTCCCAAAAGGTGCATTTTAAGCAAACGAAAACGCAACTAACGAACACACCGACACACCACTACTAACAAACTAGAAGAAGCCACGAAGGCGACTAGCCTAAAGGTTGTGGTAAATCATTTCCAACACTTATAAGTTAAACTACGTTGTAATAGGTGTACTTTCAATCGGTACAAACCAAATCATCTGGTGCCAACAAACTATGTTAACTCATCATTGGGTCGTTCCATAGGGTTTTGCCTATGCATAGCCGGCTATGCATAGCCT
>PVNU02001658.1:0-76107 GCA_003013855.2 Liriodendron chinense | reverse complement strand
GCCACCCACATAGCAGTCTTCTGAAGCCTGGTGTGGGGCACCCATTGGAGCCGGAGGGTACAAGCGCATCACTTCCTTGAGGGCAGCTTGGAGGTAGACTAGGTTGTTAATATCTGATTCGTCCACGTTTCTGTCCTTGCCAACGTGGTTGTCCAGCTCATCTTGGGCCTTCTTTATCACATGTCTATGGTTTAAAAGTAGGGAGAGGGCCCATGTTATGGCGATCCATACAGCGTCGTAGCCGCCAAGCAGAGCCGTCTACAAAAAATAAAACATCCAGTGTTAAGAAAATGACATAAGAAGAGAATGAAAACTGATTAGGCCTCATCTGAAAATGAAATTTATCCGCTCACTAAATGGGGCTGAACCCATTTGTTTGGCCACTTGCTAGACAGTTGGGATTGTCCAATAAAAGACATTACTGAAAAGCATATCCAGTCAAAGGTGGAAACACATGAAATGGGCTATCAGAGCAATATAATGAGTAATAGTGCTCCTAGCTGCATTTGTTAAATCGGACAGTCCGATCGTTAACTTGTACAGTCCGATCAATCCATCTGAACTGTCTAGCAAGGGAAAATAACACTGATTGGATGATCCAATGGATGATCAAATCCGTATCTGGTTTGTCCTTAGTTTTGTAACCATCCTTTTTTCTGAGCCATGGATGGATTGTTTAGGATGGCCTAACAAAAGTCACTTTTAGAATCATAAGCAAAACTCAAGTTGATGGAATAGAGATCCATGCCTAAAATGATCAGTTGAGTTTTGGATCACTTAAGATCACTTGAGTTTTGGATCCCAATGCCTAAAATGATTTGTTGCAACGCCTAAAATGGTCTCACAAAACGGTTGGACGATGTGTCAACTCAGTACTGGACACGTCTGATAACCATGAGTGCATGTACTGTTACTTAGAAGTGCATGTTAGCAATAACATACACATAAAGTAGCTTTGATGACCGTATCGGCGTCGTAACCTGGGAACTGGTAATTGTCCACGAACGGTATCAACACGTCGATGAAGCTTTTATTATCGTCGGCCTTGCCCGACTGCTTCTCGGACCGCTTCTCGGCGAGCCACTTCGTAAGGGGAGAGTCTAAGTCCTTGAAAACCATCCTCATCTCCTTCTTGATCCCTTTCACATCCCACCATTTGAGGAAAGGGAAGTAATCTGACAGCACAAAGGCCCCGAAAAGATGGAACCAGTTCTGCATCGCGACCCGGAACCGGCCCGCCTCTTCATTGTCAGAATCACCGAGACTGCCGAAGTATCTCTTCCCAATAGACATCATGGCAATCACGTTGAACGTGACATCGGCGAACTTCTCTCTCATGTCAACCTTAACTGGGCTTTTACTGTTCTTCTCCCAAAGTCCATACAGCTCCTTCATCATTAGGTCCACCTCCACAGAACGTATTTCCTTGAGCGAGTCGAGCCTGCGGCTTGACAGGAGCTCCTGGACGGTCAGCTTGCGGATATCACGCCAGTAGGGCCCTGGGGGTGCTAACCCAAACATGGCATTGTTGTATGCCATCTGGGTCCCAACCTCAATCGAGGGGCGGGTCATGAAGATCTTATCGTTGGTGGTGAAGCAGTCCTTTGCTAGTTCCCAACTGCTTATGATCAAGGTGGGCCGCATGCCGATCCTAACAATGAAGGCCGGGCCATACTTATCAGCTATGGCTGCAAACTTACGGCACAGTGGCTCATGGCCACCTAGCTTGTGGAGATGGCCTATGATGGGCCATGCACCTGGGGGTTCAGGAACCGCATTGGTCTTGCTTTTAGTAGTTGATTTCCAAAGGTTGTATAGGATGGCTAGTGCAATGAGCCCAGCAATGGTTTGGAATGAGAGAGATAAATCCATAGCTGGTGATGAGAGGTGGTTTGGAGGTAACACTCCTGCACTTGAATGGTGTTTGGGGTGGATTGCTATATATATAGCAGTGGGTATGGCACGTCGGCGGACAGAGGAAAGAGAGAGAGAGAGAGAGAGAGAGAGAGAGAGAACAGGAGAGAAGCTGATGGAGCACACTTCTTTAGGGTCTGTTTGGAGGACTCAGACTCCGGTAGTGACCCCTCCAGTACAGATCGGTTCTGTGGGCCCCACCCATGATATATGTGTTTTATCCACTCTGTCCATCCATTTTACCAGCTCATTTTACGGCATGAGCCCAACAATGAGGCAGATCTAATTCTCAGGTGGACCAGACCACATGAAACAGAGGTGATTGAACTCCCACCGTTAAATCTTAGGTGACCCACAACACAGGAAAGTGAAATGGTGGGCCCCACATAGCACCAAAACAGTACGGACCTCGAGGAGGAGAGGGATCACTACGGAATCGGGTTGCAGAATGGTGTAGAACACAGCATCAACTTGGGTACTGTATATACGTCACAGAGCTCTGCAGGTTTCATCTTGATGCACGTGTTTTATGAACGATCGTCCATCCATTTTTTTTCAGAGCATTTTAGGACATGAGCCAAAAAAATGAGGCAGATTCAATGATCAAGTGGACCACACCACAGGAAACAGTGGGTCTGAACGCCTGCCATTGAAAACATCATGGGGGCGTTTTCCCTTCATTCATATCTGTTTGAGCTGATGAGCAGGTTGGATGGAAAATAGATATCATAGTGGACCCAAGAAGGTTTCAAACAATGGCCATCATCATCCCCACTCTTTATTGTGGTGCGGTCCACTTGAGCTCATTATTAGGGTCATGCCCTAAAATGATCTAGAAAATTGAATGAACGGCAAGAAACACATAATTTATGATGAGGCCCATAGAGTTTCGCCACATATACAAAGTACCAATGTAATGCTGTGTTCTACACCAGGCAATCCGAATCCCGTAGGACCATAGCTTCTATACGTTAGTTAGTAACGAAAGGATCGACGGTTCTGATCATCAAACTTCCGTCATCATCAAATTCCCACGTCCTAACGTGAGTGGGAGCACATGACAAATGGAGTAGGAATGGCAT
This sequence comes from Liriodendron chinense, assembly GCA_003013855.2. Lineage (NCBI taxonomy): Eukaryota > Viridiplantae > Streptophyta > Magnoliopsida > Magnoliales > Magnoliaceae > Liriodendron > Liriodendron chinense. Next base: position 73,111 of record PVNU02001658.1, on the reverse strand, counting down.
GCACATCACTGTGAGACCCACATCAATTAAGATAATTAAGTATGGTTTTCAAGGAAATTAGTGTCGCTGTAGAAGGTTCTACCCAATTCATTTTAGAAGATGACAACGGCAATTCGAAATTTGTACCACTCAATATTTTACTTTCAACCGTCCATTAGATAGCCAGCAGTTGAATGGTTAAGATTGTTTAATCAGTGTAGTTATAGAGATTTGCTCCGTATATAGTGTGCCCCAATTTGGATGGTGTGGTAAATGAGTGCCACGTGTGAAGAAGATGAATTACCAACATTTTCGAAACGGAAGCGGATTGTCCTGCGACTTGGGGAGGGAGGCAGGGGCTCTTTAGGCCCACCGTAATGTATGGGTTTTATCCACACCGTTCATCAGTTCCCCCGATCAATTTAGTGTATGAATCCAAAAAGGAGACAGATTCAAGGTTCAAGTGGACCACACAGTGGGGACTGACGTCCACAATTTAAAACTTCTTGAGGGCCAAAGAAGTTTTGGATCAAGCTGACATTTATGTTTTCCTGTAATCCAGATTTGCGTGAACTTTTGAACAGGTTGGATGGAAAATAAACATCACGGTGGCCGCCCTAGGAAGGTTTCAACGTTGGGCATCGTTATCACCACTGCTGCCAGAGGTGTCGTCCACTTGAGCATTGGATCTCCTTCATGCTTGTGCTCATGTTCTAAAATGATCTGAAAAAATGGATGGATGGCATGGATGAAAATCATACATCACGGTGGCCCCACAGAGTCCTGGAGAGGTGGGGGCAGGTGTAGGGTTGTCAACGGACCGGATCTGCTCCGGATCTGATCTGATTTTACCGGATTCGGATCAACAATCCGGATCATCGGGTCGGATTCGGATCTTATTATTCTGATTCATTTAAATTTCAGGTCGGATCCGGATCACCTTGGATCCGCTTCGATTAAGATCCGATCTAAATTTAAAATGAATTAAATAATATTATATATATTTTATATATAAATACATATAAAAAAAACTCCATATATTTTATTTGAAGTGGACCACAGTATTTACCATCCAACCTATTAAATAGTATCCACGTGTATTCGGATAGGGTCGGATCGGAGTCGGATCGGCCAAATCTCAATCGGGTCGGGTTTGGATCAAATGTTTAAAGATCCGTTGGACTTTGGATCGGAGTCGGATCATCCGGATCACAAAATCGGATCGGATTCGGATCAGCCCTGATTTGCTCCAAATCCGATCCGTTGACAGCCCTAGGCAGGAGGTAGTCTACTTCCTCTCAAAACCGCGTGTTTGAGCTATTCGTGTGACGATGGAGAAAACACATGCTACTTGGGGTGTGGATCAGGTGAGGGCAGGATAACAGCTTAGTCGGTGAGGCCCTTGACCGTAGGCCCCACCTTGTTGTACGTGTTGTATATCCACGTTGTTCATCCATTTTTTAAAGTTGATTTTAGGGCACGAGGCATAAAAAAAAATTAAAAATTAAAAAAAAAATTGAAGCAGATCCAAATCTCTAGTGGACCATGCTATAAGAAACAATGATCATTGAATGCTAACCATTAGAAACTTCTTAGGGCTCACAAGAAGTTTTTATGGTCAATCATTGCTCCCTGTGGTGTCGTCCACTTGAGCATTGGATTTGCTTCATTTGTTACCCTTATGCTAGATCTAGTAATTCAACATATGAACAGCATGGATATTCAACACATATATTAAACTCACCCAATATTGCGAAAGATCAATAACAACACTTATATTGTTGACCTCCTCGAGGAGTTTGAGATTTTTCGCACTTTCAACGTCGCCGGCTTGTTCGAGTATCATGAACCAGAGGTGAACACAAACTTGATGTCGAGTTCTTTCAAGGGAGGAGAGACTAATGTAGAAGAGGTTGCTCAGCTCTACATGATTAAGTTGGACCAAAGAAAGGACCATGGAAGACGCCAAAGAATGAGCCAAGGCTCAATAAATTGGAGGAAAAATAGGGCCTAACGATTGGTCGTCCCCCGGACACGATCAGTTCACAGACCAGTTGAAAATTCCCCAAGAGACAGCCCAACTCATTGGACTGTCCTGAACCGATCACGACCAGTCGACCAAGCTAACGAGCGGTCGTCTGACCGGTCTGAAATTCCTTTGAAAGTGGCTGAACACGCTAGACAGTTGGGGCTCATCCACGACCAATCGACCAGCGCGTAGAGCTACACGCAAACTTTCTATTTTTTTAACCGATTTCTTCCGTTTTTGTTTGATTTTCTTTTCTAGTTTAATTAAGACTCCTTGGTTACATAGATTAGGGTTTGAGAATATATTTAAGCTTGTTTTTAATTCATTGTGAGGGATTTCATCATCTTTAATATTATTCTCTACCGTTCTTCTTCATTTGCTTGTGTTCTTTGAGTACCCCTTGAGAAATCAAAGAAAATTGGTTGAGGATTCCCAATAGGTCCATGGATTCAGAGAAGTTTTCCTACCAGAGAGATGGTGATCGATCTTGTTCCGCCTACGGCAGTGCCAGGAGCCCTCTGGTCAGAACTGAGAAAGCTCAATGGGTCCCACATGATGTGTGTTTTATCCATGTTGCCCATTCATGTTACGGCCTCATTTTAGGGTATGTTCCCAGAAATAGTTAGATCCAAAGCTCAAGTTGACTTAACTGTAGGAAGTAGTGGGATAGTGACGCTTAGGATTGTAACCACAATGTTTATTTGCTTCATAAAGTCTCATAAACCTAGGCAAACGAAAAACATAAAAATTACTTTATCCAAAACGTTGGCCGCAAGAAGTTGTCAACTGTAATTCACTTTCCACTGTTTCATGTGGTGTATGTTGGAAAACGGACGCCTCAAATCAGTTGCACAGGGCCACCAACTGGTCGGCCGACCAGTCGGTCACGGTGAAGCAAAGGCAGCGAGGCTGCTGGACTCTTTTTAGGCCATCCGACCGGTTTGCCGACTAGCCGGTAGGGGTGTTCGACTGGTCGACAGTCTCCTTGTACAACACGGATTTTGCGCGGTTTTTGCGCAAGAGGTTTCTAAATCCGTTTTTCTTGCCTATTTAAGGGATAATATGGGATTAGAGGTTTCTAAGGTTGCAAAGAGGATTGAGGGAGTTTTTAGGTGAGAGAAAGAGCTTGAAGAAGAGGGTTTCTTCTTGGGAAAGCTTGGGATTTCTTTTGTGGGCTTGAGTTTTTAGTCTTGGGTTCCATCTCTTGTAACTTCTGATATTATAGTGGATTGGTGTCGCTTTGTGGCGTGGTTTTTTACATGTGAGGGGTTTTTCCACATTAAATTCGGATTTCTATGTGTGGGTAATTACATGCATTGTGATTGCATTGTATGGCTTGTTTGATTTAATTTGTTGTTTGTGCTCGGCTTTGCTTCCGCTGCCGGCCCTCCTATCCCAACAGTGTAGCCCACTTGAACTCTGAATCAGCCTATTTTTTTAGACGATGCCTTAAAATGAGCCAGCAAGATGGATGGACAGCTCATGGTGGAGCCCACAGAGCTTCAACCAGAATAGACCAGTACAAGCTCGGTACTGGAGGGGTCACTACAAAATCTGAGTCCACCAATGATTAAGTTGCTACCCCACCATCACCTAATCCGCACCCCTACTTTTGTGAGTTGCCCATCAGGCCATACACTTTGCGGGGAACGAATTTGGTTTGGCCCTCATTGTGGGACCCACCTTGATGTATTTATTGTATATCCATGTTGCTCATCCGTTTTCCCATATCATTTTAGGGCATGAGACCAAAAAAAAAAATAGATCTAAATCTTAGGTGGACCACACCACAGAAAACAATAATTATTAACCATTAAAAACTTTCATTGGGTGATAAAATTTTTGGATCAAGTTGATATTTGCCTTTTCTTTTCATCCAAGTCTGCTTGAGATGGAAAATAAACATGATGTGGAATTATGGTGGGCCTTAGGAAGTTTTTAATGGTGGGCATTCAACCCCTACTTTCCTATTGTGTGGTCCACCTGAGATTTGGATCTGCTTCATTTTTAGGCTCATGCCTTAAAATTAGATGGAAAAATGGGTGGACAGTGTGAATATGCAATACATACATCAAGGTGGGCTGCACTGTGCTGGGTGAGTCCAGGGCCGCACCTAATCAGCTCCAATTCTCACGGCCGCCCCTGAATGATTGATCGAAAATTATATAATAGTACAAAATCCATACAGGCGGGGCTGGAAGCCTCTGGAACAACTGTTGTGGGAGAAGTTTAACACCCATGGGGCTCACCATGAAGTGTTGCATCTACTCCATCTGTTGGTTAAGCCATCTCATGTTCACAGTATGCATCAGACATGATCAACATCAAATACTCAAGTGGGCCACACCATGGGAACAATTTCTAAGGGGTAGTTTGGGAGCAGGGATTTGAGCTATTTTGTTTTTGGTACCCTGGATTTTGAAAAATACTGAAATTCGATGTATATGATTTCTCCATTTCATGCTACCATATACATATCCTTCGACATACCACCTTAATTTGTCTTAGGCCTATTATCTCGTTATCATGATTAATTATTCAAAAATAAATCTGAACGGTTGATTTTGCAAAAAAATTTTTTTTTTTAATGCATATGATGATTTCTAATTTAATTATTTACTCAAAATGATTTACAAAACTAGTTTGGCCAATTATATTCATAAATCACTCTAATTCCTAAATATAAGGTCAAACCTATAGGCGCTATAGATCCTTTGTTAAGAGTCCTAATCTCCATGCAAACATAATCAACCACCTAAGTCACCCAGATTCACTTTATACAGTACATTGGATATTTATCATTGAACTATTCACCAATAGGCTAGTATGTTAATAGAGTTCACAATTCAGATCATCTATCTTAACTTGCATGCCACTTGCAATTTTTTAAGAACTGGATACACCAAACGTTCTAGTGTAATAGTCTCAATTATTGCTCTTTTTTAAGAACTGGATACACCAAACGTTCTAGTGTAATAGTCTCAATTATTGCTCTTTCCATTAATTCAAAAGATTCCAATCTTTCCATCCTTTGAATTAGGCCACCAAATCCACGAAAAGGGGGTGTATACTTCAAAGGAGGTGCCGACATCAGTTATTGTGTGTGGAAGCCACACCAAACTTTTGGCCCACCTTAAACTGATTGACATGTGCCACTGTTAAACGGGCACGTAGGAGTGTAAGTGTATATGCTTGTCAGTTCCATGAGTCCGTGGTTCGTGGTTCACAGAGTCAGATGAGCCCTATTGGTAGTTGAAGACATATTTGAAGACTCAAAGACTTGCCATGATCAAGGCTTGAGGAAACAAGTATATAATGTGGTGCCATGCTATTCCAAAATCTTAAGAAGATAACACCTATGTAAAACCTATAACCAAATCCATTAGATGACTTGTTCTAAACAGAAAAACTCTATGTCATCATATCCTAGCCATCATTATATCCTACAATAGTGTCCAATTGATCAGGTTAGACTAAGCTAAAATCATGTGCAAAGTACTTGGAAAGATAGAAAACATAAATCCACACATTCAATGGAACCTCAATTCAATCAGCAGCCCTTTTTTCTTATTCTTTTTTCTTTTTTGTAAAAAGGGAATTTTATTGAAAAGACCAAGAAGGAGAAGCCAATATATACATTCGGACCCCGAGGCTTAAAAAACCCCGGGGAGACTATCATATCAAACCTCTAACTCCTTATCTCCCTCAAATGACCGAGACCCGCTCTGTCCAAATAGAGGACCCTACGAACTTGACCAGGAAGATCTGCTTCGATGTGGAACACCTTAAAAGTCTGGGACTCGCTGCCAATTCTAGCCACAGCGTCTGCCACCCCGTTGACCTCTCTTGTGCCATAGACGATTTTAATCTCTGCTCTCCTCCTGAAAGAGGCACAACGGACCCACCAATACCAGATGCTCCAGGTCGTTGGATTTACCATATTTAGTAAGTCTACTACGACCTTGGAGTCACTTTCAATCTGGATAACATCGAAGCCCTTATCGACAGCTATCTTTAGCCCTTCGCAAATCACTCGGGCTTTAGCTTGCACATTAGTACCCACTCCGTACCCAATGTGAAATGCGAAAAAAATTATTTCACCATTTGTACTTCTGCAAATGCCCCCCCCCCCCCCCCCCCCCCCCCCCCCCGAGGGACCTGGGTTACCTCGGGAAGAGCCATCAACGTTCAGCTTGACGCAGCCATCATCCAGTTTGGACCATTTTACTATCTCAATCTTCTTGTTTTGGGGAGCCTTCAGAATCAGCCCTAGGTCCTAAAACTCCATCCTTCTCGTAGCCAGACTGTCCTTAGTATGCGGGAAGCATGCACTAAGCTTCTTCAGCCAACTACTGATGCGCTTCACTGTCCTGCTTATTGAGAGTCTCTTGTCATTGAACCAACAATCATTTCTTTCGTGCCAAATTTCCCAAATGATGAGGCCTGGCATGAAGCCTTGGATGGTAGAAATTCCATTAGCATTCGAAGCCAATCTCTACCACTGCATTGCCCTCATTTGCGCGGATTGCCCAGGCATGACTGAGACATCAAGAGCTCGGCTGAAGTGATGACAGATCTGGGTAACCAGCTCGCCCTCTGCAAATTTGATTGGACTCAATTGAATCGAATGTTCTGATCAATTTGATCAAAGGTGCTCGAAAAATCCAGTGAGGTTTTTTTTTTTTTTTAGATCGAATTAAAAGCTTGATCAATTGAGCCAAAACTATCCGTTTTAGATCCGCTGTATCATTCCTCTATTTAAGAGAGTAATGGGGGATTTTTCTATTTGATTGGAATTTCTTAGAAAAGAGTTCTTGTGCATCCAACCCCTACCCATTATCAAAGACTCCTTCCTCATTGGGTTCATGCCATCATCTTGGGTGTAAATGCTCCATTTGAGTATTCAATACTCCCATCGAAGATGTCCATGAACTCTTGTTGGGATAGGAGGGCCGACTGCAGAAGCAAAGCTGAACATAAGCAGCAAATTGAATCAAACAAGCAACACAATGCAATCACAATGTATGCAGCCACCCACACATAGACAATCCAAATTTAAAATGGAAAAACCCCTCACGGGTAAAAAATCACTGCACAAAGCGACACCAATCCACTATAATATCAGAAGTTATAAGAGATGGAACCCAAAACCCAATATCACAAACCCACAAGAAAAATCCAAACTTCCCCAAGAAGAAAACCCTCTTCTTCAAGCTCTTTCTCTCACCTAGAACCTCTCTCAATCACCTTTCACATCTAGAATACCTCTAATCCGGTAATACACTCCTTAAATAGGAGAAAAATCGGATTAGAAACTCTTTGCGCAAGAAACCTACTTGTACAAGGAGACTGCCGATCGGTCGGCCGGCCGGATGGCCCAAAAACACTCCAGCAACTTTTGATGCCTTGATCCAACGTGACCGATCGGTCGGCCCCCCCAGTCGGTGGTCTCTGTGCAAAGACAATTTGGGTTGTCCGTTTCCAACAACTCTTGCATTCTCCAAGGCTTAGACCCAATCAATATAGGTAAAACCTCTATCTAATTGCCTAGAATGCTTGGTGAGATGAATATTCTTAATCTTATACAAAATCATGGTTTGTAAAAGATTCATCACCAAACCCTAGACTCCTACCTTGGCACTCTACATTAAAAGATCTATGGATGGTAGCTGATTAAGGGAGCTCAAGAGAAGCTATACAAATTCTAGAGGAGCATCTCAACAATGTGCGATCAACAAGGCTCATCTCTTTTGTAAGAAAGTTTTGTTAGAGTCCATTCTGTAACTTAATTACTTCTTGTGTAGATTTGGATTTCAAGTTTGAAGACCCAAACTCACTTATAAGACCATGTGTAGGCTTCCAATAGGAGCGTACGTGATTAGTTCAAGTGTAAGATTATTACAAATCGAGAGTTTGTGACCCAAACTCACCAAGACTTTGTGTAAGCCACCGATGGGTGTAAAACGTGTATATCTTTGTAGGATGTACGGTTTATAATGAATCAATTTAAAACCATATGAGATATTGAAATCTAGAAAACTCAAGTTTGAATTCATCCTCTAGGAGTAGAGTATGCAAGTAGCTGAACAACTAATATATCATGTGCAGTGTGTTGATGGTTCTTTGCCTATGCTTTATCTCTATTTTTATTCAATGAATGCTTGAATAGATGAATGGTATGGTAGGTGTTTGAATCATTGCTTAAGTAGATATGTATTATCTCTCTTCATAGACTAATGTTATATGCTATTTGAATCTTTAATTGTCCATGATCCTACACATACTACACTATGTTTAATGTTGGATATTTTGTTTTGATTGAGTAGATTTTAAGTCGCATTCTCTAAGCTTCTGGACATAACTCTTAAGCTTCTAGCTTAAATGGTATTAGTATAATACCCGTCCCACCCGTCTCACATGTAATGATCCAAACCGTTCATCTAGAAATTTGCACATAATGGTCAATAGGGAAAATATCCAAGTCACCAGCTGATAACTCCACATTCGTCACATGTAACTTAGATAAAGACGATTTTGAAAAGCAGTTTCCAACTCTACTTCATATGGACGGCTAGGATCTTCAATGGTGAGGACTTTTCTTTTTAATGGAGGCCACATATTATGTGACCTTCCATATGAATGGTTCAATGATGGGTTTTTCTTTTTCTTTTCTTTCTTTCTTTTTTTTTTTTTTTATTCTTTTTTCTTTTTAGCTTATGGATTTTTTATGGGCATGTTTTATTGGAAAATGCATTATGTTGGAAGAAATGCTCCAGTGCACTGAGAGCACTATAAGTTATAGTGCCCCACTTCCATTGGAGTACTTAGCCGTCTAATCCAATGTTCTAGGCTGCTCATTAGGTCTAGTGCTTATCCTTGTTTCAACAATGAGGTATTGGTATCATTTCCCAAGTGGGAGCTGGCTAACATTGCAGTGTGAATAACAGTGGGGTATATGTACTAAACCCATTAAAAAAAAAGGGTCTAACGCACATTTAATGATATACGATGCAAGCATCATACTGATCTGACAAATATTAACCATTTGATCAATGAAATTTAATATAGACGGTTAAGATTGTTAAGTCCAATCAACAATTTGCTCCGTCTGTTTGGTTAATGCCCATCACGGATTGCTTATAATTCCGGACAATCACTTTTTCTTTTGGAGAAAGGATGGCTGAAAAAAAATAGTAAGGCCAAATAAAGATTAACTGGATTATCCGATCGGTGGGAATTTTGCCAGAAATGTGTCTTGGATTTAATGGACGGTTCATATTAACCAATTGAAATTGTGTAAGTGAACAAATCGATGCGCCTAGGCATCGGAGCATCATAACTTATAGTGCTTTTTTTTTTTTTTTTTTTTTTTTCTTTTTGTTTTTTTTTTTTTTTTTTTTTTTTTTTTTTGCCAACTCCAATGAAACATTGCTTGGATATAGCACTGGAGCATCTCTTATTTGGCACACTCATGTACGTTAGCGGACAAGCATCTCTTATTTGGCACACTCATGTTAGCGGACAACGTAATATTTTCAGACGTGTGGTGTCCAATACACACGAAGGTTTTGAAAGACGTCCCGGAAAAGTGGTAATTGGTGGGACCCACTCATCCATGATTATCTGATGTGATGAGGATGATTTTATGATCCTCGTTGTGAGGATATGCATAGACAACAAACTTGGGTTTTCAACAGTTGAAATTCTCCGTCTAGCACTGGACCACTATAATGGTGTCGATCACTTGCACATGGGGCCCACTTTACAAATTCAGAAGCCGAGTGTACTTTTCGCTCATTGGGAGCTAGCCAAGATATATAATAACTCTAGCGGTCGAACCCTCCAGTGCAAGTAGCGACAAATGCTAGGTTTATTTATTTATTTCTTATTATTATTTTTTTTGCAACCCACCCACCAGTCAAACGCGCAACACACCCACCAGTCAGTCATGCAACTCATCCACTGGTTCCATGTTGCTTATTCAGTCCATGAAAGTTGGGCCCAGTGTTCAGTGATCCTTACCGTTGACTTGTTGGTCCATGCCCAAAATACCCTGATATGAAGATCGTAGCCATGTAATTATCATCGAATTCTTTCCCCGATCCTGGCTGTATTATCTCTTAGCAATATATTCACAGGCCAAAAATGGAGGGCTATGATTTTCAATTGGGTTTTTTTTTTGTAGCATCTTCCATCCACGCAAGGGACCATCAAATCAACGGTCAGGATCACCCAACCACTGTCCCAAGTTGTAGTACAGTAGGGATAGGTAGGGTGTCAGCTGCCCCTTAATTTACTGGACTATAGCTATGGTGAGAGTTTATCACTGTTTAAGGAAATGGTTGCCTAGACCAATCTCAACCATCCAAATCACGTAATGCATGGATGAAAACCGCATTGATCAAGCAAACCCATCCAATCGGTGGCCATTCAATGGATCAGTGAAAATAAAATAGTTAAATGATGCAAATTCAGGGGGCACGATCAGTTAGTTAAGATGCGGTTGAAAGCTACGTTTCATGCACACTGGCCCCTATATGGACGGTCCCGATTGCCACACAATTTTGCCACGCGTACAGTGGATCAGTTACAACCATTTTGAAAATAGTGGTGAATTATCAGCTAGTCCGGCCCCTGACATGCCAAAAAAATCGTTAGTGTTGCAATCACGGTGAGCGGATTAGCTGCAACCCGGGTGTTAGTGTTACTCTAACCGTATGGGGCCCACCTTAGATTTATTTTTTCTATATCCACGCCGTCCATCTGTTTCCATATCATTTTTGGACTTGGTCCCAAAAATTAATTGGGACGAAATATCATATGGACCACACCATTAGAAACAGTGATGGAATGACCATTAAATACTTTTTATTGATCACAAAAGCTTTGGATCAAGCTGATCTTTTTATTTTCCCTTTAACCCGGTCTTATTAACATTATCAACAGGTTAGGTGGCAAATATATATTACAAGTTTTCCAATGGGTCCTTTGGAATTTTTAATGGTGAGACCCTCAATCACCACTATTTCCTGTGGTTTGGTCCACCTGAGATTTGGACTTAGCTTAATTTTTCTTAACACCTCGTAAAATGGGTTGTAGAAACATATGGACGGCATAGATATACAATATATCATCAATGTGGGCCAAACGGTAAAGGTAGCATCGACTAAGGTGTTACCTGGATAACACCTAATCCGCTCCGCAATCAGGTAGCTTCTCGTAACGTAACAAGCATGCAAGTCATCCGCGAGTCGCGGTCTCGGCGAGGAGATTTGGGGCTCCTTTGAGAGCTGGTAAATGAAAGTAAATGGGAAATAGATTTGGAGGTAAATTAATTGGGAGTAAATCGGTTTGCATAGTTGTATTTGAGTGAGAGTAAACGTAATACATTTGAAATCAAAATATTTCTTTTGGATGGATGGAAGTAAATAGGAGGAATTGAAATGCATTTGAAATTTCAATATATTTATATGGATATATATAATATCCAAAATCGACTTTAATATCCTAATTTAGTGTATATATGTGATATTTAATAAAATCATTGTAATAAGTTTATTGAAATGTATACCACAACAAAAACATGAGGATATTTCGAGCCTTAGGTAGGCCACAAATGTAAGAATCACAAACAAGCAACTTGTAAACATATTTAACCGTCCATTTAAATGACCATCTTTTAGATGGTTCGGATTTTTTTGCTGTAATTTTAGTGATGTAGCCAATATTTAGATTGTCAGAGAGCATCATTAATGTGACATATGTATGGCGGACATATGCATGATGTCACCTTTATTTACACATGCGACTCTCCAAGGGAGCTTAAAAAGGCATTTCACTCTATTTACTTCTAAATCCTATCTCGTATAAAGGATTTCATTTACACACATATTTACTCCCATCTCATTTCATTTACTCCCATTTATTTCCATCCCAACACATATCAAATACCATTTACTTTCAATTCCACTCACTTACCTCCATTTACTCTTATCCAAATGCCCATAGGCTCTCCAAGGGATTAGGTGAGACCCGGGATCCGCAGAGGTAGGTGGTACCCTTGACTGTGGAGCCACTGTGCTGTATATGACTACATCCTAGCCGTCCATCCGTATTGAAAGTTTATTTTAAGGCATGATCCAAAAAACGAAGCAGTTCCAAATCCAAGATGGGCTATATTACAAGTAATTGACCATTAAAAACTTCTCGTGGGCCACAAAACCTTTGGATCAAGATGATATTTATGTGGTCTCTTCAACTAGGTGTTTGTGACCTTATCAACAGGTTGGATGGCAAATAAACATTCCGGTGGAATCCAAGAAGTTTTTAATGATAGAAATTCAATCACGACTGATTGTATGGTGTGGTCAACATGAGATTTGTGTCAGATTCGTTCTTGGGATCATACCCTAAAATGAGCTTTGAAATGGTTGGAAGATGTGGATTTGAGACACATGCATGACTGTCAGGGGTCCGACCACCTCGGTGGATCGGGGTCTTACTTAATTCGCTCCCCTAGGATTGCTAATATCACGCCTGCCATCTTCAAGCGCGAAACACAAATGAACCGCATGTTTCAATATTGTAGCACACGTGTGTGGGATCCATGATGTTTATTCAGTACATCCCACGTTGCATTTGGCATATCCTAGAAATATGGCATGACCCCAAAAATGTTGAAGATCCAAATCTCAGGTGGACCGCACTACAGGAAAACAATATTGATCGAACATCCACTACTAAAAGTTTCCTAGGGCTCACTGTAATGTTTATTTGCCATCCAACCTGTTGATAAGGTCATACAAACCTAGATGAAGGGAGAGGACAAATATCAGCTTGATCCAAAACTTTTGTTGCCCCCAGCAAGTCTTCAACGCTAAGCATTCAATACCCACTGCTTCCTATGGTGTGTTCTACCTGAGGTTTGAATCTGCCTCATTTTTTGGGTCACGACATAAAATGAAATTTAAAAATGGATGGACGGCGTGGATATACACATACATTATGCTGAGGTCCACAGAGCTTTGACATCAGCTAGCTGGCTGGTGTTCGGATCACGAGACAAACCGCGTCCTGGTGTACGTGCTCTACTACGGGGAGAAGTTGGAACGGGAATGCAAGCCACCACGTTGTTTAGTTGGCATCCATCATCCCATTCATCATGTGGGCCCCACTAGGAAGAATAGACCCTTCGTTTTCAGCAACGTGATCAATATTGACGTTTCCTTTGAAACTTTGACGGTCAAGAATCTCGTGTTGGGATTAATAAATCACATTCCCGGAATGAATGTTGGAGCACTAGTTTTTTTATTTTTTTATTGTAGATTTATTTCATGGAGCAGTGACATCCACCATTGAAGCACTAGTTTTTTATTGGGTAGATTTATTTCATTGTGACTAGAAACATTTGTGGACAGTCCGTGGCGTTAGTGGATTGGCCTTGGGCCTGAAATCAGAGGCGTGCATGCGTGGGGTATTAGCGCGTGTTAAGAAAAAGGCCCGTGACTAAGCAGTCCACGCACGTTTCTTGACTTTTCAGCCCCATGAAAAAATGGGACGGTTTGGCTGACTGTCATATACCTACTCAATCTAGATTATCTGAATATCGGTCTAGATGAGTCTGGGACACTAATTAAAAATCCAAATGGACCAGATGTTTTGATCCTAAAAAGCCGGACAAGATGTTTTGATCTTACCTGCCGATTTAGGCGGTGGAAAGCTAGAGGTGCTTATGTGTTTGGAACTAGTGCTGTATACGGGTCGAGTTGAGCCGAGCTTGGCCCTGATCGGTGCTCCACTTGAACCCCTCTACCTGCTCGATGCTCAATTTGACTTGAGCGTAGCCTTGCTCGGTCATTAGAACGAGCGAGGTTGAGTCGAGTACGAGTTTGAGTTCAAGTTCAACGAAACTTGAGTATTGTCACCTTAGGGTCATGATAACCCTATGCAAGCTTTGTACTTCCCCTCTCTCTTGATCCAATCACATCCCTTACATCTTCCTTGTTGTGCTACACACTCCACATTGGTACTTAAGCCTTCCAACCCGATCTGCTCCTATTTATACAATATATTATATATATTTGAGTTATTTAAAATTGAACCAAGCTAGTCAAATCAAGTCGAGTTCAAATAAGCTTCGAGTCAAGTCGAATTGAGCTCGGGTCAGCTCAGAACTCGACTCTGAAATCTTTCGATCGAGTAACCAAAAATTAGCTCGACTCTATTCAAACCCAGTTTCGAACCAAATCAAGTCAAGGTTTTTCGAGCCGAGTCGAGCGAGTTAAACAAGCTTACTCGACTTGTGTGTAGCCCTATTAATTTGGAACTATTGCTGGACACAAATCGAGCTAGCTTGGTTAATTGGCTCAACTCGGCTCGAAAAAGCTCAAATATATTGACTCGGCTCGAAGTTGGGTTCGGCTGAGCTGAGATGTTTTATTAAACTCGAAAAAATTTAAAACCAAGTCCAAGCGGGCCCGAGGTCGACTAGGCTTAGCTAAAAAATATAACTTAGTTATCTTATCTTATATTATATTACATAATATGTACTTTTTTTTATAAAATATATAAAAATATATATAATATAAATATTAGTTGAACCGAACTGATTCAACTTGGTTCGGTTCGGCTTAGAAAGCTCAAACTCGAACTCAACTCAAGCGGTTGATCGAACCGAGGTGAGTTGACTTGTACACCTCGAGGACTGAGTCGAGCTGAACTCAAGCTAAGGTAGGCTGTTAGTTGAGTTGAACCGAGCTGTGCCAAGCTTGACTTGGTTTAGCTCGGCGTCCGGCTCTATTTAGAAAACATGAGTAAATGGTATGGAATTGCATTAGATGGAATTAACAACATTATTGCACAATGACTGCATGTCTGGAAATACCATGGTATTTGGATCGTCTAGTCCCATGTTTTGGATTTTTTTCATTTGAGAAAAATATTGTATTAAGTGAAAGTTGCATTTGGCGGACCATGGAATTGTAATCAATGGACTAGATTTCACAACTGATGTTGGTCTAGATTTCAAAACTGATGTTGGTCACCTATAGTCATATGGCATATGAAACTCGAATGTCATGTGTAAAGGGCGCATATGAATGGATGGCATGAATTAAACACATGCAATAACAACATGGGGCCCATAGATCTAGTGGATTTCAAAATCCACCCGAAATACAACAACTTCTACTGTTAGGACCGGATGATATGATACATGTATTAATCCAATCCTGCTATTGTTTCGAAATGTCGGACAGAATTTACATGCTACTAAATGCAATTCCATACCACATATATAATCCCACGTTCCAAACAGGCTTAATTTTTACACACGGTCTACCACCAGATTAGCTACAACCTTTCTGCCTTAGACAACTTACATCTAGATGAGCCTTGTCATCCCTTGGATGGGAAGACTTATACTGAATCCTCGTAGGAATATCCCTAAGATGAGGTTAGGATATGTCTTCTCTGATGTCAACCCCTTTATGCCTACCCATCCAACGCATTTAGGGTAGGATTCGGTGCCTCTCAAGGAATTTGCCCTTAGATGAGGCCTCTACAACCCTTGAGGAAGCAGTTAAACATTTTGACGCATGATAGGCCAGGCTAAAACACCCGAAAGGTGATCTCCGAAAATCCATAATGGTTGGAACCACGGACTCACGGAATTGTACTCAAGCAAGGAATTTGCGGTCTGATCCAAACCTAAACCCCAGGCGACTACCAATGGACTCAGTGTTACGAAAGAGCAGAAGACCGAAAATCAATAGGATGAGGAGACAACACAAGAACTTTTTGTATTGGTCAGGCAGGATATCTACGTATCAAGCTTAGACCTACAACGATCGTCCATCCATGTCAGCCGAACAATGGAAACGAAATGAATGGTTTCCCTATCCCTTAGATAGGAAGGACCCTACTAAAACCGTATAGACCCATTAGAAATGCTAAGGATAGCCAATTGAAACCAAAAAGTCTTATAGACCCGTAGGAGGCAGGATGTTATCTAGTGGTTCGTAAAGTCTTATAGGTGATGGATTGGAGTTCTTAGAGGCAATATTGGGGTATCCGCCCTCTACAGTTTTCCCTGCACGTGGATGTCTCATCAACATCGTTATACGAACCAATTTTAGTGGTAGAGTTGTGTCTCGGTATCTCAGTTTGCAAAAGCGAACAAGGCTGTAGTCTGATAGGTTAGTTCGAAAATACCTTACCCATAACCATTGTAGATACTAAGATATGCCACCCAATTGAGTCGGGCTTCTATCTCTGCAACCAAGTCGGGATTCAGAGGTGAGTTTAATGGATGAGAACATGTTCACGGGGATGCATTGCAAAAGCTAGCAAGTGATCCATGCTTATGTTTCTATTGTTGGGGAAGAGGAAGAAGATGGTACAAAGAGAGAGGAGAAAATTGTTGGTAGAATGTATTTCTTAACTTGAATTGGTAGTACAAGGCTTTGTTAGCTTTGAGCTTTTGAGCTTTGGAGCTTGAATGCCACCAATGGACCCTTGGCCTATTTATAGACCCATAAAGAAGTTTCTACACACATGGAAAATACAAATGATTTAGAAGATTCTACACATTTCTATTTATTTAATATCTTAGGAAGACTAAAAGACATCTTCTAGATTAGACTAGGAGAGTCTTTTTAGATATTTCTAAAATATTTATTTTTTTATTTTTAAATTACATTTCAACACTCCCCCTTAATTTGGAAATTGTGCACTCCCATCATCTTTCTGAATTTGATGAACTTTTCTATAGTCACGGCCTTAGTGAAAATATCTGCGAGCTGATCTTCTAACTTGCAAAACTTCAATTCGATTTGGCCTTCTTCAACTAACTCTTTGATGAAGCGATGTCGTAACTCGATGTGCTTTGATCGACTATTGAAGACTAGATTCTTTGTCATGGCAATTGTTGACATGTTGTCGCAGAAAATAGAAGTAGTCAATTTTTGTTCATTTTGTAAATCGCCCAAAATCTTTTTGATCCATATCGCTTCGCAAGCTGCTCCAGTAGCTGAAATATACTCTGCTTCGGCGGATGATAACGCAACTGTCTTCTGCTTCTTTGATGACCATGAGACGACCTTTGATCCCATGTAGAACACATATCCTGAAGTACTTTTTCTATCATCAACTGATCCTGTCCAATCGCTATCTGTGAATCCAATAAGCCTGTTATCTTCTTCCGTTGAGTATTTGATGTCGTAGCTTGATGTACCTTAAGATTCTTTTTGCGGCTTCAAAATTATTTTTGTTAGGCTCACTCATGAACCTAGAGACCAAGCTACTTGCATATACAATATCCGACCTTGTATTTGAAAGATAATTAACGAACCAACTAAGCTTCTGTAAATTGAGGCATCAACCTTCTGTCACTACGTGAAAAAGCGCTAAATACGACTCCGTCATTCGACGGTCCTGAACCGTCGAATATAACGCGTGAAAAAATTCGACGGTCCCGACCCGTCGGATTAAGGACCTGAAATTCGACTGTTAGTGACAGTCGAATTAGCTCAGTCGAAATTAACGCTAGAAAAAATTCGACGGTCCAAAAACGTCGAATTTAGGACATGAAATTCGACTGTTAGTGACAGTCGTATTAGCTCGGTCAAATTAACGTGTGAAAAAATTCGACGGTCCCGAATCGTCGAATCTACGACCTAAAATTCGACTGGTACTGACAGTCGAATTATCTCAGTCGAATTTAACACGCGAAAAATTTCGACGGTCCAAAGACGTCGAATTTAGGGCTTTAAATTCGACGGTTAAGGACCGTCGAATTAGCATAGTTGGAAATTAGCGCGCGAAAAAATTCGTTTACGCGCGAAATAAATCGACGGTCTAAAGCCGTCAATTATAGCGCCTTTAAAACGTCGACGGTCTAGAACCGTCGAATTCTTGAAAATCCAACATTAAAAAAAATTATGGTTTAAAAAAAATGTAGCTAACGTTTTATAAAGAAAACTAGGATTTTGAAAAAAGAAAATGGGTGATATTTGAGAAAAATTGAGATTTAAAAAATCACTGGGGTTTTGACACAAAAATTAATATTTTGAATAAAAAAACATTTTAAAAAATTACATCTTGAAAAAATTGATATGTTTGAATAGAATTGATAAATTTGAAAAAAAATGTTTTATGGTAAGTTTGAAAAAGTTTAAAAGTTTGGAAAAAAAAAAACAATTTAGATTTTAAAAAAGACTGGGATTTTGAAGAAAAAAAATTGAGCTTTTTAACAAAATTGAAATGTTTGAAAAATAATATTTAAAAATATTTTTTTGAGATTGAAAAAAATTAAGAAATTTGAAATGAGTGGACAAAATTTACTAGTGGACATTTATTGAATGGTTGAAAATAAAAAATTACAATCATTGAGTTTATCATATTGGTTTATGCATGCACACAAGTTAATTCACTTGTACAAAAAAAATGAGGGCCTAAGTATAATGATGTGTAATTACAAGAATAACTTATAATGATGAGATTGATTAAATTCTATAATCAGGTAATCGTAAAGTTGATCTGAACGGTCAAATATATTTGGAACGTGCTGAATAGGTTATAGAATAAAATTCAGCCCAATCTGACATGTAATGAATTAGATCCGTCCAAAACACTCTTTAAATGGGCACGATTAGTTTGTCTAGATCTAGACAGATTTTGGACAATCTGATCGGTCAAGATTGAATAGTAAATGACTTCAGACGTTTAGATTAAATTTTAGTCAAATCTAACTGTTGGATTGCAAGATATGACCCATCATATTGTTGATCAATTTTGTCCGCCTAATATCTTTCTCATTTGAAATCCGATCAAGGCGAGTAGTGACTAGTCAAATCGAAGATATTGATGAGTAGAATAAAGTAATTACTGGATCAGAATTCTAAATTGATCCAAATGTTTTGTTCAAAATTGCATTGGGACTTGTTGACCTCATGAAAATCCAAGAAATGTGCAGTCATTGGACCCTAAACTCTAATTTAGCTGTTGAGATTTAGATTTTAAGTCTTGAGATTTGGTATGGCATCATAAAATGATATTTAAGAACAGATGAACGGGATATAATATACATAAAATATTTCAACTTGGTACTCATACGGTTAAAGTAGTGTGCATGGATTGACTAGTGACCCTGACTAGCCACTAGTTAGTACTGATCGATGCTCTATGGGCCCTACCATGATGTATGTGTTTCATCCACACCATCCATAAATTTTTTCAAATTATTTTATGTTTATGAGCCCAAAATTGAGATAGATCCAAATCTAAAGTGGACCACATCATAAGAAATAATGGTAATTTAGTGCCTCACCATTAAAAATTCCAAATTGCTTGTCTCAAGTGTACCATTTCTATGGTTCCACCATAATGTATGTGTTTCACTCACGCCATCTATACATTTTCCCATATCATTTTATGGTATGAGTCAAAATCTCAAGTAGATCTAAATCTCGATCAGATGGACCCAATCACAAGAAACAATGTTAATTAAATGTCCACCATTAAAAGCTTCTTTGGGGCCATAGAAGTTTTGGATGAAGCTGATATTTGGACTTTTGCCCTATTTAAGAGGTTGGATGTCAAATAAACATTACAGTGGGCCCTATGAGGTTTTCAATAGTGGACATTCAATCACTAATGTTTTCTCGTGGTGGTCCACTAGTGGGTGCATGTTACCCCTACCTTGATGTATTTTTTGTATATCCCTGTCCATTAGTTTTTCTATATAAGTTTAGACGTGATCTAAAATGATAAGAAGATCCAAATCTCAAGTGGACCATACCAACAGAAATTAGAGTGATGAATAATCATTAAAAACATTTTGTGGACCACAAAAGTTATAGATCAAGCTCATCTTTAAATTTTCGCTTCATCCAGACCTTATTTACATTATCAAGAGATTGGATTGCAAATAAACATTACCAAAACCTTACGATGGGGCTCTTTCGAATTTTTAATGGTGTGGCACTCAATCAGAACTCTTTCTAGTGGTATGGTCCACTTGATATTTGGATTTTCAAGATAAGAATGGTTAGAGGTTAGATGATTCTGGCGACGGTCCACATTCAATTGAAAAAGAGGTAATGAGTCATATGCAGAATTGTTAATCTTTGCTATCTATCTAAGGTATAACGGTCTGGTCACCATCTGCACATCTACGGTGTGCGAAGCAAATAACGTGTTTCTTTTCTTTTTTTCTTTTTTAATGCTTTTTTTGCTTATATCGACTTGAAGAGGAATGCAAGGAACGATACGTGGTCCACTGGATGAGATCTAGACCACTCATCGGGTCATCCATACGGTAAAATATCCAAACCTCAAAATTCTCATAGATCAGAGCATCCAGCGTCCAAGAGCACAATTTAGAAAGGCCACAGTTGGGAACTTAATATAGACCGATGATTCTGACCGTTGATATGTACGTAGGGCTCTCAATGGGTCGGATCTGGATCGGATCCAGTTGGATCCGGCTCCAAGTCCGTATATTTGTAGATGGATTCGGATCGGATTCAGATCCAACTCGGATCTAAAATGTGATATCCATATCCGATCCATTTATAAATTGTTAGATCCATTTCCGATCCAAAATCCATATAACCATCGGATTCGGGTTGGATCTAGGTCCGAATCCACCCCATTACAAATTAAAAAAAATATATGATATAAAATATATAATATACTACATTTAATTTAGTAGAAAAATGATGCAAATCCCACTATTTACTATGGTATGGTTGACATAGCCTAAAATAATTTGTAAAACGGATAGTCAGCATGAATATAACATATACAGTAAGGTGACAATGAGTTGGATCTTAATCAGATTCGGATCGAACTCGGATATGTTCCTGTGAATCCATATCCGGTCCATTTAAGTAATCGGACCTATTTTAAGATCCAAATTCGGTCCATTTAACTAATCAGACCTATTTTAAGATCCAAATCCGCATTAAACGGATTCGGAGCGAATCGGATCTCGGATCTGACCCGCTCCATTGAGAGCCCTATATGTACGACTAAATTTAGACCATTGGAAATAATTTTTTTTAATGAATCTCATTGAACTTCAAAAATCGAGCTTGATTTCATAGCCACCAGAGATTGGACAGTTCAGATGATCTGATCATCGCATGTGGGCCCCAACGGTGTGACACATGTTGGTGGTCCCGCTCAACCTCAGAGACAGAACGAACCCTAAATAATTCATTGAAGTTTTGGATCAAGACTTTATTGACATTATCAAGAGCTTGGATTGCAAATAAACATTACAAAAACCTTACGGTGGGCTCTTAGGAATTTTTAATGGTGGGGCAATCAATCACACTATTTCTAGTGTTATGGTCTACTTGAGATTTGGATCTACATAATTTTTGGAACGCCACCCTAAAATGGGCTGTAGAAACAGATGGACGGCATGGATATACAAAATATCATCCATGTGGGCCATACGGTGGGGGTAACACCCACTAAGCTGTTCCCGGGGTAACACCTAATTCACGCCCTGAAGCATTTGTGTGCTGAGTAACTCCGCACACGCTAGCGTGTGGAGTAAACTCTGTGGGGCCCATGGTGATTTAAGTATTTTATCCACTCCGTCCATCCATCTTAGTAGAAAATTTTAGGTATGGTGCCAAAAAATGAAGCATATCAAAATCTAAAGTGAACCACACCACAAGAAATGTGTGAACTGAATGTCTACCATTGAAAAATTATCTGAGGACACAAAAGTTTTGGATCAAGATGATATTTGTGTTTTCCCTTCATCCATATCCATGTGATCTTATGAACAGGTTGGATGACAAATAAACATCACTTTAGGGCTTGGGAAGGTTTCAACGGTGGAAATCATTATTCCCACTGCTTGTCATGGCATGGTCCACTTGAGTTTTGGATATGCTTAAAATTTGGGGTCAACCACTAAAATGAGCTGGAAAAACATATGGACGGAACAGATAAAGCACATACATTCTAGGTGGGCCCACTAAAATGAGCTGGAAAAACATATGGACGGAACAAAGATGGCATGCACGCACGCACGCAACTCTCAAAACCCCCCTCTTCCCCTCTTTCTTCATTCTCTCCGGTCCAAATCTCTCTCTCTCTCTCTCTCTCTCTCTCTCTCTCTCTCTCTCGTCGGGGCGCCGATTGTCGAGGAGCATCACCGATCTTAAGGAGCATCACCGATCATCGCCGGTATTTATCTCCCTTCATCTCTGTTTTTTTCATTTTTTTCATTTATTTTTTGCTGTGAAATCTTGAAAATGGGGCCCACATGTTGACAATGTGGCGGCGTAGGCGGCGAGATGCCGTGTAGCGAAATGGAGTCGTCATTCGTATGGTCCAGATTCAACTTGTAAAGAGATGCTCAAGCTCTGTCGGGCCCACCGTGATATATGTATTTTATCCACGCCGTCCATCCGTTTTCGTTTAGGGCATTGGGTAGAAAAAAGATGAAGATCCAAAGTTAAAGTGGACCGCACCATGGGGAAGGGTGGGTGAAGTGGGCCCCGTAATTTGGTGGGTTCAGTTTGAGCCACGTGTACACGGACACGAGTTTCCTGTTAACCCCAAACTCTGTGGGGGCCACCATGATTGTCTGTGTTACCGTCCAATCCAAAACTCAAGTGGGCCACACCATGGCAAAGGGTGGGGATGGAAATGGCTACTATTGAAAGCTTCCCCCACCAGGATGAAGAGAAAGCATGGCCCCTAATAAGGTTTCAGTGGCCCACTTGGAGTTTTGAATCTGGCCGATTGTTTGAGATGACATGCTCACATGACAGAGTGGAGTGGATGTAACACTGACATCACAGTGGGCCCAGCTGATGTGATTTTCGTGTGACATCCAATCCACCCATGATTATCAGGGGTCCAAACAAATCACTAGGTGGGTCACACGTGAATTTGTTGGTTTTGTGGTGCTTATTGTTTGCTATGGTGTGTTCCACACTGATGCTGATGATTGAACCAGCCTTACTTTTTTGCTAGTTTGATAATCTTCATACAATTAAGCCCCCTCCCAAACAGGGTTTAAAAAAAAAAGAAAAGAAAGAAATATAATTCCATTTGATATACTCATGTGCCATGTGAACGGTGGAGAGAGGGCTCTCCATATTCCACACCCACGGCCTCCTCCATAGAACTTCCTTTCCCTTATTTTATATATTTGTTATTATTATTATTTTTTTTTTAAACGGTGACCTTTGCCGGTGTGGAATGAAGGGCTTAAAGGGGGCTGCTGCAGGTGGTAAATGAATGGAGGAATGAAGGAGTTATAAGGGTTCCTGCTCTATTTTACTTCTCATAAGTTACTAATCAGACCTTCAACCCTTGACTTTCAAGCTCTAGAACCTTCTCCATAAACCTGCCCCTTTAAGCCCTTCATTCCACCATTCCTTTACCACCTCAAGCAGCCCCTCTTTAACCTATAACAGTCCTCTTTGGGTGCACACCAGTGGAGGGGTTCATCCTCATATTAAGAGATTTGTTCTACATCATGGTGGCCACTAGACAAGGAAGGAAAAGATGATGCACATTTTCCTCATTGTTGCATGTCACACACCTGTTTGGAAGATGAAACAGTTTCCTCTTTAGATTGTTTAGAGTAAGCAATTTATCTCCCACCACTGTGACATGAACGTGGACACCCTGGGAGGGCTCCAGTATCGCAAACTGATTTTTTGACAGCGTAATGCTTTTTATTTCTGAATGTTGTCTTTTTATTGTATATAATTCTGTAGATGGAGCATAATGTTTTTGGTTTTTTTTTCTATTAAGGCGATAATTTATAGCCATAACTGAAGTTGAACGACTAAGTAAATTAAGTCTCATTTTTCATGGAAAGATTAATAATGCTGTATTTTGAAATCCATTGCTTGGGGGTGCCAATTGTTGCCCCCGAACTTTGCACTAGGAAGTATGTCTAGGTTCTGTACTGCAGATTAGAAACTGAATGCTTGTAAAGTCTGATATTTTAACATATCAGTATTAGATTTCAATTTGTAATCATGATTAGAAACTGAATGATTGTAAAGCCTGATATTTTAACATATCAGTATTAGATTTCAATTTGTAATCATGGGCTATTGATCTTTTCCGCTTAATGCATACGTTCAAAAGGTATAGTAGATTGGGTTCAGATTCTGTTTGGAAGGCCAAATTGGAGGCATGCAGTTTGCTTTTCACTAAAATTAGATGATTCAGAAGGTTATATCAGTCCTTTATAATGCTAGTTTTCTCTAACATCTTAACTGACAAGTGTACTTTGATTATTGCTTTCCCAAAAGTGTGAGTCTATCCTGCAAGTTCTACTAGATAAAAACATTTGTTGAATTGAACGGAGGCGAATATTGTCTTTTAATTATTCTCATTTACAGAAGATCTATAGCTGGATCTGCAGGCCAAATTTCTCTAGATTGACAGTGATGCTCAAGGTTATATAGTGAAATGACCATGAAGATGGTGAAACAAATACTACACTGGAAATCGGAGAGGGATGGATTATCTGGAAGTTGGAGAGATCTGGAATATTTGCTGTTTGATCCTTCTAAGCATTGCTTCTCTCTCAGCCTAGGGTGATTTATAGCTGGATGCTGCAGGCCAAATTTCTCTAGATTGATCACAATGACCCAACTCAATCATGTGTTGACAGTGACGCTCAAGGTTACATACTGAAAATGATCATGAAGATGGTGAAACAAATACTACACTGGAAATTGGAGAGGATGGATGGATCTGGAAGTTGGAGAGATCTGGAATATTGTATGTTTGATCCTCAAAGTGGTGCTTTGCTCTCCTCAGAGTTCATGTGGCCATATAAAGGACCACCCAGAGTCATCGCCTTCTGCTGGCTTCTGGTCAAGAATAAAGTGCTCACATGTAACAATCTTTGGAGATGTCATGTTTGTAACAAATGTATGCAACTCTTGCCTTTGGTGCTCTGGGACAGCAACCTCCTTTTCTTGCATTGCCTGTTTGAGAGAAGCATTTGTTGTTGAGGTTCTTCTACCTCTTCCAATGTTGTTGGGCATGCCACCCTCGATTTATTCGTTCTTTCTTGCGTGGCATGGTGGTGTGTGCGGTTCTAAAGGGAAAATTCTGTAGAGACTCATCTCTCATGCTTGTGGTCAATTTGGGCTGAATGATATAATAGTTGCTTTCAAAATTGTCAGTGCAGCCCTGGCGAGGTGTTGGCAAAGCAAGATTTCATTGAGTGGGCCTTGGCCCTCAAGCCTTTTGATTGTTCCAATTTTGATTCTTTTGTTTTCTTTTTAGTCTCTTTCTTTTATCTTGGGTTGTTGATTTTCTCAATTTTGCCTCTCTAATAAATCCTGAGCTGCTGATTTTTCATTTTTTCCTTTTTCTAATACATCTTGAGTTACCTTTAAAAAAGAAAAAAAGGAAAAAAGAAAACAAATAAATACAACACTAGGTACTTCAAAATAGAGTAGTGCCGGATATAGAACATGCAGATGAATTAATGGGGCTAGTCACTAGTGTGATCCCCTGACACAATGGATGCTCAAATGCAATATTCAAGTAATGTCTGTTTGTCTGCAAATTCAATTTATTATCATAATATAAAAACTGAAAATTTAGTGCTTGCATTTTTCAGGTTTACTTGTGCGAAAAGTTGTCACTGGTGAATGAAATGTACTTTGCAGAGCTCTCTTTACTTGTGGGTATTCTTCTTTTTCCAATCAAATACAAGTGTACACTCCTTTGTGTAATATTTTTGTTTTTAGTAGTTGGCTTCAATCAGAGATTCAGACATCTGAACCAAGTTTTCTTCATTTTATGCCATGTTGATGCTGTTAGACTCTGTAATCTTTTGTGACCTAATCATTTTCTTTGCATGACATGAAGGCTTGGAACAAGTGAAAATTTAATTCTTTACACAAAGCTGCTATTAGGCTGTCAACAGGCTGGGCCATGGTTGGTGTGGGCCTGGATTTTTAGCTGGTGGGGTTGTGTGTTTTCCAAAATTTGATTTTGCTTGGCTCGTCATGGCCCTATCCAGAATTTTGGTTTTCTTGGCCCCCGTCCAATGGTAGCCCTAGCCGTTATGTGTTGATTATTTAGTTATGTCTATACTGTGTCAAAGCTCCATGTGTGCGTTCCTGTGATTTCCATCAAAGGAGATGGGAATGGAAATGATTGACCATGACCAGTTGCCTTTGTATTTTGAAGAAACAAACTATCCTCCAAAGGGACTTCAAAATCTGAGGCACTTATACTGTGTTGTTTCTGAAGTTCATGGTCATTTTTCTTCCTCGCAGTTAGTGGCTGGTGCAACCCGGTTCCTTGCAGTTATATTCTGGATTTTGCAGGACAGGGCCATCTGTATGGAAAATGAACAAATTTAAGGAGATCACCAATGACCTGCATACAGTCTTTCCCATGTAGGTGATTTATGAAAATTGAGTGTCCATTGCTATTGCTAGATACTAATTCCATGTGGGTCAAGCTCAAATGGCCTTGTCAGTAAGTGATGAACGATACTGATCTCTTGTCCTGCAGATCGGATTGCATCTTCGGACTTTGGACTCTTGGAGCCGTCGATCGGTGATTGAAGAGAAACTCAAGAATAAGGTGACTATACATGATTCATTGAATTAGTGGATTGGATTAAAGATCTATTGAGGTGCTTGATTTTTTATTTATTTATTTCTTAAGATTTAGGATTTTGATTTGTTTTGTAGTTGATTACACTCAAAATCGAGCTAGAACGGATGAACGATGAGAATCGAAAGCTGAGAAGCATGTTGGATGAGATAGTGAACAACTACGGCACTGCAGAATCAGATAATTTCTGCGATGCAGCAACGAGCGGGCAGGATCGAGCAAGAACAGGTAATTTTTATTGATAGATTAGTGAGAGATTAGATTAGGTTTGTGGTCCTGATTGCATGAACATGGTCCTTGATGGAATTGTCGTGAACTTTTAGGTGCAACCTTGAAAAAATTGAGACTTTTCTTAGTAAGAATAAACAGAAGCCTGATTTCTTTGAATTGAAAAACTGTGCTTTTGGATCCATTTCAAACCGTAGATTCTTTTCAGACTTTCACGGCCCTTGATTAGTGGCTTTTATGCAAGAAAACATGTGTGCATCTCTCCAACCATAGGAGCCGACGGATCAACTGTGTTCAAAATCTGAAAGTGTACAATCGAAGTTTTTAATCGTACGTAGCTTTTTACTTGGATAAATGTGTAAATATGTCTATTATCTAACTTTGTCAATTGAAGGTGTGTTTGGATGCACTATCCAATTAAATTGCAAATTATTATTAGTTCAATAAAGTGGAAAAAAACCCAATTGTATTTTCCATCTAACATGCTCATCCATAACTGTTTTGATTCATGGTTGCTTATACAGGCTCCATATAAAAGATGGCTGAAAATGAGGACATTCAGCCATGGGTTTTCTTTTTCTTTTCTTAGCTTAGCTTATATTGTTGTATTTTCAAGTTACCAGGCGTCGTGTACTCCTTTCATATAGCTCATGCATTTGATATTAAGAATATTCCCTGCAATACTAGGTGTTGTGTGGCTAATTGGTTCCGACTGGATATGTCAATAAAGTTTGTACCACTAAAAGTGATCTGTTTTGCTCAATTGCAAATAATAGCTGCTTGTACAGGTTGTGTTTCAAACTACCAATATGCAAGAAAATGACCAGTGTTTAGAAACCGCCTCAGGCATTGGTTCGGGTTTCAGGATCTGCATTAATTGAAGCCTTTAACCAACTAGGAAGTGATAAGCCTTTGATGATGGGATTGTACTTGTATATTGTGTTAGTAAATGTTGTAATTTTCTAAATTATTTATGAATTACAGATTTACAGGATGTATTGGGGCACAACCTTCATTAATACAGGTTATTTTTTTTTCATGCAGACATAAATTCAATTGGTTGATTGTATATTGTAAGTTGATTGTACTCTTTGGTACATGTGGAGAATGTGGTTATGGATTGTTTGTAAATGAGGAGGATTGTGGTTGCGGAGGTTTGTGGTTGTGTGGGATTGTGGTTGTATTGTGTTGGTTATGTAATGTGATTGTGGAAGATTGTGGTTGCAGAGGTTTGTGGTTGTGGAGGATTGTGGTTGTATTGTGTCGGTTATGTAATGTGATTGTGGAGGATTGTGGTCGTATTGTGTCGGTTATGTAATGTGATTGTAGAGGATTGTGGTCGTATTGTAATGTGATTGTAGAGGATTGTGTTGGTTAAGTAATGTGATTGTGGTTGTATTGTGTTGGTTATGTAATGTGACTGTGGAGGATTGTGTTGGTTATGTAATGTGATTGTGGAGGATTGTGGATGTCTTGTGTTATGTATGTGGAGGATTGTACTTGTACATTGTGTTAGTAAATGATGCAGTTTTTTAAATTATTTACGAATTACAGGATGTATTGGGGCACAACCCCTACCAAAATACAGGTTATTTTTTTCCGTGAAGACAAAAATTCGACGGTCCTAGACCGTCGAATTTATTTTTCGACGGTCCACGACCGTCGAAATTTCCTATAATTTTTGCCCAGAACGGCGGCTTAGGACCGTCGAATTTTTTTCTCGACTGTCTAGGACCGTCGAAATTTCCTATAATTTTTTCACAGAAACGGCGGGTTAGGACCGTCGAATTTTTTCTAGCCGTCGAAAAAATCATAGAATATTTCGACGGTTCTATGACGAATTTTTTTCGATGGTTATGGACCGTCGAATTTTTTGCGACGGTTCACAACCGCCGATTATGCAAATACGAGTTCGACGGGTGTGGACCGTCGAAATTTTTCGACTGTCATGGACCGTCGAATATTAACCGACGGGTAAGAACCGTCGAATATTAACCGGCTGACCATCGAATTTTAATCGACGGTTATGGACCGTCGAATTTTTTTCTACACTTGCTGATCTACGACGGCTTTTTTCGACGGCGCGGACCGTCGAATTTTCAGAAATTCGACGGTTTTGGACCGTCGAATTTAGCGCTTTTTCACGTAGTGTGTGCTCTATCATTCTTTGATAGCTTTTGATTTATAGCCATTGGAGTTGCGACGGATTTGCATTTTGACATATTGAATATCATTAAGAGATCATTAGTATACTTTTCTTGTGAAATAAATATTTCTCCATGATTTTGCCCTACTTGGATACCAAGAAAGTATCTCATAAGGCCAAGATCGGTCATCTCATATTCCTTCATCATCGCTCTTTTAAATTCTTCTATCATCTTTGGACTGGTGCTAGTATAGATCAAGTCATCAACATAGAGGCAAACAATAAGAAAAGCATGCGTACCTTCTTCACATATAAGGATGGTTCACTTGGACTCCTTTTGAAGCCGTTTTGATGAAAGTACCTGTCGATCTTTCTATTTCATGCTTTTGGTGCTTGCTTTAATCCATATATCGCTTTCTTCAGTCGATATACCTTTTCTTCTTTTCCTTTCATCACATAACCTTGTGGTTGCTCAACATATACTTCTTCTTCAATTTCTCCATTAAAAAATGCCGATTTAACATTAAACTGAAAGACTTGTTATTTTAATTGAGCCGCAAGAGCCAAGACAATCCTTATGATTTCCATATGAGCCACAGGAGCAAAAGTTTTATTAAAGTCTATACCTTGTTGTTGAGAATAGCCTTTCGCTACCAATCGAGCCTTGTGCTTTTGAATTGAGCCATCTTCATTATACTTGGTCTTATAAATTTATTTCAAGCCAATGATATCTTTTCCTTTGGGCCGATCAACGATCTCCCATGTGCGATTCTTCTCAATAACTGCAATTTCTTCATTCATTGCTTTAATCCAAGCTTCTTGTTTTATTGCTTCTTCAAATTTCTGCGGCTCACATGCAAAGAAGGCAACATCACATGCATCATAAATTTCTCTTAGAGAACGTACCTTCTTAGGAGGTGAATTAGAATCTGATGAAGAGCCACTTGATGAGCTTGAAGAACTGCTTGAATTTGGTGTGGTAGGGCTTGGTGAAGGAGAACATGGAGTTGGAGTCGCCTTTGGTATAATTTCAAGTTCTTCAAATGTCTTTGGAACTTGGTCTTGTTTCTCATCCCATTTCCATCCTGTTGTTTCATCAAAGATCACATCTCTGAAAATCACCAGTTTACCAGAAATGGGATTATAAAAGAGATATGCTTTGAAGTCTTCACTATAGCCAATAAATATGCAATTTTCTCCCTTTTCATCGAACTTTTCTTTTACTTTTTGTGATGGAATGTGAGCATATGCAATGCATCCAAAACTTTGAAATATTTTACCGATGGCTTTTTCTAATGCCATGCTTTATATGGAGCCATGTTCCTTACTGCTTTTGTTGGAGATCTATTGAGGATGTAGACCGCTGTGTGTACAGCTTCCGCCCAATAATCATTTGAAAGTCTTTTGCCTTTGAGCATGCTCCAAGCCATTTCTACGATTGTTCGGTTCTTCCTTTCCGCCACGCCATTTTGCTGTGGAGTGTATCTGGCTGTCAACTCCCTTCTGATGCCGTTTGACTTATAGAAATTCCAGAATTCTTTTGATGTGAATTCTTGACCATGATCCGTCCTTAAAACCTTCAAGAATTTGTTGCTTTGTTTTTCTGCAAATGCTTTGAATTGAAGAAAAATGGTGAAAGCTTCTGACTTTTGTTCAAGAAAATATATCCACATCATCCTGCTATAGTCATCGACGAATAGTAGAAAATATCCCTTCTTGTTAAGAGACGGTGTCTGCGTAGGGCCATAAATATCAGTATGTACAAGTTCAAAAGGAGCTTTTGCTCTCCATGATAAACTTGTGAAAGGAAGCTTGTGAAATTTTTCGTAGATGCGACCTTCACAAACTTTATTTTCTTTATTAATAAAAGGTAGACCAATCACCATATTCTTCTACTTCAGCAATTTTAGGCCTCTAAAATTTAAATGGCCGTATCTTAAATGCCATAGCCAAGTTTCATCAACTTCTTCAAATTTTAATGCAACACTTTGGCATGTTAAGAGGAAAAACCTTGTTTGATGTCATTTTCACTTTTGCCACAATTTGCTTATTCTTCTTATCCAAGATCACACATTCATCTTTATCAAAGTTGACTGAATATCCTTTTTGAATCAATTGTTTAACACTTAGCAGATTTTGAGCTAAGCCAGGAACATAAAGAACATCATGGATAAATTTAGAATTACCTCCCTTTGTTTGTACGGCTATGACTCATTTTCCTTCAATATTTTGAAGCTTTCCATCTCCAAGCTTTACTTGAGACTGCACTCCTTCATTTAGATCAACAAAACAACTCCGATTTCCTATCATATGGTTACTGCAACCGTTATCCAAATACCAAATATCATTTGATTCTTCTTGAGTATTCAAATAGGAATAAAATAGATTTTCTGTCTTTTCGAAAAAAATTACTTCATTCTTTGTCTTGTACCAACAATCTTTATCTATATGTGGCCGGATTTGTTGCATATATTGCATTTGTTATACCAACAATCCTTATCAATGTGATTAGATTTTTTGCAAATAGAACATTGAGAATCGTTTTGCTTGTTACCTCTTGGATTTCTTTGATTTTTGAAATCAGACCTTCCTCTGCCTCTTCCACAGCCACGGTTTAAGTTTGTCCTCCCGCGACCTCTTCCAGATTGTCATCTTTGATTTGGATGTGCCTCTTGACTTCTCTTGTCTACTTCCAAGTTCTTCTTTTTTGATATATTTATTTTGGACTGAAAAGTGTGCTCTACGCTTTGCTCCACGAACCGGTTCATTCTTTATTCATGTGCTTGAAGAGAACCCATCAGCTTATATAAACTTAACTTAGATAAGTCTTTAGATTCTTCAATGGTAGCTACTACATGATCAAATTTGATGGGGAGAGTTCTTAAAATCTTCTCCACAATTTTCTTATCTTGGATTAAATCTCCATAACTTCTAATTTGATTAACGATGTCAAAAACATGAGAGAAATAAGTTTGAATTGACTCACCTTCTTTCATGTGTAAATTATCAAAATCTCTCCAAAGAGATTGAAGTTTGATAGTGATCACCTTTTCTAATCCTTGAAATTCTTTCTTCAAAATCTCCCATGCTTCTTTTGAAGTTGTTGCGGGCAGGAGCCTGGGAAAGATGCTTTTGCTCACTCCTTGTTGGATGAAAAGTAGCGCTTTGGCATCCTTCTTTTT
This sequence comes from Liriodendron chinense, assembly GCA_003013855.2. Taxonomy (NCBI): domain Eukaryota; kingdom Viridiplantae; phylum Streptophyta; class Magnoliopsida; order Magnoliales; family Magnoliaceae; genus Liriodendron; species Liriodendron chinense. The sequence goes on along the minus strand of PVNU02001658.1, from coordinate 40,908 downwards.
GTTTTCCTTGAATGCTTGTTGTCTTGCATCCGTCCATGTTACTAATGCTGCTGTATTTTCCAGTGCTTCATAGCCATCCTCCACTAACTCCCACAAGTCTTGTAAGATGAAGAGAGTCTTCATTTGAATGCTCCAATAGTCATAGCTTTCTCCTTTGAATATGGGCACTATATTTTGGGAATAGTTGAATGTGGTGTTGCTGGAATTTGCTACCATAGATGTATCTTGAACTTGGCTTTGATAACAAATTTGTTGGGGAAGAGGAAGAAGATGATATAAAGAGAGAGGAGAAAATTGTTGGTAGAATGTATTTTTTAACTTGAATTGGTAGTACAAGGCTTTGTTAGCTTTGAGATTTTGAGCCTTGGAGCTTGAATGCCACCAATGGACCCTTGGCCTATTTATAGACCCATAGAGAAGTTTCTACATACATGGAAAATACAAATGATTTAGAAGATTCTACATATTTCTATTTATTTAATATCTTAGGAAGACTAAAAGACATCTTCTAGATTAGACTAGGAGAGTCTTTCTAGATATTTCTAAAATATATATATTTTTTTTCAAATTACATTTCAACATTTATCGGGTCGTTATCAGGTTAAGACGGCCCAACCGACAGATGGTCGTCGGTTTGACTTCAGTGTGGGTTTAAGTATAGAAACCCTAGCCACACCCTCATTCCTTATGTCCTCTTTTCTCATTCCTCTCTCCCCATTTTCGGTTTTCCTCCATTTTTCATCCCCTTCATTCTAAATCCTTCAATTTCCCCTAAAAATTCGTCAAATCACCTCCCCCATTTCGAGGATTCTCTCATCTTTTCATTCTTCTTTGTTTCATCCTTCAAGATGCACCATGCACGCACTCTAACTCTTGAAGGATGCCACATTAGGCCTTGGCATGACACCATACCTTCTACATCTTCCTCCTCACTTACCGGCCTTCCTTCAGACACACAAGCGGTAACTCCACCCCCACCGCAATCCAAGTTCAATGCTTGCCTATCGTGTGTGAACGGAAGGTTAAAGTTGAGTGTCTTCAAAAGTTTCCAATAATAAAACTTCTAGCCCGAACCTGATGGATCCCCGTTTTGTCATTCAGGGGTCCCGTGTGCAAGAACTTGGTTAGCTCCTTTTACATGCATTGCTGAGCCTTACCCGGAACTACTTGGTTTTAAGGTTGAACACCGCAAGGTCGTCACTCGCATGACCCCAGCCACCATTGGGGAGTTGATCAGCGTTCCTCCATCCAGGTTTGTCCCGACATCCAGCGGGCAGAGTGGACCTGTTTTGTTTGCAACAACCGAGATGTCTCCTAGCACCCTGGAAATGCTTTGGTGGCATCAGAAATGACCGGCACATACCATGTCCCGCACCTTATTTTTATTACCAACATCTATCCCCAACCTAACTTTGAAAATGACCTATCCACATTCATAGTTGAGATTTTATATCGGGCAAGCCATGGCCGGCATACATATGCTTGTCGTCCGTCATTTTGCATCAGATTGTGCGAGTCCTAAGCTTCCATTTCCTTCTCGTTAATTTGCCATTTGGCCATCTTATAACCAAGCTCGCCTAGGAGTGTGGCTTCCCGACCAACTCAGAACGATCCATCTCGGGTAGGGTAATCCATTCCAAGAGTATTCAGAAGTTAAGATTACCAGCTCCGCCAACTGTAGCCCCGCCATTGAATGACTTGACTGATCGCTGGACGCTATTGAGGAGTGTCTGACGTGCATAGAGAAAATGCTGCAAGAGGTACATCAGAGTCTCGGAGGTTCGGCGTTTAGTTGTTGCCCCCACGATGCAGATTCTCCCTCACACAACCGCACAACCCAGCCAACGTGTACAACTGAGGTAATTCTTTGTTAGTCTTATGCACTACAAGTTTACAATGGCCTTATTGTGTTCATTTCCGTCGTTAGCGTGTGTTAGCATTTATAGTACCTTATGTTTTCACACACATGAACATTTTTTTATGTGTCGTGAGAATATGTTTGCTGGTGTAATAATGTTTAAAATTTAGGTCAGGATGGATCAGATCATAAGTGCAGCCTAAGACTCTGAATGTGTGTTTATTGTATTGTAGGCCTAGATGGATAAGCATGATGCACTTGGGTCTTGACCCTTTCTGTGTGTAAGGACCCCGTTGGTCATGGAAGCAAATCTTTAGGGCCTTCGAGGTCGGAATTATTTTAAGGGTGTAGACTTAGGCATGTACCGGTAAAACGAATCCCTAGAAACTCAGGTAATAGAGATTAGTTTCAAGAATTGCAGGCCATACGAACCCTAGAGCTTCCTAAGTTCATCAGCACAGGCGTACACTGAATCAAAGAAAACTAAGCTAGGCCACGCAGAGTTAGATCGCTAAGTATAGGTCGGCACAACTTATCGACCTAGTCATACAAGCCAAGTTGACCTTTAGAGTTTGACTTTCTAATAACCCTAACTAAAGACTTAATTAATCTTAATCTTCTAGACTCTTCGACTTAAACCTTTGATTAAGGTTTGAGTTACCATAAACCATTGATAGGGACCCATCTCAAGACACGACTTAGGACCCGAAGACCAAACCTGGTCCTACAGACGATTGGACCACCAGATTTGTACCCATGGTCGGTTTGCAAATCCGACCCCTAAATTTTCACATAGCCAAATTCTCACTTCAAATCGTTAATGAGAATCAAGTAGAAATCTTAGACAATTTCAAGGACAAAATTATTTTAATGGAGGGTAGATTAAACCTAGGTAGGTTAAGTGTAACCATAAGACTTAGGCAACCGAACTTAATTAGACTTTGTGTAAAGCGAGACGGTCATGTAGACCAGTAACAAAATGTAACGCCTCAAAAATTGGCACCCAAGTATAGAAACTTTGATCCTGAGTTCCTGATTATGTACTTGTTAAAATGCTTTTCTAGGAATGCCACACCTGGTAAATGCTCCCATGTTTATCCTCAATCAGATATACATTCATACCATATACAAATAAATCAAAGTTACGAATTTTAACTAATGGATCAAAAGCAAAGCGGAGATAACTAAATTAAGAAATATAGGGTTAACACCACAAAAGTAGAATTCAAAAGTAGTGTAAGCCCATATGTGAATTATAAAAATCATAATAAATATAATGGGAATGGAATATACAACTACCAAAAGGAGAGAAGCTATAAGACTACTAGGGCGCCTTTTCTTTAGGAACGAAATAGCAAGACCCTAATCTTATTAGAAATATCCCTTTCTGCTGAGCTTCCATTTTATACATTTTTTAACCCATTACATCACATTACATGCGTGGTTTGTATGCTTAAAAGACCCATCTAATGCTTGTTTTATGTATGTAGGAATGACAGGTAGAAGTTATGAATTTGTTGTTAAAAGGGTCATTTGGAACTACATTGAAGACAATGAAAAGAAGCCCTGAGTAATCACGTTAGAAATACCTGGATTAGTGTTGAGCTCTTAATTGTGCATATTCTAAGCCCAATTCATCACTCATTATGCATAGTTGTCATGATTTAAAGACTAATCTAATGCATGAATTTGTGATTGTGGGAATGAGAGAGAGAGACTTCATCATTATGATGTTTAGAGGCCCTTCTTACATGCCTTGAAGATCAAATAAATAAAGGATAAGAGATGGAGGAAAGAAGCAATGTAATGGAGGAAGAGAAAGTTAGAAAAATCACATTTTTCATGACCACTGACAATTTTGCTGTCCAATATTTGTGAAGGCCGACCCTTGGTCCGATCAGCCGGCCGACCAGTGTAATAAAACGTCCAGAGAGTTGGGCTGCTTTTCGCTCAAGCTCCAGCCGGCCGGCCATGGGGGTCCGACCGGCCGGCCAGTGTCTTGATTGCACTAGGATGTTTTTAAATCCGAATTTCGCTACACAAGAGCGGTACTTCTCCGCAACTTCTCAAATTTCTTCTATAAAAGGCCACCTCCACTCTCTTCCTAAATCATCTAGCAACGTGGGGAGCAAAGGATTCAAGACCTAGGAGGCTTCCTAGCCTCCTACAACTAGTTTTCTTCTTCTTCTAGTTCTAGTTTCTAGTTTGTTTTTAAACTTTTCATTAGCTAATCTCTTGGTTAGAGCTAAGAGGTGAAGCTTACAGCTTACTTAGATGTTTCAATTCGTTTGATTTGGTTTCAAGTTTGGATTTAATGAAGAATAATGATTTTTGAAAGTTTGATTAAAATTCTAAATAGTTTTTCTTAATCTCACAACAAGAAATTTCATTTTTACCGACGAATGATTTCGTCGGTAATCAGTAAAATTTCGTCGGGAAATCTTTTTCTCGACGAAATTTTTCGCGGCTAACATTATCGCAGAAAGGCTGTCGGTAAAGGTTTTTACCGACGAAACAAATTTTCATAGGTAATAGTAAAACCATTACCGACGAAAAAATTCGTCGGGACAACATATGAATTTTTGTCGGAAATAAAAATGATACGTCGATGGAAAAACTTTTACCGACGAAAAATTTCATCGGTAAAAGTTTTACCGACGAAAGATTTCGTCGGTAATATCTTTCTGGGTTTATCACCGACGAAAAATTTCGTCGGTAAAAGTTTTCCAGTTTTATTACCGACGAAAAATTTCGTCGGTAAAAAACTTTTTCATTTTTTTACCTACGAACAATTTCGTCGGTAATAGTATTTCCTGTCCCGGTTCCATTTGTTTTCAAAATTCAGGAAAATTCCTGATATACACCTGTAAAGAAACCTATACATTTTTCTCCTATTCACATGCACATACATACGAATAAACAGAAACTACACCATCCATACACAAATAATCCATTCCACATCCACAAACAAACAATATTCATCCACACACAAATACATACAAGTTAAAAGTCGTATATTAAAAAAATAATTAGGAAGATGAAGGCGGAGGTAGCGGGGCATCGGTGCCAAGGCGTGCAGCGAGAGCTTGAAACATCTCCTGCTTCCGTCGCTCATGCTCCTGCCGCAACTCCTCGATCCTCCTCTCCTTCTCTTCCCGTCGCCTCTCCTCCTCCTCCCTACGCCTCTGCTCCTCCTCCTCCCTACGCCTCTGCTCCTCCTCTCTCTGCCTCTCCAGCTGCTCTCGAATCTCATCGACGATGACCTGTAGCTGCTGAACCTCTCTCTCTGCGATATCAGCTCGGCGTTGAGCGCTCTCACCAGCTACGGATCGGCTGGAGCCACCTCTAGTTTGTGCCATGAGCTTGGCACCATGGCCAAGCCCATGCACATATCTAGAACGGGTGCCAAGCACTCGCTCAGGATTTCTGGCTCACTCTGCTGACTACCATCGGGAGTGGGCTGACTGCGTATGGTGTCCATCGCCGCCTATAATGAAAAGATATGAAATTTCATAAAAAATGACATGAATGACATTATTATCAATCAATGCGCAATTAAATTTTACAAAGTAAAGATTTTTACTCAATGCTCACTGGCTCTAGGATGAACCCAAGATCCCGTCGCCTGCCGACAGTGAGTCCCTCTATAGAGGTCTACTGGTCCAGGCTCCTGGCCGGTGACGGAATCTCGCTGCGCAATCGAAAGGAAAAAAGACTTATAATAAATGCCAATCAAAATAATATATTAACTTAATAATCATCAATAATTTCTTACCATGTCGTAACGATGTCGTACAAATGACTTTGAACCAGCTACGTGGTTCACTTGTAACTTTTCCCTGTTCGCAGAATTTATTCTACTCCTCTTCTGAACACATTATACAAAATACATTTCTATTAGTTGCGAATTTAATTGCGAATTTAATTGTTACCTTAAGATATCGTACATGTAAATATTACCTGAAAAGCCTCCGATGAAAATCTCTCGCAGAGTATCCGCCAGTTGTCTGTAGTAACGTGTGGCGGTGCGAACAGTACGGCCTCATCGTGTGTCCTGCACCGCTTGTACCGCTGGTGCAACTCTCTGCGGTACTCCTTGAACCGCTCTCTAATCATGTCGTCGACGGCATGAGAAATGTAGGGAACATTCAAATCGAAGTCAAATTTATCCTGCAGTTTCGTAAATAATAAATTAAGGCAATAAACTTATTAACAATAGGACTTAACCGTAAATGAACTTTCACAAAAGAAAATTTCAATTTACTAAACTTTACCTGAAGGCGCTGACGGATGAGCTGTCGCACATCATCTGTCACGTCAGTCCAACGGGGGGTGGTGGCAGGGATCAGAAATCGGCATAGGACACCGACCTCAGACGTAAACAGTCTGGCACTATCCCCCAACAGGTCTAAGGCAGTCCCGTGGGAACTCTACCGCTACCCTACCCTCACGCGTAAGTCGCTCTAAAACTAACCCACGCGTGGGTCCACGTCCTCGTCGGCTGGTAGAAGATGCTGTTGCGAAAAGATATATGTAAGTAACAATATAAACAGAAATCACTAAATAAATGTCTAGACTTACATGCAGTGCCCGGTGTATGCTGAACCGAAGGATCAGATGACTGTGATGCACCATGCGACGTCGATGCTGTCTGCGTCGCATCACGGGTGGAAGGGGTAGATCCAGTGCGCGAACGACCTGATCTCCCACCTGGTGCCATGACTGAATATATCTAAAATACAAACTTATAAATTTAAACAATGTCAATGCAAGTTTATGAACATCATTGTAGAGTGAATTTGTGCTTATGCTTAGAGAAATGATAAAAATATGATTAGACCATTACATTATAATGCAAGAAGAATATAATAAAATCGTAAACAGAATATAAAAGTTGAAAAATCCATTACACATTATCATTCTATATTAAATACATATATTTCATTGTAATACAAATCAACTTCGGATCAACTATCCGAAATACTCCCTGCGTAAGTTATCGTACGCTGCAGATGTATATGTCAAGCTGTATGAAGCACTCGACATTGTTACAGCCAACATGCCAGTCACAATAGGAGAAATCTGATCTCTCGGGACTCCATTCAGATGTGCAAGTGATAATGTCGCATCTTCCATACGAAGTTTTCCGCGGTTATATTCCTCAATCAGGTCCGAAATTTCTTTGAGATTGTATAATCTTCCATCTGAGTCATCGTCTTCCTCCCTACATTTCTCAACCAGACCGGGTATCTCTCTGGCCCTACCAGAAGAATATAGGGCCGGAAAGTTCATCCGCAACAACTGATGAAGTATGCTGCGTGCTTCCGCTACGCTCCAGTTTGTGGAGGACATGATCGTAACGGAAGCACGCAGCATACTTCATCAGTTGTTGCGGATGGACTTTCCGGCCCTATATTCTTCTGGTAGGGCCAGAGAGATACCCGGTCTGGTCGAGAAATGTAGGGAGGAAGACGATGACTCAGATGAAAGATTATACAATCTCAAAGAAATTTCGGACCTGATTGAGGAATATAACCGCGGAAAACTTCGTACGGAAGATGCGACATTATCACTTGCACATCTGAATGGAGTCCCGAGAGATCAGATTTCTCCTATTGTGACTGGCATGTTGGCTGTAACAATGTCGAGTGCTTCATACAGCTTGACATATACATCTGAAGCGTACGATAACTTACGCAGGGAGTATTTTGGATAGTTGATCCGAAGTTGATTTGTATTACAATGAAATATATGTATTTAATATAGAATGACAATGTGTAATGGATTTTTCAACTTTTATATTCTGTTTACAGTTTTATTATATTCTGTTTATGATTTTATTATATTCTGCTTGCATTATAGTGTAATGTTCTAATTATATTTTTATCATTTCTCTAAGCATAAGCACAAATTCACTCTGTAATGATGTTCATAAACTTGCATTGACATTGTTTAAATTTATAAGTTTGTATTTCAGATATATTCAGTCATGGCACCAGGTGGGAGATCAGGTCGTTCGCGCACTGGATCTACCCCTTCCACCCGTGATGCGACGCAGATAGCATCGACGTCGCACAGTGCATCACAGTCATCTGATCTTTCGATTCAGCATATACTGGGCACTGCATGTAAGTCTAGACATTTATTTAGTGATTTCTGTTTATATTGTTACTTACATATATCTTTTCGCAGCAGCATCTTCTACCAGCCGACGAGGACGTGGACCCACGCGTGGGTTAGTTTTAGAGCGACTTACGCGTGAGGGTAAGGTGGCTGTAGAGTTCCCACAGGACTGCCTTAGACCTGTTGGGGACAGTGCCAGATTGTTTACGTCTGAGGTCGGTGTCCTATGCCGATCTCTGATCCCCCCCACCACCCCCCGTTGGACTGACGTGACAGATGATGTGCGACAGCTCATCCGTCAGCGCCTTCAGGTAAATTTTAGTAAATTGAAATTTTCTTTTGTGAAAGTTCATTTACGGTTAAGTCCTATTGTTAATAAGTTTATTCCCTTAATTTATTATTTACGAAATTGCAGGATAAATTTGACTTCGACTTGAATGTTCCTTACATTTCTCATGCCGTCGACGACATGATTAGAGAGCGGTACAAGCGGTGCAGGACACACGATGAGGCCGTACTGTCCACACCGCCACACGTTACTACAGACGACTGGCGGATACTCTGCGAGAGATTTTTGTCGGAGGCTTTTCAGGTAATATTTACATGTACGATTTCTTAAGGTAACAATTAAATTCGTAATTAAATTCGCAATTAATAGAAATGTATTTTGTATAATGTGTTCAGAAGAGGAGTAGAATAAATTCTGCGAATAGGAAAAAGTTACAAGTGAACCACGTAGCTGGTTCAAAGTCATTTGTACGACATCGTTACGACATGGTTAGAAATTATTGATGATTATTAAGTTAATATATTATTTTGATTGGCATTTATTATAAGTCTTTTTTCCTTTCGATTGCGCAGCGAGATTCCGTCACCAGCCAGGAGCCTGGACCAGTAGACCTCTACAGAGGGACTCACTGTCGGCAGGCGACGAGATCTTGGGTTCATCCTAGAGCCAGTGAGCATTGGGTAAAAATCTTTACTTTGTAAAATTTAATTGCGCAATGATTGATAATTGTTAGAACTAGAAAATGAATACGATTACATTTTCTTGAAATGTGGTGTTTTGTTGCTCTGGGGTTCTGAATAATGGAAACATTCGTAGACAATCACAAAACATTCATAAAAGTACATAAGGAGAGATATCGCAAGGCGAATTTTATTCCAGAGATCCTGAGATCTTGTACATTCCAGGTCGTGATCTGGCACGAGCCCTTAATTACATCGAATGATCGATGACCCTTGATTAAAAGGCAAAAGACTAGTCAGCAGGGACTATGGTCTTAGAGTTTGTGGTCATAGAGACCTGTATTTGTTTTGTTATGGACTGAGCCATCTTTGTATTAGTCAGATGTCTATGTCCCATGTTTTGGCCGGAGATCCGGGCTGAGACTATCAGGGTTTATGACTGAGAGGGACGACTCTGGGCCTGCGCCTGTCAATGTATGGACAGGTGACCTCGGGAAGTCCACTCTGCAGTTGTGTATACCTGCGTAGCCCAACCGACGGATGCCGTTTTTAATGGGTAGGGCATCGACTGTTGTGTTGTGGCAGTTCATAACAATTGTCTTGTAGTGAGTTGAAACTCTATGGTATGGTTTACTGTGATAACCATAGTCCCGTTTATCTAGCTTTCGGCTCAAATCGGGTCACATCTTTACAGTAGATACAAATGATGACATGTTCGCATAGTCCTGGATGTTGGCGATGTCCCTTTCGAGAAGATGTTTCGTTCATCGTGTCGAATCAGATCGAACTTTGAAGATGTGCAATTCTACTCATTTAGAGGTCCTGGAACATCTATTCGACCATTCCATTGCATCCGGAACGCTCGAAATACCCAAGATAGGCTCAAACAGCACTTGAAAACACTTAAAATTGAGTCCGGTGCGCTCCTGAACATGTTCCGGAATTGGCTGATTTTTCGGGTGCGTGGGAGTCCAACGCACCCTGAAAATACATATCTGAATTATGTTGATTTTATGGATGCGTGGGGTAATTTTCAGGTGCGTTGGGGTCCAATGCACCCCAAAAATACAAATCCGCATTTTTGCTGACTTTTCGGGTGCGTCGGACCATTTTCGGGTGCGTTGAGGTACAATGCACCCTGAAAATACATGTCCGCTTTTTGTTCGGTTTTTTGGATGCGTCAACCTATTTTTAGGTGCGCAATCGTACTTATGATCTTTTATGATTCGGACCTGCGGTGGTGTTGGCCGGTGTGACCTTCCGGTGGAAGATACAGGAGATCGGAAAAGAATTCCGGTCACCGGGAAAGTTTTCCGGCTGTCGGAAAGGGATTCCGGCGAGGGTTTCCGGTGGCAAAATTCAGATACTCAGGGGATAATCTCTCTCTCTCTCTCTCTCTCTCTCTCTCTCTCTCTCTCGTAATCTGTACAAATGAATAGTGGGGGGGTATTTATACCCGAGAATACCGGACAACAACCAATGAGGACCTGCCACGTATGACGCACCCCAAAAATACCTTGACACACCCTTAAATGGACGCGTGGGGACTCTGACGCACCCTGAAATGAGATTTTGAGATGTGCTGATTTTATGGGTGCGTCGGACTATTTTCGGGTGCGTTGAGGTACAATGCATCCAAAAAGTGCCACGCTGGTCATTCGTGATTTTATGGGTGCGTCGGACAATTTTAGGGTGCGTTGGGGTACAATGCACCCTGAAATTGCTGTTACGTATTTCCTGAATTTACGGACGCGTCGGAAGTATTTTTTGGATGCGTCAAACTATTTTTCGGATGCGTCAGAGGTGAAATACATCCTAAACCACTTGTTGAATTTTCATGAATTTAAGGGTGCGTCAAGCTGAATAATTGGGTGCGCTTGACGTACTCGTGTTTTGCAAATTTGGGTTTTGCAAAACGGAGGGCTTGTGGGGCCCGTTTCCCGGTGAATCACCATGCACTGCTTATCATAATTCATGAAGGATGGCCCCGCTTGATTCTGGTCGGTTTCGATCACGGTGCTCCGTGGGGTCCACCGGAGAAAATGGCCAAGTACTGGATCCTTTGCAAAGCTGGGTATTTTGGGTGCGTCGGGTAGTGTTTTGTGGAATTTCCTTGAAGCACGTGCCCAGTCGATTTGTTTTAGAGGGTACTGACTTTTGGGACCCCAACAATAATAATGTCATTCATGTCATTTTTTATGAAATTTCATATCTTTTCATTACAGGCGGCGATGGACACCATACACAGTCAGCCCACTCCCGATGGTAGTCAGCGGAGTGAGCTAGAAATCCTGAGCGAGGTGCTTGGCACCCGTTCTGGATATGTGCGTGGGCTTGGCCATGGTGCTAAGCTCATGGCACAAATTAGAGGTGGCTCCAGCCGATCCGTAGCTGGTGAGAGCGCTCAACGCCGAGCTGACATCGCAGAGCGAGAGAGGTTCAGCAGCTATGGGTCGTCGTCGATGAGATTCGAGAGCAGCTGGAGAGGCAGAGGGAGGAGGAGAGGCGACGGGAGGAGCAGGAGAGGAGGATCGAGGAGTTGCGGCAGGAGCGGCAGGAGCATGAGCGACGGATGCAGGAGATGTTTCAGGCTCTCGCTGCACGCCTTGGCGCCGATGCCCCGCCACCTCCGCCTTCATCTTCCTGATTATTTTTTTAATATACGACTTTTAAATTGTATGTATGTGTGTGTGGATGAATATTGTTTGTTTGTGGATGTGGAATGGATTATTTGTGTATGGATGGTGTAGTTTTTGTTTATTTGTATGTTTGTGGATGTGAATAGGAGAAAAATGTATAGATTTTTTTACAGGTGTATATCAGGAATTTTCCTGAATTTTGAAAATAAATGAAACCGAGACAGGAAAAACTTTTACCGACGAAATAATTCGTAGGTAAAAGTATGTAAAAACTTTTTACCGACGAAATATTTCGTCGGTGATAATATACTGGAAACTTTTACCGACGAAATAATTCGTAGGTAAAAGTATGTAAAAAATTTTTACTGACGAAATATTTCGTCGATGATAATATACTGGAAACTTTTACCGACGAAATATTTCGTCGGTAAAAAATTTTTACATCCTTTTACCGACGAATTATTTCGTTGGTAAAAAGTTTTTACATACTTTTACCTACGAATTATTTCGTCGGTAAAAGTTTTTTCACCGACGTATCATTTTCATTCCCGACAAAAATTCATATGTTTGCCCGACGAATATTTTCGTCGGTAATGTTGTAATTATTACCTACGAAAAATTATTTCGTCGGTAAAAACTTTTACCGACGGCCTTTCTGCGACGATGTTAGCCGCGAAAAATTTCGTCGGGAAAAAGATTTCCCGACGAAATTTTACTGATTACCGACGAAATCATTCGTCGGTAAAAATGGAATTTCTTGTAGTGAAGGCACTCCATGGGGTCTTAGTGCGACCAGGGTTTCAACCGAGTCGTATATCTCAGTGTCATGACGCGTTTCTATGGACGATATGACTTTCAGAAATACACTCCACAGCGTCCACTTACTGCAACCAAGGCCAGTGACCGTCTCTGTTGGATGGGTGACTTACTCGAGGGCACTCCATGGGGTCTTTGTGCAAACAGGGTTTCGACCGAGTCGTATATCTCAGCGTCATGACGCGTCTCTATGGACGATATGACTTTCAGAAATACACTTCACGGTGTCCACTTACTGCAACCAGGGCCAGTGACCGTCTTTACTGGACGGGTGACTTACTGGAGGGCACTCCATGGGGTCTTTGTGCAAACAGGGTTTCGACCGAGTCGTATATCTCAGTGTCATGACGCGTCTCTATGGACGATATGACTTTCAGAAATACACTTCACGGCGTCCACTTACTGCAACCAGGGCCAGTGACCGTCTCTGCTGGACGGGTGACTTACTGGAGGGCACTCCATGGGGTCTTTGTGCGACCAGGGTTTCAACCGAGTCTTATATCTCAGTGTCATGACGCGTCTCTATGGACGATATGACTTTCAGAAATACACTCCACGGCGTCCACTTACTGCAACCAGGGCCAGTGACCGTCTCTGCTGGATGGGTGACTTACTGGAAGGCACTCATTCCCTTAGCCACTCAACTGACGGATCCCGCCTTGGACAGGACGCACATCAACTGGTCTTAACGATGAAGTATTTCAGACGTTTAGAACTCTTTCATTATGGTTTTCGATGATAACCATAGTCCCCTTTGATTTAGTTTCGTATCTCGATCCAAGATGAAACAAATTCATATGGATGCAAATGAGTACAGTACAAGGTAACTATGCTTTATGCATGCTTGAGAGAGGATTGCATTTATACTAGATGTTCAGTGTATCAGACAAATTATGCATTTGATTTGATCAATCGGCTTTGTATATATCTTTGTGTCATCAATATGTTGCCCTCGCGTCTTTGAGATCGCGATTGATTTCATTTGGCATTGGTAGATTTTCGGGCCATCAGGGCACTTCCCAGGGCCTGTTTACGATCTGATCGGAGGATTTGGTGAATACCTGTCAGATCGTCTTTGGATAGAGGTGGATTATGTCCACGAGGGTCGCAGTGCGATCGCATTTCGATTTGTTTAGTGTAAGTCGATTTCCGAGCCAACAGGACACTTCCCAGGGCTAAAAACGACTAAGTAGTGGACCTGTTTATGGTCTGATCAAGGTTTCTCGGAGATCCTGAGATCAGGTAATCTCATTGTAATGCATGATTATGGTGTATCATGTTATGGTGGAGAGAAGTCTCCCTCTCAGGTTCGGTCAAATTCCGCCCGATTCCTCTCGATTTCGGCCATTTCCGGTTCTTTCGGAGCTGATTTCCGAGGTTTGCAATATTGGCTAAGTGTAGGTCTTTTCGATCAAATTGCTGATTTGGCCCACTTAACATCGACCGTTGGCGAATCCGGTCCGGGGGATGGATAGAGAGCATTGATGTGTGTCTAGGAGTGCTGACACGATCGGAAGGCGGGCCACATCGAAGGCGGGCCACATCACAGAAGGCCCCACCTCCCCATCAGCGTCCAAGCGCATGGGAGGTTGGGTTGGGCGCATGTTGCATTAGACATGGGCGCATGTCCTAGGTGGATTCACTTATTCGCCCCAGGCGCATGTCCTAGGTGAATGCACTTATTCGCCCCAGGTGCATGTCCTGTGTGAATGCACTTATTCGCCCCAGGCGCATGTCCTGTGTGAATGCACTTATTATCAAGCGCATGTGACATGCACATGCGCCCAACATTCCAGCCATGGGCTCATGTCCCCATGGGACTTAGGGATTTTTACACATTTCCGCTCCCAAGAATGGGTGAGCGCATGTCACTATGTGACTTGGAGGATTTTACGCCGGTGGGAGAAATCCCACTTAACATCGACCGTTGGCGAATCCGGTCCGGGGGATGGATAGAGAGCATTGATGTGTGTCTAGGAGTGCTGACACGATCGGAAGGCGGGCCACATCGAAGGCGGGTCACATCACAGAAGGCCCCACCTTCCCATCAGCGTCCAGGCGCATGGGAGGTTGGGTTGGGCGCATGTTGCATTAGACATGGGCGCATGTCCTAGGTGGATTCACTTATTCGCCCCAGGCGCATGTCCTGTGTGAATGCACTTATTCGCCCCAGGCGCATGTCCTGTGTGAATGCACTTATTATCAAGCGCATGTGACATGCACATGCGCCCAACATTCCAGCCATGGGCGCATGTCCCCATGGGACTTAGGAATTTTTACACATTTCCCCTCCCAAGAATGGGTGAGCGCATGTCACTATGTGACTTGGAGGATTTTGCGCCGGTGGGAGAAATCCCTTTCCGGTGAGGGCATCCAGCGAAGGGATGGGCACATGTCCCTTTCCCGGTGAGGATTCCGGTGAGGAATTTTTACCTCTGCAAGAAGTGTGCTCTGGGAGTGATGATCTCGTCCTCCCTGTCTTATCACTGGAGGGGTATTTATAGCGTGTTAATCGGGTATCGGGTACCGGGCGCATGTTGTTTGCAAAAATGGAGGGCATGCGCATGGAAATATTCTGGAGAGACGAGTCATGCGTATGTTGTGGGGATTTTTGCGCATGGAAATATTCTGGAGAGACGAGTCATCCGCATGTTGTGGGGATTATGCGCATGGAAATATTCTGGAGAGACGAGTCATGCGCATGGGATCATGCGCATGTACCCATGCACCAGGCGCATGTAGCATGGCATGGGCGCATGTGGCACTGGTATGGGCGCATGTGGTCTCTGTGTTGGCCACATGTGGCCCCACTTAGCATATTTTCATGATTTTTGTACTTTTTTATTTTATTTAGAATATTGAAAAGGGAGAGAGAGAGCTCTCATGCGCATGTGGTGAGAGAGTTAAAGCATGTCTCCTTATGACCTTCGCATGTGGAGAGAGAGTGAATGAATGCATGTGGAGAGAGAGTGAACGAATGCATGTGGAGAGAGAGTGAACGAATGCATGTGGAAATATGCACCGCAATGACTTCAAACTTGCTACTTAAGGTTTTTCGGGCATTCCGGATCATTTGGCGGTAATCCACATGTCTGATTCCAGCCCGAAATGGTACCTGTAGGCTTTTGGGCCCTTATAGTCGGATACAGTCAGGGCAAAAATGCATTTGGAAGCGCGCTGGTAAAGATATGCATCGTGCGACCTCGAAATTTGCAGGTTAAGGGTTTTGGGGCGTTCCGGATCATTTGGCGGTAATCCGCATGTTCGATTCCACCCCGAAATAGCATTCGTAGGTTTCAGTCATGATTGCGCATGTTAGGGCTGCACTGGCATTTTTCGAGTATTTCGGATCTCGAAATCAGTCCGAATCATCGTAGATGGACCGTTGAATACCGTTTTATAATGGGTATAAATTTGAGCCCCAACAAAGTGCAACTCTTTCCTTAAACCCATTGCTTGTAGATCCAATCGAGCCTTAAAACTGTCTTTTATTTTCTTCTCTATGTTCATCAATGTTCCAAAGACATTGTCACATATATTCTTCTCAATATGCATGACATCCAAGTTGTGTCGTAATTTCAGATGACTCCAATAAGGCAACTAAAAAAAATGCTCTTCTTCCTCTAGTTGTACTCCAATACTGTACGTTTTCTCTTCTTCAAGTGCGGTGCCTTATCAAATCTAACTTCTTCAATGTTACTCAGTTGTTGTAACACATCTTCTGTAGATAGTTCTTTCGGTGGTGACCTATGATCTTGTTTACAATCAAAGATTACCGTCTTCCTGCGCCAAGTATGAGCCCTCGGAAGGAAGCGACGATGGCCCATATAACACGTTTTTTTACCATGCTTCAATGACAATGAACAAGTCTCAGTACTACATATAGAACAAGCCAACTTTCCCTTCGTGCTCCACCCAGACAAATTCCCATATGCAGGGAAGTCATTTATTGTCCACAAGACCGCTGCATGCAATCGAAACGTCTGTTCTGCAAAAGTGTCATACGTCTGGACACCTTGACTCCACAACTCGTTTAACTCATCTACTAACGGTCGAAGATACACATCAATGTCATTCCCCAGTGACTTGGGTCCAGGAATAAGCAACGACATCATAAAAAATGATTCCTTCATACACAACCAAGGAGGTAAATTGTAGGGCATAAGTATCACTGGCCACATACTGTACGAGCTACTCATATTACCAAATGGATTAAAACCATCACTTGCAAGACCTAGCCGAACATTGCGAGAATCCTCTGCAAACCAGTCATATTGCTTATCAAAATGTTGCCAGGCTTCAGAGTCAGCGGGATGCCTCAATGTATTATCATCATGAAGGCGTTTTTCATTATGCCACCTCATATCTTCAGCCGTCTTGCTCGACGTAAACAATCTTTGTAATCTGGGTTTCAATGGAAAGTACCTTAACACCTTTTGTAGAATTTTCTTACGCTTAGCTTCGTCATATTTCCACCTAGACTCTCCACATTGTGGACACTCCTTAACATTTTCATGTTCTTTCCAATACAATACACAATCATTTATACATGCACTACAAAAAAAAGGATTAATAGCTACGGATTTAAGCCAAAGCTATTTATCTATAGCTACGACTTTAATTTGTAGATATGCCGTATCCAATCCGTAGCAATAGACTATGTAGCCATTGCCTTTACGCAATTTGCTGCGGCCAAAAGCCGTAGCGAATAGCTATCGTTACGGATATAATCCGCTACGGAATGTCCATTGGCCGTAGCAATTGTGTTGAATCCGAGTAGCTATGGATACGGCGAGTAATTATCTGATACGGATAAGATCCGAAGTTGTAAATTCATAGACCGTAGCTGTAGTCTTCGATTTTTATTGCTATAGCTACGAATTTTGGAATCTAGGTGCGGTTATAAGCCGTAGTGTCTAGTGCGAAATGGCTACGGATGTATATTTAGGCTAGGTATTATATCCGTAGCTATTGTCTTTCAATAAAAAAAGAAACCTAGTTGTAGTCGCTGCTAGTTTGCTAGTTTGCCCTGATAGATCAATACATCAAGTAAAAAATAATAAATCCCCAAAACATCTGTGAAAGAAACAATAAATCACTCACAAAACATCTATGAAAGAAACAATAAATCTCACCCAAAATGTTTGTGAAAGAAACAATAAATCACACCCAAAACAATAAATCTCTTGGTGATCGAATTAAATTCATGATGAAAGGGAAAGAATACTAATAGAACCAAATAGAACTAGCATTGTTCATTCAATGAGAAAAATAAATAAGACCCAGTTTCCCAAACAAATACAATAACAATAAGAATACATCTGCATTTACTTTTTTTTTTTTGAATGGTCACAAAGATTTTATAAAAACAAAAATTAAAAAGCACAACAACAACGTGATGATGAGAGATCATACAAACCATTACAAAGAGGAGACACGCCTACACCTTGACCAAGGAAGCCTATTTTGCATATCAATAGGAACAATTTTAGTTTATTTTGCAATCCCTACTCGCAAGAAAAAAAAAAAGTCAAATAAGTCTTATTGAGAAATGAATGATACAATCATAAAGGCAGTTAGGACAATAGAATAGGAAATCACATTAAAATGGAAAAAAAAAAACTTATAATTTCTAGCAATCCAAGTGCGTTATGTGTATGGGTATATGAAAAATACATACAACTTCCACAAAACTGAAATAAGAGAAAACACAAATGATCAGTAATGAAAAAGGAAAAAAAAATAATGTGATCATTGTAACTGGTGCACTGCACTTCAGTTCAACACAGAGCACAATAACCCATCATCCAAATTTTTTTATAGTGGTCTCACAGTGGATAGACCAAACACGGTGAGCAACACAACTAAAAATTTTACAAGGGAAAAATATAGCTATGGCGATTTGAGGCTAGCTCATGATGAATGTTAGGGAACTTCATTGCTATTTCTTTACTTCCACCTAATTGAATAGAATTTCTGCAAATCAATTCAGCTTTGCATCAACTGATCCACCTGTGTTTTTGAATGGCCTAATTTTTGGAGATCTCTTTATCCTGTTGGGGCATGTCATATTCCAAAGTTTTCCAAGTGGTGTGGCCCACCTGAGCAGATTTTTTAATTCAGTTGAGTTTGGGTTCAGTAAATTTGGGTGGGGTTTGGAATAATCACTATATTTGGGGTGGGGTGGGTAGAGTATAGAGGACTTCGGGTTGGCCATCTCGGGTTGAATTCAGGTCAAGTTGCAGGCTGAAAATTGCCAACCTAAGACACGAATACAAAGTAATCAGGTTTTGGAACTCTCGTACGTGAAGAGAGAATTAAATCGCATTACTAACCTGCAGGAGGCGCTTTGAAAAGACAGATACCTGCTTTATGTTAATATCACTCTTCATTGATTCAGACAGTAAATTAACAAACATTTCAAGCTGGATATCAAGCTAAAATTATACCGTCAGTTAAAACTGCTAAAGATGCAGCGGTCAATTATAAACCAACTCTGCTCGTGTCTAGCTCAACTAAAAGCATGCATCATCATTAAGAGAACAACGAGATCTGTATGTGTGTCATCCAACCCGTCCATCAGATACACTACCTTGTGTTTGGCCATGGGCTCTTTGATTGTATGGGAACTTCATCCCCCTTGCTGAAATAACAGTTTCCTTTAATAAACTTTTGAGTTATCCAAGAAAAAAAATGAGAAAAACATGAAAATCGATCATTTAATTTTTTATTTCAAATCAGGTGATTCGATGAAGAACTACCAATTTTTTCATTAAGGTGTGTTTGGTTATACCAACAATCATGAAATTTCATGATTAATCAATCTACTTTGTATTAGGGATTTCTGTATTTTGAATCCCTAATCTGCCTCCTAATTAGGGATTTCGTATTTTGCAAATCATGCTACAATCAACTCAATCTGATGAAGAACAAGCCAAGGTTACAATCTGAACATGAGCATCATATCCAAAGTCTTCCGACAATTGGGCGTTTCTAGGCTGATGAATATCATAATAACACTTTATAATAATAGAAGTCTAGAAATAAAATAACCAAACAGAATCATAACACTTCATCCATGAAGAAAATCATAAAATAAATTGCATAAAGTAAATTGTCAAGAAACAGAACAGAACAATTAAAAACCTCAACAGAACTAAGTAAAGACAACGGAATTAAAAGCTAAAACTTATTGATAGAGGATTCTTAGAAACCTGCGGCGAAGGCCTCTACTAGCAAGAATTCTGGCAAAACATGAAGCGAAATATCGTTAGGAACGATCGCCAAATCTAGGATAATATGAAAAGAAAAAAGGAATAATTAACATAAAAAGACAATTAACATAAAAATGACAAACAATGACCCTGGAAAAATCATACAATGTGGACAGTAAAGGCGCAACAGAGCACACCTCAAATAGTTCAGTAGCGGCAAGCTTGTCAATACCATCACCTCCAGAACTATCTGGACGGAGTAAATCAGCTGCCAAGTAGTACAAAAAAAGATGGATTGTTTTAAAACAAGCAGCAAGTAGAAACTAAACAAAGCAAAAGAAGAAATAGAAGGGCCACAAAACATTACCCCTAAAGGTGAGCTTGTTGAAAGAACTCTTGAAGAGGTTAAATTTCAATGATCCCCTTCACAGGTCTGGAAGAAAAAGTGAGGAGTAGATTGCACCAACACAGAATCATAAATCATAAGAAAATTGTGCAGCTTACAACACAGTACTTGGTGACGCACTTCTATAGGAGATTTATGTCCAATGTTTAGAGTGTTATTCAAATCCTGTGAGGGGTAGACCAAATCTCATCTCCAGTCTACACAGCATTCCCTTGGTTGAGGAATGCTTGGCCCAAACGCCCGTTTCAGTTTCCAATGTGGGATTCCAAGGTCCGTCCCACCTATTTTCATTTAAGTCTATATACAAACAGCCCCCAAACAAGTTTCCAACAAAATGGCCGAAAAGATCATTGCTATTTATTCAATAAAAATAAAAATAAAAAACCATTGCAACTCCTCCAAACAGGCCTCTACCTAAACAGTCCATGAAAACCACTCCTTCATGTTGTTTTTCATGTAGGCCTCTCCACCAAAACAGTAATGGAAAACCACTCCTTTTCAGCTTCTGTTCTGCATCAGAGCATTTGAAATGGCTTTTGGTATTGCAAGTGATGGAGCAGTCGGGAAATGGACACAAACAACTTGTCTATCACAAACTTGTGCAATTCATACTCATGCTATCAGCCAGCAACAATATGAAAGCATATAAATAGCAACTACAGAAGATGAAAGCAGACCTCATACTAGAGGCATTGCCGGCGGTAACGGAACCTCCATTCTCCTCAGAATTTGGTTGGAGCTTCCTTAGTTTTACAGGATCAAACTGGCCAGACAAACACGGCATATTATTATCAGTTGAGCTTCTAAAAGCTATGAACACAACTAGAAAATCAATGCTAAGAAACTCCACATCAATATGCTCATCTCCTGTAAAATATTTTACATTCAAACACTTAAAACTGACTTGTTGAATAACAACAGTAATAAAGAGATGGGTATCCAGATCCATCTCTCAAGCCTGTTGAGAAATCAGGTTGGGTTCAGGTCTCACCTTTTGGTATTTATAATACTTGTGGTTGAATCTCCCTAACACTTTTGTGATAGGTTGTTGTAGCTTCTTTTTTTCTTTTTTCCCTTCTTTTGTCCTTTCTTTGTGTGTTACGTTGTTGCAGCTTCATCTTCCCATGAATCAATCTTTACCATAGATTGGATTGTTCAATTACAGGTTGGATCTCTACCCTCTCTTCTTCATTTTCCTTCTATTCCTTGCATATGGATGCTTGTTAGGTTGGTCATTGTTCCATGCTATTATTAGAAATGATACATGGCCATGATATTATGATACATGAATGAAAGGAAAACAGAAATGTCAGCTTGATCCAAAACATCAATAGCCTCCAAAAAGTTTTCAATAGGCATTCAATCACAATTGTTTCCTGTGGTGCGGTCCACTTAAGCTTTACATATGCTTCAATTTTGAGCTCATTCCCTAACATGAGTTCCTGTAGGGAATGAGATCTTTCTCATCTCTGGAAGTATAAATGTGTTATGATTGTGCAGAGGACTAGGACCGTAGTGGTAGTGCCTAGTCAGATGTATGAAAAACCCAACAGCAGTATTCCTTATTGATATCATACATGTCAGATTGGTGACTTCTGATGCATAGATATTTTCATTCTAGCCTTCCATCAGATGTCACCAATCTACCAGGTATGATAAGACCATCAGAGTGGTGCTCCATATCATTCAAACACCCAGAAAATAAAACTTAGGTAGAGAAAACCCACCTCAGAAATGGGCAGTAAGATCAGGTTCATGATCCATACTTAACTGGGACTTGCTCAGGAGATATGTATCTATAAGCAAACCAACCCACCAAAGAAATTAGGAGAAGAACGAAGAGAAAGTGCATGAAAAACCAATGAAAAATTAGGAATCTCTACTTACATGTTATATATTCCAGCCCAAGTTTGACAAAGGTGGACAAGGACCAAAAGCCTGATGGGCCAGCCCAGCCCATTGACAGCCCTAGTCCTGCTGGTAGAAATGATTGCTTATCCATAAGGCCAGAGAAAATGGTTTACAAAGTTTCAGCCAAGATTTTCCAGTCTTGCTTACCAGTTATGTGACCACTGGCATAAATGGAGAGAACAGCCTAGATGGCATGCAACATACATTGCAGGACTGTTGAAGGTTTAAAACAGGATTTGGTTGAAGCATTTATTCAAAAAAAGATTAATGTATAAACGGAATATGACACCTAGATAGATTCCATCCGTACATCTATAAACATTGGTTATTTTTTCTTTTTTTCATTTTTGAGAAGTAAAAAAATAAATAAAGCGTTGGATATGAAAACAGGGGAAAATATAAAGAACAAGGTGAAGACAGATCTAAATGAAACTATCGATTTGGACTTTCATAGTCATTTCTTGGGATAGAAGCCATTTCATCACCCAAGTACATCCTATCTTGTTTTTGTAAAATTGTGAAGAAAAAAAAAAGGAAAAAGAGAGAATAAGATTTGCAACATTTCTCGGTTGTCTGAATTTTCCTTACATACAAGATATTCCTAAATGGAAACGTACCAAAAAAAAAAGATGGTGGATCAAATGATATATATTTAGCTGATAATATCATGGGTATGATGATCCAATCAGTTGAAAGCCTGAATCTACTTACATATATGCCACATTTACCGTATAGTTCAATGGTGGAGATTTATTAAGAAGGTAGAAAAGATGGATTGAACAAATAAACGAAGATGATCGACCGGTACCTGAAATGCACCAACAAGGTGCACCACAATGCACACATTAGCAAGGTCAACCAGCCAGAAGGGCTCATAGAACCCAAATCCGGTAAGCAAGTTCCCAGGCGCCTTGTTGCCAAATGTAGCATAGCCAATGCAACCACACAAGACACAAAATACAGTCGTTGTTGACACACCAACCATGCTAGCTTTCTTCATTGCCTTGTTCTCTGCCGGAGATTTCAATGTGTCCTGATGGAATCCAAAAGAAATGGCAATTCAATCATCTGATAATACTTCTTTCACCATTTAAGTGATTCATTTTCATGGTTTTCTATGAAATTAAAAACTCAAAACAAAACTCTTTTATCTTCTTTTTTTTTTCTTGTGGGATATCTTGAAATTAGACAAACACATCACATGTAAGTTCAAATTGATTTAATATTTTTTTTTTCCTTATGGGCATTTATAGAAAATATATAGATTTAATCAAAGAAACCAATGTCTAAAGAAAAGGAAGTTCTTGGATTACCTGAATCTCAATCAAGATCAACGAATATGAGTAGGCAAATGCAATATCTCCAAGTGCGCAGAATGTTGTCAAGACTTCATCGGCTTCGGCAAATCAACCCCAACATCCACTCCTGTAAGAGAAGTCTTTCCAGTGTTTCTTGCTCAAATAAATGTAATTGAGTTCAGTTTCTTCTTGTAAGGAATGAACCTATCTAACAAACAGTCGCATATAAGCCTAACAAAGACAGCATGCACGAAGGCTGAAAACACCCTAATTGACATCCAGCCCATCCAACAGTGGACCCCAATGAATTCATGGCATGACCTAATTCATGGCATGCCAAAATGCAGAATGAGGTGTGTTTGGATGTACCCCAAATCGGCATCCCCTAATAGTACAAAAACAAAAACCAACACAACCAGTTTGCAGGTACAACAAATAAGTAGAACTGATAAATAACAGCTAAGTTCTTCAGAGATGCAGTGAATATTCTTACCTGCTCCCAAGGCATTGGCATGTTCTCAAGAAGCTTGTAAACTGCAAGTGGAATGAATTTGAGGGCTCCAAGATACACACACTTGTCATGTCGGCATTTCTTTGATGACATCCACCCAAGAAGCAACCAGTGACATTCACCAGTTTTGGATAAGTGGGGCCAGTGGTTTGGGGATGGAGATTATTCCAGACCATTAATATAATATAGGCCCTGCAACTGATGGTGGACGACAATAAATATTTGGGAGTGGAAGTTCCTAGACGTCCAGCCCCAGGCTGTATTCTTGTAGCCATCTATTTGCATGCCTCTTTTTTAAGGGTCATAATCTTTCAATCTGGAAATTTTGGGGGCATTTCCAATACATGGTGCGGCCATGTTCAGTGAACAATGGAACCCACTTGTATGTGTACACCACAGATCCTTCAATCTGGAAGATTTGTGGGTCTCATTACATCAATGGTCTGGATAAAATGAACCATAGACACCACCCGTAGCTGGATTTCTTGCTGTTATTGGAGCACTACTAGTTTGCTTCTAGGAACCTTTCAAGCATCTCCATTCTTCTGCTTAAAAGCCAGTTTGGATAAGTTATGGCCAAAGAAATCAATTTTTCAATAATTACAATTTCCTTTTTCCACCACATATATAATGTCCTGAATTCTGTTATCCCAGAATCCAGCATATCTATTGAAATCCAAACGGAGGAGAATTGTAATTATATCACTTGTGATTTGATTTACCACATAAATCTTGTGGAAGTTATATTTATCATCAGACTCACAGTTTTGTCGGGATCGTAGGATGCATGGGCAGCAACAACCATGTTGTCAAACTCTTCCGAAGGTTATGGCTAACTAGCATGACTTGTTTCCTAGAAGGGACAGATAGCATGTCTGCTACACAGCACATCAGCGGCACGGCCAGCCCAATCTTTCAGCCTCGATGCAAAAACTGACATAAAAAACATATCAAAGATGATGTAAGATTTTTATTTTTATTTTTTTGAAACGAAATAAATAAATTAAACCAGTCCAACTGTAATTGGTGGGGTATGCATGCTTCTTGGGTGAACTGATTGAGGGAACTAAGAAGTGACCTTATACTTTTTTTCTCAGTGTGTGAGAGTTGGAAATTTTCATGATATTTGGTGCAACCAAACACACCCTAAGCAAATAGAATATCACCTTGCTTATTAGGTATGCGACAGGGTAACAAATCCAAACAAGTACACGAACAATCGGAGCCACTGCTGCCCCAATCGCTAAACCATGCCGTGAGCAGACAGACTGCGGTATAATCTGTTTTCTTAAGAACAAAAGAACTAATTAAATAATATAAAAGCAGGTTGGAGTGATTCATCAACATCCAAAACTCTGTTGCCATAAGTTCAACATTCAGATGTTATATTAGACACATACAAGGAAATGAGATAACTCACCTCCCCAAATAGAAGTGCCACTGTCACTGAAATCAACATAGCACCCCAAGCAGTCCAAATCATGTCAAAAGATAAAGATTAGATTGAAAAAAAGGGTACTTTAGTCAATATGCAGTTCATGGAAGATTGCATCTTTCATAAATTGGATGATTAAATTATATTATGAATATTGGTATTTCTGGCTAAAACAAATCAATCCAAGAGAACCCAGATTAAAAATAAATAAATTAAAAAGAGCAGTAAGCATAGTTTCCATAATGCTTGCAAGAGTATTGGCCGGGCTTTTTGCTTGGTGGAAAAAAAAAAAGAATATTTGAAAGAAAATGCAAATAAGAAGAGAACATTTCTGGGTTCTCTTTCCATTCAAGATAAGAAGAAGTGCACATTTCTGCGCACAAATAAGATTTCATTCCAAACTACCAAAAAAACTCATTCAAGCACTGAACATTTGCAGTCATATGAATCTCTTAAACAAGGTCCTGCATTCAGTTTTTTTTAAATGCATTGCAGGCCATATTTTTATCTAAAGCATTGTGTTTCAAGCACATTACTCACAGTTATTCAACTGAGTCTAAATAATTTCCCAAATGCCTGTAATAGGAATTTGGGGATTTTGATTTTGAGTATCTCTGGCTGCATTTAACTTCAGGTTCTTTTTTTTCACACCAGAAGGCTTGTGTTTTCTCGCGAAAAGGATCTCTTCAGTAAGGATAACTGGTCAGTTTTTTTTTTTAACTATTAACACCTCTAAACATATTTTACATGCCCAAAACCCCCATACAACATTTCCAAGACTTCACAGCCAGGCCACCAATGACCTCCAATAAAAAACTAACACCTCCATTTCCAAACAACAAACATAAGGCTAAATAAATAGCCAGGCCATCAAGATTCTACAAAGCAGAGAACATAGCATACCTGGAGGGCTCATTGCTAGGATGAATTAGGGGCAGAGATAAAGCTTCTCAGCAGCAAGCTTAATGTTGCTACTCCTACCAAAACTGTTGCTGAATGGCTTGGAGAAGAAAACCCTGATGAGCCAACTTCAGCCTGCATTCAACTTTGGGTATCTGATTCTGAGTATCTCTGGATGGGTTCTACTTCCCCTACACACATTGAACTGTGAACCAAGTAAATCCAGGAATATGCACATTGTATTAGTTTCCAGTTTGTATTATTCACATACAAATAAGCCATATCAGTCTGAGATGAGAAGTTTTAATCAACTTTCAGAATTTGAAGCAATTTATTAGCATATAGAGGAAATTAAGACCCTAATCCCCAACAATCTCCAAAAAAAAACCTAATTTCTTAGCATATAGAGGAAATTCAAACCCTATCCCCAATCTGAGAGTGTTCAATAAGATTATAAAAGAAAAATTACTTTCCAGGTTGAAGAAAAGACAAACCTAAATGTTTAGCATATGAAGGAAAATATATTACCTTATGGAATTAAAAAAAATGCTATGTCGTAATGGGCTGTTGCGTTGTCCGGTACGGTGACTCGATTGGTACCCCCAATCCGTCTGTCGTAATGGGATGCTGAGATTTGAGAGAGAGAGAGAGAGAGAGAGAGAGAGAGAGAGGATGCTGGGCTGTTGGAGGAAAAGGGAGAGAGAGGATGCGTGGGCTGTTGGAGGAGAGAGAGAGGGAGGGAGAGAGAGAGAGAGAGAGAGAGAGAGAGAGAGAGAGAGAGGATGCTGGGCTGTTGGAGGAAAAGGGCGAGAGGATGCGTGGGCTGTTGGAGGAGAGAGAGGGGATGCGTGGGATGTTGGAGAGAGAGAGAGAGCAGAACAAGGAGAGCAAGGCGTAGGTCAAGAGAGGGAATAGGGCGAACGAGAGCCCGCGAGAACAAAAAATATCTCGCGGGCTGGTGGTTTTTTGGGCGGGATTGGGTACTCCCCACATGCTTGAGACGGACTGTTCTCTCAAGGGCTCTGTGGGGCCCACCATGATGTATGTGGTTTATCCCCTCCATCCATTCATTTTTACAATTAATTTTAGGTCATGATCACAGAAAAAAGAGACAGAGGGAAGGCCCAAGTTGACCACACTACAAATCAATGGTGGCTACTTGATCTTCATTAATTCCCTAGTGTGGTCCACTTAAGCCTTCAATCTGTCTCATTTTCTAGATCATGCCCTAAAATGGACTTTTAAAAAGGATGGACGGATTAGATAAAATACACACATTGCAATGGGCCCCATAGAGCCCATTATGAGACCGTTGACTCGAGAATTACTGTGGTAGGCTACTAGCTTTTAGCTGCGGGTTAAATCCGTAGTAATATAGCTACGGCTTATATCCGAAGCGAAAAATATCCATAGTCCGTAGCCTTTACTCATTTTTTTGGTAGTGATGCATGTATGAGGATGTAACCAAGGCAATGTCTCACATTAAGGATTTTGCCTCGTAATGAGACTTAGGCAATGTCTCACCTTCAGGTAATACTTCTTTCAACAAGCCAAGTAACATGTCGAACGATTTGTTACTCCAACGATTTATTGTCTTTAAATGAAGTAACCTTGTAAGGAAATTCAACTTGGAGAAGTTCCGACACCCCGGATAGAGTGGACGTTGCGCATCCCTCAACAACCTACTAAACTTTTCTGATTCGGCATCACCCATACGAGGAATATCTTGGCTAGTACTTATCGCTGCAAAATCAGTATCCGCAATTGTTCCCCTTAACAGATCCCCAATGATATATTGCATATCGTCAACATCTTCATCCTCGTTATTAGGCACAATTGGGTCAGCAAGGACTTCAGTGGCCTCAACTCTCTGGTGGAAGTCTTCACCATGATGAATCCACCAAGTGTAACCCTGGTCAATCCCAACTATGAACAAATCATCTTCCACTTTGTCCAATGTCTTGTGAATCATGTTCTTACATTTTCGGCATGGACACCTAATTCTATTACTTGAGTCTGCCCGATATCTCGCAAATTCCATGAACTCCTTAACACCTTCTTTATACTCTGGGCCAAACCGATTCTTAGCTTGCATCCAACTCTTATCCATATCTACAATGCAAAGATTAGAGTCAGGTTTAGTTTAGGTGATTTGAGTTTAGGATTAGGTTTAGTCATAGGTTGAGATTTTCGGGTTCGGGATCGGGTTTAGGGTTAGGTTTTCGAGTTTGGGTCTAAGTTTAGGTTAGGTGAATGGATTTAGGAATAAGTGTAGGTTTAGTTTATGGTATTTGAGTTTAAGATTAAGTTTAGACATAGGTTTAGATTTTCGGGTTCGGGATCGAGTTTAAGGTTAGGTTTTCGAGTTTGGGTCTAGGTTTAGTCATAGGTTGAGATTTTCTGGTTCGGGATCGGATTTAGGGTCGCATTTTCTTGTTTAGGTCAAGGTTTAGGTTAGGTGAATGGATTTAGGAATAGGTGTAGGTTTAGGTTAGGTGAATGGATTTAGGAATAGGTGTAGGTTTAGGTTAGGTGACATGACTTTAGGATTAGGTTTAGGGCATAGGTTTAGATTTGCAGGTTCGAGATCGGGTTTCGGGTTTGGTTTTCATGTTTGGGTCAAGGTTTAGGTTAGGTGAATGGATTTAGGAATAGGTGTAGGTTTAGTTTAGGTGATTTGAGATTAGGATTAGGTTTAGGCATAGTTTGAGATTTTCGGGTTCGGGATCGGGTTTCGGGTTAGGTTTTCGTGTTTGGGTCAAGGTTTAGGTTAGGTGAATGTATTTAGGAATAGATGTAGGTTTAGTTTAGGTGATTTGAGATTAGGATTAGGTTTCGGCATAGGTTGAGATTTTCGGGTTTGGGATTGGGTTTCGGGTTTGGTTTTCATGTTTGGGTCAAGGTTTAGGTTAGGTGAATGTATTTAGGAATAGGTGTAGGTTTAGTTTAGGTTATTTGAGATTAGGATTAGGTTTCGGCATAGGTTGAGATTTTCGGGTTCGGGATCGGGTTTCGGGTTTGGTTTTCGTGTTTGGGTCAAGGTTTAGGTTAGGTGAATGGATTTAGGAATAGGTGTAGGTTTAGTTTAGGTGACATGAGTTTAGGATTAGGTTTAGGGCATAGGTTGAGATTTTTGGGTTCGGGATCGAGTTTAGGGTCGCATTTTCGTGTTTGGGTCAAGGTTTAGGTTAGGTGAATGGATTTAGGAATAGGTGTAGGTTTAGGTTCGCTGACATGAGTTTAGGATTAGGTTTAGGGCATAGGTTTAGATTTGCGGGTTGGGGATCGGGTTTCGGGTTTGGTTTTCGTGTTTGGGTCAAGGTTTAGGTTAGGTGAATGTATTTAGGAATAGGTGTAGGTTTAGTTTAGGTGATTTGAGATCAGGATTAGGTTTCGGCATAGGTTGAGATTTTCGGGTTCGGGATCGGGTTTCGAGTTTGGTTTTCGTGTTTGGGTCTAGGTTTAGGTTAGGTGAATGGATTTAGGAATAGGTGTAGGTTTAGTTTAGGTGATTTGAGATTAGGATTAGGTTTAGGCATAGGTTGAGATTTTCGGGTTCGGGATCGGGTTCGGGTTAGGTTTTCGTGTTTGGGTCAAGGTCTAGGTTAGGTGAATGTATTTAGGAATAGGTGTAGGTTTAGTTTAGGTGATTTGAGATTAGGATTAGGTTTCGGCATAGGTTGAGATTTTCGGGTTCGGGATCGGGTTTCGGGTTTGGTTTTCGTGTTTGGGTCTAGGTTTAGGTTAGGTGAATGGATTTAGGAATAGGTGTAGGTTTAGTTTAGGTGACATGAGTTTAGGATTAGGTTTAGGGCATAGGTTTAGATTTTCGGGTTCGGGATCGGGTTTCGGGTTTGGTTTTCATGTTGGGTCAAGGTTTAAGTAAGGTGAATGTATTTAGGAATAGGTGTAGGTTTAGTTTAGGTGAATTGAGATTAGGATTAGGTTTAGGCATAGGTTGAGATTTTCGGGTTCGGGATCAGGTTTCGGGTTAGGTTTTCGTGCTTGGGTCAAGGTTTAGGTTAGGTGAATGTATTTAGGAATAGGTGTAGGTGTAGTTTAGGTGATTTGAGATTAGGATTAGGTTTAGGCATAGGTTGAGATTTTCGGGTTCGGGATCGGGTTTCGGGTTTGATTTTCGTGTTTGGGTCAAGGTTTAGGTTAGGTGAATGTATTTAGGAATAGGTGTAGCTTTAGTTTGGGTGATTTGAGATTAGGATTAGGTTTCGGCATAGGTTGAGATTTTCACGTTCGGGATCGGGTTTCAAGTTTGGTTTTCGTGTTTGGGTCTAGGTTTAGGTTAGGTGAATGGATTTAGGAATAGGTGTAGGTTTAGTTTAGGTGACATGAGTTTAGGATTAGGTTTAGGGCATAGGTTTAGATTTTCGGGTTCGGGATCGAGTTTCGGGTTTGGTTTTCGAGTTTGGGTCTAGGTTTAGGTTAGGTGAATAGATTTAGGAATAGGTGTAGGTTTTGTTTAGGTGACATGAGTTTAGGATTAGGTTTAGGGCATAGGTTTAGATTTGCGGGTTCGGGATCGGGTTTCGGGTTTGGTTTTCGTGTTTGGGTCAAGGTTTAGGTAAGGTGAATGTATTTAGGAATAGGTGTAGGTTTAGTTTAGGTGATTTGAGATTAGGATTAGGTTTAGGCATAGGTTGAGATTTTTGGGTTCGGGATAGGGTTTCGGGTTAGGTTTTCTTGTTCGGGTCAAGGTTTAGGTTAGGTGAATGTATTTAGGAATTGGTGTAGGTTTAGGTTAGGTGATTTGAGATTAGGATTAGGTTTACGCGTTGGTTTATAGTTTCGGGTTCGGGTTCGGGATCGGGTTTAGGGTTAGGTTTTCGAGTTTGGGTCTAGGTTTAGAGTTAGATGAATTGAGTTTAGGTTTCGGTTTAGCCGTAGCTTATAGGTTTTAGTTTTAGGTTTTTGGTTTCGGGTTTAGGGTGTAGGTCTTGGAGACTCAAGCAACTCAGGGATA
Source organism: Liriodendron chinense (assembly GCA_003013855.2). NCBI lineage: Eukaryota > Viridiplantae > Streptophyta > Magnoliopsida > Magnoliales > Magnoliaceae > Liriodendron > Liriodendron chinense. The sequence goes on along the minus strand of PVNU02001658.1, from coordinate 9,850 downwards.
GCTCCGACGCACATCCGGGTCTGCTCCACACAAAGCGGGCTTGTCCAAATGGGCAGGCCACCCATATTGCTGTCCATAGGAAATGAATAGCTTCATCATGGTCATAACAGCGGTTCCCACCTTCCAGGGACACCCGCTCAACACCCGGATAGCTCCGACGCAATCCGGGTCTGCTCTATTAATTTCGAACTAATACATAAACACGGGCCTGTCCAAATGGCCAGGCCACCCATATTGCTGTCCATAGGAAATGGACAGCTTCATCATGGTCATAATAGCAGTTCCCACCTTCCAGGGACCCCCGCTCAACACCCGGATAGCTCCGACGCACATCCGGGTCTGCTCCATTAATTTCGAACTAATACATAAACACGGGCACCCATATTGCTGTCCATAGGAAATGGACACCTTCATCATGGTCATAACAGCGGTTTCCACCTTCCAGGGACCCCCGCTCAACACCCGGATAGCTCCGACGCACATCCGGGTCTGCTCCATTAATTTTGAGCTAATACATAAACACGGGCATGTCCAAATGGCCAGGCCACCCATATTGCTATCCATAGGAACAGGACAGCTTCATCATCATGGTCTAAACCGCAGGTTCCCACCTTCCAGGGACCCCCGCTCAACATCAACAACAATCAACTACTCTTAATCACAAGTATCATGTTCGTCATCTAATTTGCCACTAAATGATAATATAATAAAATCAGTCGCCCATCCAAGGATGGATAGATTGAAATGCTATCATTATTTTCATTTAAATGCCTAAGCCTAAATTTCGACAGCTTCTCCCCCTATCTCTCCAGATATATTTATCTTACATTTCATTTCCACGTCAACTATCCACACATTGTGTGGATTAAATTGACAATGGAATTAAAGATAAGAAACATATCCAGAGAGAATAGGAGAGTTATCGCACGAAACTAATGACAGAGCATGTAAATGACAAACAACGATAACATTCCAATCTATCTAACCTTGGACTATCCAACAGGACAATTTGACAGATTTTTATACCTCCAAAACACACTTTATCTATGCTCGGCAATATAGAAATCTCCAAATGGGCTAACTGATTCTATTATACTACCATTTGTGGACAAAAAATAACTATTAATAATAAGCCAAATACATCCACATAAATCAACCACGGGTAGCTTCGATGCACATCTGGGTTTGCTCCATCAATTCCAGATACACAAGCACATGAAAATGACAGAATCATCAATACCATGAATCAAGTCTAATCAAATACCTAATGATTGTTATTTTCTGAACAAATAAGTATGTATGGGGCCCACCATGGGAATCGAATTGCGTGCGGAGTAACTCGAGCCCAAAATTTAAGCATATCCAAATCTCAAGTGGACCATGCCATGGTAAACAGTGGGAATAATGATTTCCACCATTCCCAGGCTCCCCTATGATCTTTATTTGTCATCCAACCTGTCCATAAGATCGCATGGATATGGATGAAGGGAAAACACAAATATCAGCTTGATCCAAAACTTCTGTGTCGTCCTAGAATTTTTCAATGAATAGACATTCAGTTCACACTTGTGGTGTGGTCCACTTTAGGTTTTGATATGCTTCATTTTTGGGCACCATACCTAAAATTACCTGCTAAGATGGATGGATGGAGTGGATAAAATACGTAAATCACTGTGGGCCCCACATAGTTTACTCCACACAAATATATGCTTCCTCCAAAACAGTAGATAGCGACGGTGGGCCCCACAATTTCATTTTCTCTTTAATTTGTAAATCACAATTTGGATTTTAAAATTTAAAATCCCTAATTAGGGATTTTAATTTCGAAATCCCTAATTAGGAGATTTTAATTTCGAAATCCCTAATTAGGGATTTACTAAATCAGTGGGCTGCACCAAATAATGGACAGCTAAGGCGAACCTCACATGCAATGGACGATGGAAAGCGACGGTGGGACCCACATGCAATGGATGATGGAAAGCGACGGTGGGACCCACTCGACCACATGTATTGGACAGCGACGGTGGGACCCACATGCATTGGATTTTGGAAGTGGGCCCCACAATGAACAACGAGGAGAGAGGGAGAGAGGGGAAATGGAGGAAGAAGGAAGGGGGAGAGGGTTACTGGAGGTGGAAGCGGCGTACGGAGGGCGGCGGAGGTTCTTAGCAAGCGGCGGTGGGACGCCGGTAAGAGATGGTCGGCTGAGATGGGTGGTTAGCAGAGATGGTACGACGCCGGTGACCGAACACCGGACGACGGTGGTCGGCGATGAGAGAGACAGCTGCGGACGGTGAGGGTCGTGAGAGAGAGAGAGAGAGAGCGAGCGAGAGAGTGAGTGAGAGAGAGAGAGAGAGAGGAAGAAATGAGGGACGGTCGCAGCGGGTTAAGAACTTAAAAGATTTTTACCGACGAAAAATTTCGTCGGTAAAAGTAAGTAATTTCGTCGGTAAAAGTCCTTCTCACTCTTGGCGGGAATAAGGAAATAAGACTTGACGAAATATTTCGTCGGTAAAAGTGAAGTTTTCTGTTATCTTTTTTAGCGACGGGTTACTTCGTCGACAATAAGCTTTTTACCGACGAAATTTTTATTTCGTCGGTAAAAGTGTATGGCAGGAATGAATTTGGTGGTGGCGGGAGATTTTTATCGACGATTTTTTCATTTCGTCGGGAAAAATGGTTTTTGCCAACGAAAATTATTTCGTCGGTAATACTTTCGTCGGTAAAAATCCATTTTCTTGTAGTGTCTTACGATGGCTTATGGATGTTTGGAAGAATTGCTTTAGTTCTTAATTGTTTTTGCATGGATCTAGACCTGTATGCTCTGAGGAATCGGATTCAATACGCTCTAGACTTGGATCATCATGTGGGAACTTCAAACCAAAGTTCTATCTTTTCTAGAAATTCTGAAATATGTGTTGGGTATTTATGTGATTTGAATCAAGTTCAAACCATGATATTAATTAAGCTTTGTGACAAGGTTTGATGATTATTATGGTTATGATCTTCATCTATTAGAATTAGGATTGACCTATGCAATTGAGTGTGCTCAAGTCCTAACTTGAATTGAGGGAATCATGTTGATGAACAACACGTGTTGGATTGCTTTGATAATATAACTGCTCTATCATCGGGCTAGATAGGATTTAATTTCGATTCTAGTTGAGGAAGTGAGAAACCATAGCGAATTATGCATCTAAGGAGAGCTATAAGTGGATCCTTGATGCTCTAGTTATCTTTTTATTATTAGATTTTTCTGTTTCATGTTCAAAACCGATTTCACAAACCTCTTAAGATTCTAGTTATTAGGATAGTTTGAATTGTTTACTTCCTTCCCTGTGGATCGACCGCGGTCTTACTGAGATTATTACTACATCACAGCCTTGCACTTGAGGCGACCGAAGGAGTTTTTGGCGCCGTTGCCGGGGAAAAGGTTAAACGGTTCTAATTATTCTAATAGCTATAGAGTAGTCTTAGTTAGGTAAGATTTTCAGTTTTTCTAGAAGTAGTTTGTTTTATTTTTTCTAAATTTCTAACAATTTTCTGTTTTTAGGTTTTGTAGGAACTTAGTTGCTTACATAGTTCTCACCTTCACGAGTAACATCTCCCCATCTCCCTTTCTTCTTTTTATTTTTCTTCCTAGATTAGGGTAGTTTCAACTTTTTATAATTTTATTATGAATAATTGGACGGGTGGATTGTCTAAATACCTTTCGGAAGATGAGAGGTTGGGCCATGGAATCAAAACTCATTATGATTGGAACCATTACAAGCATGAATATTTTCCTAAGACTCAATCTACTTCTAATACTCCCCCAAGTAAGACACTGCGAGATTACCGAAAGAAGAACAATGTGCATAACTTTTCGTCGGGTAAGACAATGGGAGAGTATCGGAAAGAGATGAATAATGTTCCACCGGTTAGGACAATGTATGATCACTTGTTTAGCTACACATATCAACAACTATCTAATAGCCCAACATATGTCATGCATAATCCTAATAGGTGGGAGCATCAAAATTTCAATTTGGAAGACAAGCCAACCATGGATGTCAACAATCATCGTCAAGAGTTTCTTTCTCATAAGCCACAACCGACATGAACTCTTGAGGATACGCTGCGAGAGTTTATGGAAATAACTGAGCAATGCATACAAAACCTCTCGCCATCTCAAAATCCTGAACCCGACATTGGGAACACCGAATTATTCCCCAACAATGAGGAGGATGAGGCTATTCAAGCCCAACCCTCTTTCGATTTGATGACTAAACTTTTAGGGGATGTAGATATCAGTGATCCCAACATTATCATCGATTATGGTAAATCAACTATCTCTTTTAGTTATTCCATTTGAATGATGAAGAGATTTCAAGGACGGTTGACGAACCCGAGGAATCTACAAAATCTGAAAGTGATAGTTTGATTGCCCACAATGAGGGTTCAATGGATGATTGTGAGTCCATGATTTCTTCTTCTAAAGGGCCGAATATTTATAAGTCGCAGGAAGATATTCTTGCTAGAGAGATGGCCGAAGTCAATATTTTTTAGTCCTTCCACCAACAACACATGCCGGATTCTATTATGGAAGAACTCCCTTGGGTTTAAAATTTGTTTCCTTGGATGACGGGGTGGCATAATTTGAAATTTTAAAAGATTAACCAATGATAGATGATGTGCTTACCACTGAATCTGAAAAAATTTCTTTGGAAGACCTCCCTTCTAGAGAGGAGGAATTCCTTACCCTTGAAATAGAATTTCCTCAATCACTTAGGGAGAACGAGGACCCTTCATCCGACTCTCTCGATTTCCTAGAGGAATGCATGACCCACCCCTATGATCTGGATGATGAGATGATTATGGAGTTGGACATTTTGTTAGACACGGTGTCAGTGCTTGAAGAACACTATTCCATAGATTTACACTCTTTACCATTATTTATGGAAACACCATGCAATTCTGAATTTGTGGAGGAGACAACTCAAACTAAAGAATATTTAATGAATGTCTCTTCACCATCATGGGTTCTTCAGCCCATTGAAAATTCTGATTGGGAGGACCCATTTTTAATCAATTACAACTCAATTCAGAACTTGAGGAGATATCTTTTTGCTGCTCTTATCTCCTCCTTACATGCGTGTGGTGCACACTATGATTGGACCTTAATGACGAAACACACCCATGTGTACATTCGAGCAGGAATTTGGATGGTCCTCATGAAAAACCTATTGAAATTCATGAAGATCCTGCTCAAATTTGATCATGTAGTCGATCGGACTAATCAAAGGTAGGTAGGTAGGTTGGGATTTGTTTTCTACATTTAGGATTGAATAAGTCTCATAGAGATAATGAAAGATTATAGAATTGATCAACTTGCTACCTCAGGTACTCTCGTTTTCACTCTCCTTTGTTTTATGTCATTGCTCTTATGTCATGTATATTGCATATCTTATTACATTGAGGACAATGTAAGATTTTAGTTGGGGGTGAGATTCTTTAGATGAATCTACTAGCTTTTGTGACATTTCGAGTAATTATGTAGAAAATTTTTAATTTTTCTACAAATTCAAAACTCCATTGGAAAACTTTGTTTCTATGCATTTGGGATGGTGTAAGTATAAGAAAAAGGAGAGGCAAAGTGAGTGAAGTTAAATATCTTGAACAATCTCTAAGATACTAGTTTTATATGTGAATCCCCCTATTTTTATGATTGATAGAATTTCTGAACACTTCTACACCTAGTTCACATTACACGATTCTCACGCTTTGAAAGGATTATGTAGAATTGTGAATTGGTTAAGTTTGGATTTGAGGTTTTGAGAAACCAAGCCGGGGTACTTTGTCTATCCTTGTCCATGGGAAAATAACGAAAGATATAGATTTTTAAAAATCCTATATAATGAAAAAGAAAACGGGAAATGAAGGATGAAAATATGGAAATGATGGAGAATATAGTGGAAAATTTTGAAACGGACTACCTATTATCTATTGGGGGATGGTCTACCCATAACCAAAGCTGAAAATGGGACATAGTGTGAAAGCCATCGGAAGGACGGTAAGGTAAATTCCTGTCATAGGCTTGTTGTTGATCTACACACCGTTGAATCCATACCTTAGTTAATTCATGAAGAAGGTAACCCCGGAAATCCATGAGATGAGCATTCAATGAGCACACCAGGTTAAATTGTTTGGATTCTTCTGTTTATCAATCAATCAGCGAGAATTTCATATGAGTATTTGGTATATTTTAGAAAATTCAAGGTTTCAACTACTATCACTAGGCATTTCAGAATTCTTTACACTTGCATGTCATTGAGTATATAGAAACATGGTTTCAAAAGGAGAGTTGGGTTTTAAAGAATGAAATTTGTTTCACGCATGTTTTGCTCGGGACTAGCAAAATGCTGGTTGGGGGGTGTGTTGAGCTCTTAATTGTGCATATTCTAATCCCAATTCATTACTCATTATGTATGGTTATCATGATTTAAAGACTAATCTAATGCATAGATTTGTAATTGTAGGAATGAGAGAGAGGCTTCGTCATTATGATGTTTAGAGGCCCTTCTTACATGCCTTGAAGATAAAAGAAATAAAGGATAAGAGATGGAGGAAAGATGCAATGCAATGGAGGAAGAAAATGCTAGAAAAATCACATTTTTCATGACCACCGGCCGGCCGGTCACAGCCACCGACCGACCGGCCAAACTGCCCAGAAACATCAATTTTGTTGTCCAATACTTGTGAAGGCCAACCAGTCGGCTGGTGGGTCGGCCAGTGTAGTAAAATGTCCAGAGAGTTGGGCTATTTTTCGCTCAAGCTCCGGCCGGCCGGCTGGCCAGTGTCCTGATTGCACTAGGATGTTTTCAAATCCGGATTTCGCTACGCAAGAGCAGTACTTCTCCGCAAATTCTCAGATTTCTTCTACAAAAGGCCACCTCCACTCTCTTCCTAAATCATCTAGCAACGTGGGGAGCAAAGGATTCAAGACCTAGGAGGCTTCCTAGCCTCCTACAACTAGTTTTCTTCTTCTTCTAGTTTTAGTTTCTAGTTTGTTTTTATGCTTTTCATTAGCTAACCTCTTAGCTAGAGCTAAGAGGTGAAGCTTATAGCTTACTTAGATGTTTCAATTCGTTTGATTTGGTTTCAAGTTTGGATTTAATGAAGAATAATGGTTTTTGGAAGTTTGATTAAATTTCTAAGTAGTTTTTCTTAATCTTATGATGGCTCATGGATGTTTGGAAGAATTGCTTTAGTTCTTAATTATTTTTGCATGGATCTAGACCTGTATGCTCGGAGGAATCGGATTCAAGACACTCTAGACTTGGATCATCATGTGGGTACTTCAAACCAAAGTTCTATCTTTTCTAGAAATTCTGAAATATGTGTTGGGTGTTTATGTGATTTGAATCAAGTTCAAACCATGGTATTAATTAAGCTTTGTGACAAGGTTTGATGATTATTATTGTTATAATCTTAATCTATTGGAATTAGGATTGACCTATGCACTTGAGTGTGCTCAAGTCCTAACTTGAATTGAGGGAATCATGTTGATGAACAACACATGTGTTGGATTGCTTTGATAATATAACTGCTCTATCATCGGGCTAGATATGATTTAATTTCGATTCTAGTTGAGGAAGTGAGAAACCAAAACGAATTATGCATCTAAGGATAGCTATAAGTGGATCCTTGATGCTTTAGTTGTCTTTTTATTGTTAGATTTTTTTGTTTTATGTTCAAAACCGATTTCACAAACCTCTTAAGATTCTAGTTACTAGGATAGTTTGAATTGTTTACTTCCTTCCCTGTGGATCAACCTCGGTCTTACCGAGATTATTACTACATCGCAGCCTTGCTTGTGAGGCGAGCGAACAATCAGCTAGAAGAAAAGAGGAATTTAGCATTCATATTAGAAGGCTACCAGGCACCCGCTCAGCATATGGTCGGGCGTCCGAAATTGGAAGGAAATATGCTGAACCCGCTGGTCACTTTTGGACCTAACCGGGCGCCCAACCGAAACATGGTCGAGAGCCCAATATTCAAAGTAAATTTCATCTAAAGTTGCTGGACCAAATTAAAGCTCGGTCGGGCGCCCGACCAAAACATGACCAGGTGCTCGACCAACGACTGATAACCGACGTAAGTGCGTAAATTGTTACGCAATCCGAGGTGGTTCATGATTTTTTCTATAAAAGGACACCTTGACATCCTTGTTAAGGTATTCTAGAAGAGTTCTAAGTTCGTGGGGTGTAAGGGAGATCATCGTGGAGCGACCGCAACTCCTCCAACTAGGGTTTTTTCTAGTTTTTATGTCTTTTTTATTGAGTTCTAGTTGTAATATGACAATGCTCGGCTAGAATCTCTTAGCTAGGGCTGAGAGGTGAAGCTTGTAGCCAATTTCATGTTTAATTTAGTTTGATTCAAGTAGTTTTACTTCAAGTTTAGATTTTGAATGTTCTAGTTCGAATAAAGTTGATATTTTTAAATGTTTTATGAGAGTTCATGTGCTTCGGACATGAATTCCTTGCAATTCTCTGAGATTATCATATTTGGCTTGATTAGATTTGAATTATGGTAACCCTTGAGCATGTCATAGTCCATAGGCATGACTGTTACTACGAAGGCTACGATTTTGAATGTTATGTGATTGAATAGGACTAGAACTTGAAAGTTGAACTTAAGTGGGATTGAATACGCTTCAATGATTTATTTTCCAACTAGATGAGAGATATAACTTCGAATCTAGTTATGTTTATGCTTGGATTGAATGGATTAACATGGGATTACTACAAGTGTATCCTTGAAAGCTTTAGTTCCTTTTAATTACAGATTTTTACAAATTACTGTTTTAAGTTAGTTTATGAATTTGAAATCTTTAATTCATTGAATTCAGAGTTGCTGGAACAACTTGAATTGGTTTACCTAATTCCTTATGGATTGACCTCGGTCTTACCGAGAAATATTACTACATCGCAACCTTGCACTTGAGGCGAGCGAACACTTTCTACACCCAAACAGTCGTTTACTCTCTTCTCAAGAAAGAAGAGAGTGTAACAAGATCATAAAAAAGACACAAGACGCTAAACTCAAGGCCATAAAACACTAAATTCTCAGATACGATGTCATCATCGCAACCGTCCATATCAAGAGAGCTGACCGCAATCGGTGACCACGACCGACTTCGATGTCCTCCCCTGGCAAGACCTCACCTTCTCAATCACCTTCACAACATCCATCCCCTCAACGACCTACCAGAACACAATGTGCTTCCCATTGAGCCACTCCGTCTTGGCCGTATAGATGAGGAATTGGGAGCTGTTTGTTCCAAGTCTGGCGTTGGCAATGGACAGGATCCTGGGACTAGTGTGCTTCTTGATGAAATTCTCATCAGTAAACTTGTTACTGTAGATCAACTTGCCACTGGTGCCGTTTCTAGCAGTGAAATCGCCGCCCTGTCACATGAAATTCGGAATGACTCGATGAAAGCACGAGCCCTTATAGTGGAGGGGCTTGCTAGAGCGCCTTGTGCCCTTCTCTCTTGTGCAAAGGGCCTGGAAGTTCTCAGTCGTCCATGGGGTTGTGTCCGTGTAAAGCTCCATCACGATCTAAACGTACCACCAACTGGTCTTATTCCTGAGTCATTTGCATATGTCAAATAAAATGCGTCAAACGCTAATATATTGAAGTAATATCTCCAAAATTATACTGGGGACATTTAATTATAAACAATTTCACATGAGTGTACTATTCTTCAGCATATTATCTCTAACGCACAAATACTAAGCAAGTTACACATGTTATGCACACAAGAAAGCGCATACAATGAAAGCATGTAAAACAACAATGTCTTAAA
>PVNU02001657.1:0-24713 GCA_003013855.2 Liriodendron chinense | reverse complement strand
TTCTAAGATCCCCTAACATCCACATATCATGGTGGATCTAAGATCTCTACAACCCAAAATCCTATCAATCAATACCCCATTAAGCATCTCAGTAATCAAAACATCCCATGTAAGAGAACTCACAAGATATAGAAGATTAACTAAAAATACTAACTTTATTTCAAACTTGAACTAGAAGTGTTCTTCATAAAATAAAAAAGTACTTAAACTAATTCGAATTAAATATTGTAAGCAACTAAAAGCTTAACCTCTTAGCCCTAGCTAAGAGGTTTAACCAACTATTAATAGATTATACTAAAGCTCAAAGGAAAAATTGCTATAAACATAGAAAAATCGAGTTTGAGGAGTTTTAGACGCTCCACAGCGATCTCATTCACCTCCCACGACTTCCTTAGCCTTCTATGATGCCTTAGGAAGAGACCTAAGTGTCCTTTTATATTCGGAGCTCCATCGCATGAGAAAATCGCGAAACCGGTGTCCTAGTGGACTAGGAAACCAGAAAATCGCGTAATAGAAAGTGTAGCTTGCTATCTTCATGCTGCCGACCAGTCGGACTGGGCTGGTCGATCGGTCTTGACCGGTTGGACCTGTCCAGTGGGCTGTCCATAATATACAAAGGGGTGGTCTTCACATGGCCGACCGGTCTTGACCGGTCATGGCCCTTTTTCTTTGATTTCTTTTCTTTCTTCTCTCTCTCTTTTCTCCTTCTTTCTTCATCATTCTTTGGCTTACCTTGGATCATCATCAAAGGGGCTTCTAAATAGGTCTTTTAGCCATCGTTTATGTGAAGTCTCTCTCTCAATCTTACATCCACAAAACATTCATTAGATAGGTCTTTTAAGCATGCGAACCATGCATATAATGCGATGTAATGGCTAGAAAATGTATAAATTGAAGGCTTAACAACTCGACAGCGGAATCCACAGTTGCTAGTGTGTGGTGCATGTGCAAGGGCCACATGAGCGAGTGGGGCATGAGTGTGCTGTATAGAGTCGGTAAGGACATGAGAAGCGATAGAGCAATAAAGGAAACGAAGTAGAGATGAAGAATGAAGCTTAGGAGCAGTGGAACGATGAAGAATAAAGCCACGATGGGGATTATTGGGGTTTGTTTTCAATCTTGGACACTAGGGGGTTTTCGGCGACCGATGGGATTGAGTCGGGCACTCGAAATTTCCCAGGATAGGGCTTTGTGAATTTGGATGCTGTTGGATCTGAAAGTGGGGTTGTCTATTGGTTGACAGGGTCAGATCAGGCACTCGAAATTCCCCAAACAGGAACTGCAAACTCTTTGGACAGATGTGGCCATTTTTTGTCACCCGATGGGATTGGGTCGAGTGCTTACGGCCCGTAGACTATATAGTTCAGATCTAGGTAAGTTTTTTTTTCATTCTCTTGTAACTTCTGATTCATAGTGATCGTTTTGTGCTGTGGTTTTTTGTGAGGATTTTTCCACCGAAAACTCGGATTGCCTTCTTGTGCTTATGGATTTGTGTCGTTGTTGCTGCTGTGTGATGGATTATGTGATTGCCCTCGTATGTTTATTGCTTCCACGGGTTGTTTCCCAACATGCCTATTGCTTTGGATAGTGTGGTCAACCTGATGGGAGGTCAGGCTTTGATTTTGTGCCAATTGATCATGATCATGGTGGGGCCTATTATTTTCCTAGTAACCATCCCTTGTATGAGTGGCATGGTGCGGGATAAAATGTATTGTACCCCAGTATGTGGTGCTTGACTAAAGCGAGCAGGATTAATTCGGGGGAATTAGGATTGTAAATGGGTCAGCGGAGCCGATGGGGTACCCAGACCCAACCCATTTAGACTTGATATAGACCCGACCCGTTTGTTAAACGGTACGGGTCTGGGTCCAGCAACAAACATAGTTGCTAAACGAGTCTGGATCTGGTTTCCTTTATATTAGGCCCGACCCGAACCCATTTAGTAAATGGGTGGATTTGGTCTATGTTGCATTAGACCCATCCACGTCCAGACCCATCCAAACTCGGTTTTAAGCCCGGTAAAAGTGCTTACATGCCAAATTCAAACCCATACCCATTAGACCCGACTCATTTATAAATGGGTTGGGTAGATTTTCCTATGTCAAACCCAGACCCAGACCCATTTATAAATGGGTCAAATAGGGTTAACTTAGACCCTACCTAGACGCACCCATTTAGTAAATGGGTCTGGGTCTAAAATTTGGACCCAGACCCACTTAGTAAATAGGTGGGTCTGGTTTTGGGTAAACCTGCCCCATACACAACCATTTACAGCCCTCGGGGGAATCATATGATACTCAGGCAGCGCAACATGGCACTTGATAAGCTAATTATAGCTGTCTAAATGTACAAATTTCGCCCGCCACTCTCCTTCCACCAAAATTCTTCTCAGCGTCTTCCAAACGGACGCTGATTGCATGGTAACAATGATGGACGGTGCTATGTGGGTCTGATTTCACCTCTGCTGTTCATCCATTTTTCCAGCTTATTTTATGGAATGAACAAAAAAAAAAAAAAAAAAAAAGGCATATCCAAACCTCAGGTGCACCACACCACAGAAAATAGTGGCGATTAAAAGCCTACAATTAAAAACTTCTTGTGGGCCACAAAAGTTTTGGATGAAGCTCATATTTGCGTTTTCCCTTCACTAGTCAACGTATTGGATGGAAAAAAACATTACATAGGTGCTAGGAAGTTTTTAATGGTGGCTGTTCAATCACCTCCGCATCCCTGAGGTGTGGTCCACTTAAGATTTGGAGATCTGCCTTAGTTTTTCGTCTCACGCCCTAAAACAATGATACAAAATGGTTAGACGGCATGCATAAAACAATTCGTCTCACACCCTTAAAATAATGATTCAAAATGGTTAGACGGCATGGATAAAACAATTCGTCTCACTCCCTAAAATAGTGATCCAAATGGATAGACGGCATGGATAAAACAATATATTATAGTAGGGCCCACAGAGAACCATCACCTCTCACCACGTGTCCCTTGACCCTGATCCACCTTAGAACTTTTCCGCTTATAAGTTGAATCACATTCTCCCTCTGGAACACACAAGAAAACTCATACAAATTCCATGGATTGGGCATTGGTTCTGTGGTTGTGGGGTTTGGTTTTTGTTCAGTGCCTTGGTCATGGGTGCCTTGGATGCTTGGAAAAGGAGAGGATTTCTCTCTTGGAGCTCAAAGCTTTCATCAATTACCCAAATGGGTCTTATTTTCCTACGTTGGAGGATGAGACTGACTGTTGTAGTTGGGAAAGAATCAAGTGCAACAATGCCACAGGCCAAGTGACTGAAATTTCTCTCAGTTATGCGAGGGATTGGGAGTCGGGAAAATGGTATCTGAATGCTGACTTACTTCTTCCCTTTGGAGAAACTGCGGAGGCTCGATTTGTCCTGGAATAACATGGGCGGTTGGGTTGATCATGAAGGTACCTTTATCTCCTACACTCTTAACATTCTTCCTTCCCTGCATTCAGATGGCCCAGTAAGTTGAATTGCCAACATCCCATATAATTATAATTCTAAGGAAATGACAATAAGAGAGCATATGGAACTGCACCTACGTTGCTCTCTTGGCCCATTTATTAATTTATATTTTGAAGGTCTTAACTATTAAACATTTCTTGATGAAATCAAGGTTGCCATCTGAAAGCCAAGTGAATTGGGTTGCCAAATTTTCATCCAATTAAGGAGGGAGAAATGAGAGAAGTTAACTATGTTAATCCAGATTGAAAACTCATTGGCATTCATATCAGGGATTTTTTCGTTCTAAACTGTAATTCTGTCAATTTCAATTTGGACTAGAAGAATAAGCAACCCTTGGAAAACAACCAAAAAAAAAAAAACAAAAAAAAAAACAGAGTTGTTGGGATTTGAGACCTTTCTCCTAAATGAATACTGGGAAACATTTTTAACCTTCGTTATTTAGTTCACTCCAGAATCACTGTATGTTTGATGCTGAGCACAAGTGTTTCCTCTTCGGGATGATGCGTTTGAGGAAAATATTTGTTTTTTTAATGAAATATAAGAATGGTTGGGATTTTTCCCCTGTTTCTAAGCATGCCCTAAACAAAGGACGTCACCCATATGCAGGTTTCAAAAGATGGTCCAGATTGATGAAGCTGGAGCACCTTGACTTGAGTGACAACTACTTGAACGAAAGCATCCTACTATATTTGGGTGAACTCTCATCCCTCAAAAGCCTTGATCTAGCTACAATAATTTAGAAGGACGCTTCCCCTCAAAAGGTAGTTGATTACTTGTAAAGAAATTAAACCAAATATTGATAACATAAATTTAGTTAATATTTTGAACTTGATTCGGTGATTATGCCTCAGTCACACGTCCAACCTTGCAATCTGGAGTTTGAATTTGAAATATAAGAGACTCAATGACTCCTTATCCCTAAGTAAGCGCATTTAGATCTTATTGATAGATGCCAGAGTTGAGTCTTTCACGTGCACATCAAAATGGCATTTGAAAATTTCACATTTTGAGATGTTTGTTGATTCATGCCAACAGTAGTACTAGGAGATAATAATATTACATTTTCTGTGATATTATAAGCTCAACTGCAGAGAAAACAAGGGTTTTGGTGCTTTCTTCTCTTCTTCTTCTTCTTCTTCTGGCATGTTGCGTTTGACAAGGATAATTTTATTTTATTTTTAATAATTGGGATTTTATTTTATTTTAATATATAAGAATAGTTGGGATTTTCCCCTCTTCTAAGTAAAGGCCCTAAACACAGTATGTCACCCATTTTCAGGTTTCAAAAGATGGTCCAGATTGAGCAAGCTAGAGCACCTTGACCTTAGTGGTAACTACTTCAATGAAACTATGCTACCATATTTGGGTGAGATTCTCATCCCCTGAAGAGTTTGTCTCTATGCGACAATTCGTTTTGGAGTTCTAGACACAAGTTTCGAAATGTTGTCCAGACTGGGCAACTTAGAGCATGTAGACCTAGGTGGGAATGGCTTCAATAGAAGCATATAGGGTATTTGGCTTGCACTCTCATCCATGAGGAGTCTTGATCTGAGTGACAACAAATTGGAAGGATCCTTGTCCTCTGAAGGTAAGTTGATTAATTGTAAAGAAATTAAACCAAAATGTATAACATCAGTCACATGTCAGAATTCCCCCTTTAATGCTTTTATTATTTCATTATTTTTAAATTTTGCAGAATTGAGAAATTTGAGCAAGCTGGAGGTTTTCAATTTGCGAAATAATGGGTTCAATGGGTCCCCTAAATCTCAAGGGTGAGAGCATTTACATCTTACTATAGTTCTGGAAGTTGAGTCTTTCATGTACACGTTAAAATGGCATTTGAAAATTCACACATTCTGAGATGCTTTTTGTGATATTATTCTGCCATACAGTAAAGAAGCTGATCTTTGAATTTGAAAATAATGATTGTATCTTCCGGGGACGATTTTGATAATATTTACCTTCGTAGGGATGATTTTGCTCTCATTTATCTTCAATGGAGAGGTGTTAAAGCATGACACTAGTTGCGTCCCCCCCCCCATCAAAACTTCACTAGGCCCACAGAAGTTTTGGATCAGATTGATATTTGTGTCTTCCCTATGTTCTAATGGAAGTCACCTTATGAACTGACTGATGGTGTGGCCTCAGGAGGTTTCAATCGTGGGTGTTTCCATTCCTAATGTGTTCTGTGGTTGGTCACTTGAATTCTGGATCTGACACATTTTTTGGGTTACATCCTAACATCACCCCGTGAACTGATGTATGGAATGGATGTCAGATGGACATCATGGTGGGCCCCACAGAGCTTTGGGTTGCATGGGCTCTGTGTATCAAGGATTACCCACCAACTCACCTCTGTTAAAGCAGGGCAGCTGTGCACTCGCTGCGTGCATGGATAGATCTCACCTTGCAACACAAGCTTTGTGCTGCCCATCGTGATATTTGTATTGTCCACTTCATCCATCCATTTCATTGGATCATTTAGGACATGAGCCCAAACATGATGGAAATCCCAAACTCAAGTACGCCACACCTTACCAAAACAGTTCGGATAGAAATGCTGACCATTGAAACCTTCCAGAGGCAGGTGGATAGAAATGGGCCACACATACATGGTTAAATGGTCAATGTTCATGGTGCATTTAAATTCGTATGAGGCCATGTGCATTGTGGGACCCATATGCATGATCAGATGGTAAGTAGAGATAAATGGACTCGATCATTAGACCCACGGCGTGTACAGTGGGCCATACATGAACTATCAGCCCATTTGTTTGTAAATACGGATGATTGAAATAAAATCGCGTGTTACAGTGCCTCGAGTTCATAGATGACCTGTATTGCTTTGTTATTATAGCTAAGAAAAGAAAAAAAAATGATGGGAGCTACTGTCCAATCAATCAATCCCAGACTTCCATAGGATTGGAAATACATGGCAACCATGAAAAAACCACACTATTTAGATGATTCTAGCCCATCCATGGTACAAGTGAGCCATCTCTTTCTTGGGTTTGGTCATGGGTCACTTGTGGTTTTAAACCATCAACTTTATCAATATGGGTGGGGAATTGGTGGCTATAAAGCAGAAGGTCAACTTGCAAATTGATTGGAATCATCTAATTGGCGCAATGTTTTTGCATAGTAGTCCATGAAAGATGTGATTGATGTAATGGACGGCTTAGATCGATCAATTGGATTACCCAGGTGTCTAGATGCAGCTAACAGCCATAACTCAATAGTACATTGAGAACACATGATCATTATATTTATCTGTAGTGAGAGATTTTTTTTTTTTAATTTTTAATTTTTATTGAAAGGTGGGAGCACACCACCTGAATTTTGTAGTGATACATTAATTATATTGTTCATTTTTTGCAGCTTTGTGCAATCTTGAGAATCTCCAAGAACTGGAACTTGAAGGCAATGAATTGGAAGGGAGCCTTCCTCCACGACTCAGCAACTTGTCATCCCTCCAACTACTTGATCTCTCTGGGAATAGACTCAGCGGGCAAATCTCCTCATCTTTCATCTCTAGCCTCACAATGATCCGTTTCCTTTCTCCCTCATTCAACCACTTTGAAGGTTCTCCTCTCATTCAGCTCATTTGCTAACCTTTCCGAACTTGAGGTTGTGGATCTTTCAGTATTGAACCCTGGGGACGAAGTTATAACTTATCCCAATCAGTTAGAGGTTGATACTGAATCGATACATTGGGTTCCTAAATTCCAGTTGAAATTCCTCCTCTTGTCAAACTGCAACATCAACAAGCTCACTGGTACCATGCCCAGCTTCCTTTCTACCCAATATGACTTGATAGTATTGGACCTTTCCCACAACAACATGAACGGAAAGTTTCCTTCTTGGTTGTTGGAGAATAATGAAAGACTACAAAGTGTAGACCTTAGTAGAAACTCCTTAGTCGCCCATTCATCTGCCACCACATCCTAACAGCCAGCATACATTTCTGTTGGACGTCTCTAACAACCACATCTACGGACAACTCCCTGAAAACATCGATTCCTCCTCCTTCCAAATTTACAATACTTAAACATGTCTACAAACGCTCTTCATGGTACCATTCCTCCCCTCTATGGGCAACATGAGACAAATGTCTACTTAGATTTGTCGAGAAACTATTTTTCAGGAGAAATACCGGAGCAATTGTCCATGGGTTGCATCTCATTGGAATTTTTGAAGCTATCAAACAATAGATTACAAGGCCCAATGTTTCCGACTCGTTCAAACTTGACACGGTTAGCGAATCTGTATTTGGATGGTAACAGATTCACAGGGAAGATCTCAGCTAGTATATTAAAAAATTAGTATCTGGAGGTTTTGGATGTTGGTAAAAACAAGATATCAGATGGTCTTCCTTCAGAGATTGTTAACTTTTCTAAGTTGACGTCGCTTTCCATGCCAGAAAATTATTTGGGAGGTCCTATTCCAGTCGAGTATTGCAACCTCTATAGACTTTCCCTTTTGGACCTTTCCCAAATAGAATTTTTGGTCCATACCTTCATGCTTCAACCAATCTGATTTGAGGTATTTACATTTGCAAGGAAATAAGCTTACAGGATTGATACCAAATGCTTTATCCAAAATCTCCTCCCTTGTTACATTGGACATGAGGCATAACAACATATCTGGTAATATTCTGAATGGATTGGTACACTTCCTAATTAAGGGTTCTTTCTCTCGGAGGAAATAATTTGCAAGGTCACATTCCCATGCACTTGTGTCAACTGAAGAACATCAGCGTATTAGATCTTTCAAACATAACCTCTTTGGGCCAATACCGCGGTGCTTTGGTAATATGACATTTGGGAGGGCAAGAGTAATTGATTTTTCAACTTTTCTTGTCCCTCAAAAGGTTCTTGGATGGTACGAACGCATGGATCTGCCTGGATATCTGCCTGGATATCGTATTGATGTTGAAATGCCTTCTATTGCTTCCTATGTGACACCAGATGAGGATGAAGTGGAGTTTATAACAAAGAGCAGGTCTGAAACTTACAGGGCGATGTTCTTTACTTTATTTCTGGGGTAGATCTGTCATGGAACCAGTTAGCAGGTGAAATCCCTATGAAATTGGACATCTGATTGCTATTTCATGCATTGAACTTGTCCCACAATCAATTGACTGGACCAATTCCAGAATACTTTTCAAATTTGAAACAGATTGAGAGCTTGGACCCTTCTTACAATAGATTGAGCGGGCCGATTCCTCCTCAACTAGTTGAGCTCAACTTTTTATCTAAATTCAATGTCTCTCACAATTACTTATCCAGTAGGATACCCGACATGAAGGGGCAGTTTGGCACCTTTGAAGAAACCAGCTATGAAGGCAATCCCCTACTCTGTGGACCACCACTGAGGAGTTGCTTCTCCACTTCTTTGCTACCACCTTCAATGCCAACACCATCAGACGATGAGGAAGACGGTTACGACATAATCTTCTACGCATGCTTTTCAGGCTCATGCACCATGTCGTTCTTGGTTTTCATAGCTATTCTCTACATCAACCTCTATTGGCGAGGTCTATATTTCTATATCGTTGATGCATCTATCTATTCATGCTACTATTTTGCTCTAGACAGCTATTACTTTACTTTAGACAACCTTGGCAAGGTTTTCACCCTGGCTACCTGCATAACCTTCTAGGTGCCAGATCAGTTTCTCCCTATAAATCTAATTGTAAGACAATATAATAATCATGTTTATGCATGATGGTGATTTTATTTGAACCCATGTTTTCCCTTCCTACTGCATTAGGATGTGAAAGTTAACTGCATTCTGAGTGTATGGATTAATGACGAGGAATGATAAGGGAGCGGATTTAGGTGAGACCCCGGATCCACCGAAGTGGGTGGGACTCCTGACCGTGGGGCCACTGTGATGTATGTGACTACATCAACGCCGTCCATCCATATTGAAAGTCCATTTAGGGCATGATCCAAAAAAGGAAGCAGTTCCAAATCCCAGATGGGCCATAGTACAGGAAATAGTGCTGATCGACCATTAAAAACTTCCTGTGGGCCACAAAAGCTTTGGATCAAGATGATATTTATGTGGTCTCTTCATCTAGGTGTTTGTGATCTTATCAACAGGTTGGATGGAAAATCATGGCAAATAAAACATTCCGGTGAAATCCATGAAGTTTTCAAGGGTAGAGATTCAATCATGACTGTTTCTATGGTGTAGTCCACCTAAGATTGAATCAGCTTCATTTTTGGTATCATTCCCTAACATGATCTTTCAAATGGTTGGATGGTGTGGATTTAAGACACATACATCACTGTAAGCCCCACAGTCAGGGGTCCCACCCACCTCGGTGGATCCAGGGTCTTACCTAATCCGCTAGCTCCCAAATGATAAAGCCTAATGAGGAAGTAACCTCCAATTGTTGTTATGTTCTTTCAAGTCTAGAGTGGCACAATTTGAAGACCAATTCCTATGAATACTAACGATGTTTCGATTTCTTATTTCTACTCATAGTAACTGCACTTCAGATTGAAATCCTAGCCAAAGGCACAGATCTTTTACTTGAGTGTTAGGACCTGCTGTTTGGTAGACGCCTTAAAATGAGTTTACCTCATTTATTTAACAATAATTTTATGTTAGAAATCTGGACCACTAATACATAACGAATGTTATCATGAACTCATTATGTTTTAGAGATACATAATTACTATTAACTTAAACCAGATCAACTTATTTTGAGGCATCTACCAAACTGGTCTTAGAGTTTTACCTTTATGGGTAAAAAAGGCACGTCCTACCTACCTGAACATGAAGAGTATACTGGACGGAACTTTGGTAATGTCGTCTACACGGTTTGGTACACCTGATGGACAGGACGATGTCCCATTTTATCACCTGTGAGTTGTGACAAGGGTTCCAGGCATTAGAATTTTACTTTTACACATGACAGCCATTAGGTGTATGCATTTTTTTTCTATTAATATACAATCCGAATAAAATTAAAATAACATAATACCTTGATATACTCTGGCTGAGTGTCATTGATGATACACAGGAAAAAAATTACTAAGAAATTGCATTTGTGGTGTACAATTGGTTCAAACTAACTGTACAAATTATGGGGACAATTTTAGTTGCACCATGAACAAAATATTACAATTATCCAGAAATTAAATTATTATATTTCTTGATATTTATTGGATGGTTGGAAATGAAAAGTATGCAGTTGTCTAATTTCAAACAACGGGTTTCCATGAATCAGAGGTTTGGATAGTTTAACCCATCTAATTCTAAGAATGTAACTCAGTGACAGTGGGTTCCACAATTTAGTCAAGTTTAATTTGAATTAAGTACGCCATGTCTACCATTTCTACATAATGGCACATCAAGCACCACCAGAGTATCAAATAGCTCAAAAAGAACCGAAGAAAAACGACATGATGGTGGACCTTGTTTTCATCGGGTGGGCCTACAGTGGGAAAATAACTGAAATGCCATTAGTCATCATCAACCGGACAAATACAGTTAACATGTGCCTTCACAAGGGAACTAATACATATTTTTCAATCCTTCCGATGGACAATGGAATCCATTAGTTAGGACAGTCTAGATTGGTGTGCATGTACAAATGACAATGTCTGTGGGGATTTGCGGCTCTTGCATGGAGGTGTAACTTCACTTAAAAATAACACCAGGGCGCATTATAAACTTCACCTAAGAGGTTGGTGAAGCCCACGAGCTTGTGAAACACCTTTGGGTTTTCAGTTTGTACTTGCAAGGCCCATGGTCCGCTGATTGACACCAATGAAATGATGGGCCCCAAGTTGGTAAAAGAGTCACGCCCAATGTACCTGAGACGAGAATGTCATACAACATGGCACCTTGTACATCGACATCGGAAAGAGAATGTCCTACAACATGGCACCTGGTAAAAGAGTCATTTCCTTCCATTTTCCTGTTCCTCGACATTGGAAAGGAGTTAACCTACAACCTTCACTATACGGTCGAAAACAGCTTGCAGCTCTTACATGGCTTGCCGATTCTCCCGCTGGAAAGTATCAGCGTCGCTTCGAAAGCTGCTGCTATGAGAGGATATAGTTCCCCCCGCAGCACCGTCCATGGGACTGTTACTCAAACCTTTGTTAAAAGGCATTATTCTGAGGGAAAAACCATGCTCTTATAC
The DNA here is from genome assembly GCA_003013855.2 of Liriodendron chinense. Lineage (NCBI taxonomy): Eukaryota > Viridiplantae > Streptophyta > Magnoliopsida > Magnoliales > Magnoliaceae > Liriodendron > Liriodendron chinense. The sequence goes on along the minus strand of PVNU02001657.1, from coordinate 13,053 downwards.
CAATTGATGCAGGGAAGGACGTGATGAGGTTGATGAACGTCTTCCTTAAAGGATAAATACCTTGAATCCATAAGGTGCTCTTGAATCCACAAGCGTTTTGTAGAATCCACAAGAGAAAATTTGTAAAAACTAGAATTTTACTGAATAATATAAAGATTGAATAATTAAAAATGAGTCTTAACAACCTTTTATAACCCTAAACAAAACCTTAGGAACGTATATATTAAGAGAGTTCTAAACAAAATAGGAAAGAAATCATGCAAGTTCAGAATTTTTGCAAATTTTCGCAGATTCATTAATCTGAGCTTCGGCCCATCAACGCGATCTTCAACCTATCGAAATGAACTCATGCCTAAGCTCAATTTTGACATGTATAAACTGGCAGAATTTGTGAAGCAACCAAACTAAAATTTCTGCAGGAATTTTGTTCGGTTGTTGATGAGTTTTGTTGACTTTTCTTTAAGCCTTTTTCGGTTCATGTGTCATGGAAAGGTGCTTGATCCTCATCCTACATCAACCATGAGATTGAGATCACTTCTATGCAGACAATTCAATGTAGGAGTTTTGGACTATCTAAAGTGGACCCCGATTTGGAAAATTCTCAAAGTAATGTACAAATGGACCATGCAAGTGGTAGAGATGCACCACACCCATGCTATGAATCTTGACTTTATTGTTTAGTTATTTCTGTAGAAGAGGTTACATTGTTTCCTTAATTTAAGTTTCTGCAAATTGAAGAACCTACAGGGATTGGATCTAGGAACAATTATATTGGAAGGAAGCCTTCCTCCATGTCTCAGCAACTTGTCATCCCTTCAACTACTTGATGTCTCCAGGAATAGACTGAGTAGGTCCATCCCTTCATCTCGCTTCGCTAGGTTCAAGATGCCACTACACCAAAATTGCTAAACAGGAACAACTACTTCTTTGCTGTAGTGCTCTCTCTCTCTCTCTCTCTCTCTCCTCTCTCTCTCTCTCTCTCTCTCTCTTCTATCAGTGATTAATATTATGGGATTGAAATTGCAGGTTACCCAATTGATACTAGCCACAGCGGACACAAAATACAAACCAAAAAACAGGCACGTCATCCACTACCACAGCTACACAAAACCAACATCTGTGACCATCACACCACAAACCCATGACAGAATACCATCATCTGTGACATAGTAATCACAAAGCTGACAGAAGCCTGCTCAATTAGACCTGCAGCGCTTAACTCTAGCTATTACAATTCCCATGACGAGCTTGAGAACATTGCGTCTTTGATTATCTTAAGCTTCATGGTTATGATCTCGCCAAAAAAATGCACTCTGCTGCCACCTTTAATGGTGACAGATTAGACTTGCTGTAGTAGCACAACCACAGTTTGGCTCACATCCACCAATCCCGGCTCCCCCAGTAACATCCGTGGGTTCATTCATCCCTCCTGATATCCCTAGGTAATACAGCTAACAGTTGACAGCAAAGCTGGGCTGCAGAACAGAGAAAGAGAAGAGACTTGCTGCGCAATAAAAGAAAATTCATTTATTTGTTAGAAGAGTAGTCGATTCAGATCATGCAGCAGTCCGCCTCCAACCTTGGCAGGGGTGAAGAGTAGGGACTTTAAAAGGGAGACATACGCTTGAGTTCATACTGGCACAATACCAGCATATCGCAACCTATTCAGATCATCAGATTATGGATAGTACCTAGGACCAGACTAGATTTTTTCCTTTGCATCAAGAAAACTTTGAAGAATTTGGAGGATCTTTGTTTACTGGAACATGGACATCTCCAACTGTTTTATGCCCAATCAAAATTCAAACATGCAGATGCTGAACACATAGTTCCAACCAATATTGGCAGCATCACCCGTGGTTCAACCAATCCTTGTCTACAGGGCCAAATAAGTACACAATTAACAAGAGATGTCATCTGTTACCCCATACTCCCATCTTTTCTAGACCTCCAGAGAATTTTCCTATCCAATCGGCTTTGCCACAGCCGCATCACCTATTCAAATCTCCAAGCAAGATGCAGACAGAGCCTTGGTGCTTTGAAGATCTGCCTGAAGATCTTTTATATTTTATTTTAATTATTATTATTAATAATTATTTTAGATTATGATCCTGACTAACTGATTAATGGGAAGTATGAGCAGCCCGGGATTTTTTCCATCGGAACTTCAACAAGCAAGTCAATCTCCCAAACATTGCAATCTGCCCGCTGAGGCTTGCCTCATTTTCTCCTTACATAGCCCAAACCCGCCTTCTCCATCACCAAACTACCCTTCACCTCCTTGGGAAGACCCTCATATGATCTATAGATAAAAAATCTTAGGGAGTTGCTTCCCATCCCAACCAAGCTATCTTCAAACCATATTGCTCTCCCTGTAGGTGTTCTCTGTAGAGGAATTAATCAATTAGAGGTGGTTACGGATGTCTTCTAGGATGTACCACAGCTTCTATGGGGTATTTTGATTTGGGTCTTTGAGGTAATCGATCACCACTTTCGAGTTCGATTCAATATTAATTCTTTTCGTGGCTGAGAGATCTGCAATGAGAGAGGCCATCCTGAATGTGTGTGACTCGGCGATTGTGTTGGATATAGAACCGTATGATTGATGAAAGGCCAACATGAGATTACCTCTCTGATTTCCACATACTCCTTCGCCTCTAGGGCCTAGGTTACCCTTGGGAAACCATCCGTATTGAGCTTTACCCACCTTTTGGTTTTCTCCACTTCGTAATTTTCAAGCCCTTAGAGGAGTCCATCTCACCTTGGATCCCTATGGCTTGGCATCCCATCTCCTCAAGCAAGGATATAACTCCTATCTTTCAGTATGATGACAGCCATATCTCTAACCCATTGAGTAATTATATGAATTGTCTCTTATGCTGAAGCAACCTACTTTCAAATTGATGGCTATTTCAATTCAACTAGAGTTCCCAAAGAAATCAGGCTGGGGACAATCCCTCTAAGGCAATTAAATCAAGAAGTGCTGCGAGCTGATCTGAACCAGATACATAGCCTTTGGTGAATAGGGTGTTCGTTTGGGGACTTGGACATAAAAAATGGTTTTGAGCTGTTGCCAAACTTCTGCTGCAAAGGGGGCAGGAACTGAATAAGTGGCCTACATCTTCAGCTGCCTTGGTGTTGAGATTATTCCTACTCCCATACCTTTGGATGGATGATCTCCTAAATTAGTCAATTGTTGGGGTTGTTTGAAAGCTCAATTGGGGGTGAGAATCTTCCTGGGTGGGAGGGTTTGAATTAGGTTGGGACTGATCAGCACTGATATTGGAGTTGCGATAACCCTTTCCTGAGCCACCGAGCAAAGAGAATGAAAGAAAAGCTGGAGACCAATCTCATGTTGCTGGTCTTCGTTCCTCGAATTTCTTGGATATCTTCTGGTAGCCTCCATTGATTGGTCTGTTTGGCGACTGAAGGATTGGTGCCATACATGCTGGTCTAATACACAACAAAGACATTTCAATGCTCCATGTACACCTTCTTTTTAAATAACAGCTTCTAATACGACTTTTCGGTGAATGCATTTGCCCCAATACTCTTTGCCCACTCATCCCTGTCCCCTTGCATGCGAACTTGCTTCCAAGCCAACGTTTTGCTAAATTCACTAGAAGACGATTGAAGGAAAATTAGGTGGTCTTCTCTTGCTCTGTGTTTGATTCAAATTTTGTTGATCCTACAGATTAACTCCCCCTAGAGGTGCGCTTTGACGCTTGCTAGGTCCCATTGGCCCTGTTCTGACAAGAAGTCTGCCACCATACCCGATTTCTATTTAAACGGGATAACTCTTTCCTATTCGGAAATCCCCAATGCCTGACAAATTTTGAAAGCAGAAGTTGACATTTCCACTCCTGTTCAATCATCTAGAGTGGCAGGAGAAGCTTCCCCATTGCTCGGATCCAGAAATCTTGGAATTGCAAGGATTTTGGAGGAAACTTTGAGAGGTACTTTGCCTTGGAGGAGATAGAACCCCATTTCATGTGTAGACTCTGTATGATATTTCGCATTCACCGAATGCCAAGGCCACCATGTTGGGAGGCAAATATTCACCCCACCTCATCCAGTGTTTTTTTAATCTTGTTGTCTCTCTCCCCAAAAGAAATTAGCAAAGATTGCCTCCATATTTTGTAGATTGAGATTGGGGGTTGCCATGGTTATGAATTAGAAAAACTGCTAAAACATGTTTTATAAGAGTTAACTTTCCATCCAAGGATAGTAGTTAGATTTCCCACCCGCATCTTCCGTTTGACATTTTTGGATTAAATGGTGGAATTGAACACACTTAAATGCCCCTTGGCGATCGAGACTCTCAAGTTAGAGGGAACTTTGTGCTTGAAGCCTGCGATTTTGTTCCAGTTTGCAAACACTTGATGGCGGCACTCACGACGATGTGAGAAGGCTACGCTTAGCCGAATTTTTATGTTGCCCTGATGAGTTTTTGTAGGCCTGAAGAAATCCCATTAGTCTCCTTATGGAGGAGACTCTGTTGTTCGTGAAGAGGATGTCATTGTCTACGAAGAAGAGGTGAGACATTGGCGAGCAGGCGTGAGAGAGGTGGTATGGTGACAAGTTTCGGACTGAATGAGACGGACAAGTCCACTACTCAGGGCTTCAGCTGCTAGGATAAAGAGGCCTGGAGATCGGGATCTCCTTAGCAAAGGCCCCTAGATGGATTTAAAAACTCAGAAAATTTTCCATTTATTCATGGATCCGAGAGCCAGCAAATGTTCCAGCAGTTCCTCATCAAGCTAATCCATTGCGGAGAGAGCCCAAATCTGTCCATTACATGAGTAATGAATTCCCATTCCAATCTGTCAAATGCCTTTTCCATGTCAAGCTTGATCGCCATATTTCCACACCTCACTTTCGATCAATTCCTCCCACCATATCTTGAGCTAGACCAATGTTTTCAGCGATGCTTCAATCACAGACAAAGGCCCATTGTTCCTCATATATGAGTTTAGGCAATATTCTGAAGATACGGGTTGCTAGGATCTTCAAGAATCACTTGTAGGTGCATTTGCAGAAGCTTATTGGCCAAAATTCTGTCACATTCTATGTTTGTGCTCTTAGGAATCATGCAAATTAGCATGCTTTGAAATGCTTTGGGTATGCTTCTCCATGCCAGAAATTTCCAAGCGGCCATATAGATGTTGTCATCCACAATATCCTAACAAGATACAAAGAAGTTGCTATAGAAGCCCTTGGGGCCTAGAGTGTTGTCGCCTGGGATGGAAAAGGCCACCTCTCTCACTTCATCCATTTCCAAGGGGCCGCAAAAGGGTTTCGTTATCAAGGTACGAATTACGATACTAGTCTTGTAATGACTGGTAGGACTTCGTCGGATAGTTGGCCAGTTGGGCACCTTGTGAAGAGAACAAGGCATGATAATATCTAGTTGCTTCCACTTTTATTTCAACTTGAGATTCCAGAAGTACTCCTTATTTCGTCCTTATCTGAGTGATAGCTAGCCGATGTCCTTTTCTCCTTGGCTGAATCGTGAAAGAAACGGGTAACCAAATTGCTTTCCCTTAGCCAGTGGTTTCTCAAACCAAAATATTTCCTCCTGGAGGAGAGATTAACCTATCTTTGATTTGGCCTCTTCAAGAGACGCGGATTTTTTTTTCCGAGCTGGATGATGTGAGGTCGTATTCTGCCTTCAGGACTGCGGTCTTTGGTTGTTCTAACAATTTCAAATACATCCCAAAATTCCTTTTATTCTGCTCTCTCAAAGTGTGTTTTAGCGTTCTTAATTTCAGGAAGAGTTTTTCCATCGGTTCTGCATCTAATTCTGCATCCCAACTAGTCTTCACATCTCCTTGAGTCTGGTGTGTGTTGTCTATATTCCTCTCGAATCGAAATAGTTTGGGTGCATTATCTTCTCTCTCTCAATTAACATTAAGATTGGTGAGTGGTCTGAGAAGAGGCGAGTGAGGTGGGAAACCTTCAAGGAGGTGAATTCCCAAACCCACTCCACTTTAAGAAGGACCCTATCTAGTCTTGACCATGTTCTCCTGTGGCCCTGCAATTGTTGCACCATGTGAACTTTGAACATGCACAACTGGCATCAATGAGTCCTGCATCATCAAGTGTCTTTCGAATTTCGTATCCTTTCCTTGCAAAGTTACATTAAAGTCACTGCATACTAGCCATGGACTAGTGATTGTGCTGCCCCATTCTTTTCATTTCGTCTCATAACGGTCTTTGTCCCACCTATCTTGTTTAGCATACAAAGCCAATATATATGTTTCCCTTTCACATTCTTCCACTTTGCACCTTAATCCTTGTGTATTGCCCAGAGGCTTTGATTTGGGTGATTTCGATAAAACCTCTGCACACTATCCAAATCATATCCAGAGATGCAGCTTCTACTATCGATTTTCGAAGGCCCAACTTTTGGGCTATTAGCAGCAGCTTTGAGCCACCTTAGCATGGGCTCTTGTATGATTAAAATGCAGATCTTATGGTTCTTGACCATTTTCCCTCGAGTACCTTATCCTGGAGGCATTTACCATACCCCTGCATTCAAGACAACGTACTCATCATCAGATTCCTAACCTGAATGCACAACCCATAATCTTCTTCATATTGTTCAATCATTAGTCTTCTCATTCGAACCAATCCCTTGTCCCTGATGATTGGCCCCTCATTGCAATTCCATTTTCATCATTGCTGATGGAAGGATTCCTTTCCCCTTGATTTGTTTTGCTGATGCCTTGGGGCATTTCGTCAAGGCAGTTGAAGTGCTCTCTGGCCGTTGCAATATACCTCTGCAAACCAAGCATGCAGCAGCATGCCCACTATCCGAATCAATACTCGGTTGTTCGTTGCGACTGTAAATGGGTATTATCTTTCCACCGGCACCAGGTACAATTCTCCTGTGCAATGCTCGATCAGCTTCGAAAGCACGGCCTCCTCCCTAATTGGAAGTTTCTGATTTCCGTCCACTAGGTTTTAGGTATGCCCGAGATTGCCTCTAACCTCGGGGCTGTAAAATGGGTCTGGGTCTGGGACGTGTTTAGCAAACCCAGACACGCCCATTACTAAATGGTTCAGAATCCCAAATTTTAGACCAAACCCTTTTACTAAATGGTGGTGGGTTGGGTCCGAGTCACCCATCAGACCCATTTACAGCCCTACCCAACCAAATCCCACAAGTGGACCACACATTAAAAACTTCCTAAACCTGTTGATAAGGACATAAAGACTGGTTTGGACGGTTAAAAAAAGAATATCAAGCTTGATCCAAAACTATCTTGGCCTAAAAGAAGTTTTTTATGTCCACCTGAGATTTGGATCTGCTTCATTTATTGGACGGTGGTTGTTCAATCTCCACTGTTTTCTCTTGAGTGGCCTCCTTGAGATTTGGATTCTGTTTCGTTTGTTTCATGTTATCTAAATGAACGAGCAAATGGATGGATGAGGTGGGTTATCACAAAAATCTTGGAGGCCTACCGAGCTCCCAGGGCAGGAATTAATTGCAAATTGCTTTGCAGGCAATCCGCATCCAAGGTATTCAGCCTGCTCCTGTTTGATTGGGTCCCATTTTCGGAGCAGATTCGATTGGGTCTTTTCTGTGGGCCCACCTTGGTGTATTTGTTGTATGCACATACTGTATCTGTTGGCCAGCATCATTTTAATGTATGGACCCAAAATCCGCTGCAGATTCAAATCTTTAGTGGACCACAACAAAGGAAACAAATGATCATTGACTGCTCACCATTAAAAACTTCCTAGAGTCCACCATAATGATCATTAGCAATAAAACCTGTTGATAATGGGAACAACAGACTTAGATGAAGAGAAAAAAATAAAAATCAGCTTAACTAAAAACTTTTGTGGCTCACGAAAAGTTTTTAATTCTCAATCACCATTGTTTCTATTGTGTGGTTGAGGTGATGTTTGGATCTACTTCATTTTTATAATGTGATGTGGACCTGGATGAGAGAAAAAACACAAATATCAGCTTAACCAAAACTTTGGTGGCCCACAAAAAGTTTTTAATGCTCAATCACCACTATTCCTATTTTGTGGTCCATGTAAGGTTGGATCTTCTTCGTTTTTGGGTCCATGCTCTAAAATGAGCTGGAAAATGGAATGGACAGTGTGGATAACACATACATCGAGGTGGTCCCCATATAAAAGACCTGATGTAACTTTATTAGGTCCTGAACTGACTAAATCCATTCCCTCCTGTCCTGATAAGAAGAAAGCAATTTGCTTGACATCACCAACAATTACAGACCCATGGTCGACTTCAAGAAAATATTGGTTAGATCTTTTCAGATTTATATTTTTAAACGTGTCTAGAGTTGCTTTTCATGGCTGGATCCTTACTCATTCCTAGTGGTAGACTGACAAGGAAGTTTCAACACCAGGTCATGGGTTCAAGTATCTATTCTGGTGAAATTCCATTGTGGCGTGATTGCATGGTATGTGTGGGGGTGTGAGTGCCTTGGTAAAAAAAAAATGCTATGGAATTTGGGGAGAGCAGATTGCCTATGAGCCTGGTCACAGATATATCTCTGTAGCCGGGGCTGTGTAGGGTCCAAAGGGATGTCTGTGACAAATCCACTCTGTCCATTTGTTTTGGAAGACTAAGTTAGGACAGGATTCTAAAAATAATGCAGATCCAAAACTCAGGTGGGCCATACCACAAGAAACAATGGGTATTGGACACTTAACGGTGACAACGTTTGGCATCAGGATGATATTTTTTTCTTACAGTATATCTGAGTGTTAATAATTCTGTGAACAGTTTGGATGGCATATAAACATCATGGTCAGCTCCAGGAAGGTTTCAATGGTGGACGTTGGTGTTCCCACTGTTTTATTGGTGTGGCCCACCTGAGTTTTGAATATCCCTGATTTTTAAATTCCTGATGTACTTTTGTCTTTAAAAAAGGATGGACTTAGTGGATTTATCACGGACATCCCTGTGGACCCTACATAGCCCCGGCTACAGAGATATCTCTGTGCCCGGGGTCACAGGTAATCCGCTCTTATTTGGGCGTAGCATGTAGCATTTATCTCGTCGAAGGTTTTGAAGCTCTCTATTGAGCGGGTAATCTTCCTTGCAACTTTTCAGATTTGCGAACACTAGTCACGCTGAAGAATTTTTCTAAAAGTCCTATTCCATTGGAGTATTGCAAGCTCAACTATCTTTAATTTTTGGACATTTCCCATAATAACATCAATTTTTGTCTCATACCTTCATTATTTCAACCAATCTTCATTGAGATTACAGGATTGATGCTGAACAAGGACATCAGGGACAACAAAATATCTGGTAGTGTTTCAGATTGGATTGGTCGCCTTTCATATTTGAGGGTCCCTTCTCCTCAAAGGAAATCAATTGCGAGGACAAATTAATTCCTACTAATACCGAATTGTTAGAGTGTGTTTCCTGATTGGGATATATCACCCTTACTACGCTCGAGATCTCGCATATCTAGATAGTCATCGTTATCTGTGTATGGTGGTACGTAGTGTGCTCGGGACTCTTTGGCCTAAGGATTCTGGTGCACTCGATGCATGGTGGCCTCAGTCCAAGCTGCTCGGATGGAGTAACTATCCTATGACAGGCGTTGGCATTGGAGGCGATCTGGCTAAGTCCTTGAAAATCCCGATCTGAGGACGTTTGGTGTCCTCAGCTGAGTTTTGCAATTAGTCAATGCATGCTTTGATATAAGTGCCCCTCTTCTATATATTGAATCGAAGCTATTCATTAGATAGTAGGAATGGTGAGGCCGAGTTCTTTATTTGTCACTAAGAAGAACACATCAACCGTTTACATAAAGAAGAATAAAAACCAAAGGTTGTACAGCTAGGATCTTCCAATTTTGGAGAATTTAAGTGTATGAAACATCTTTGATGGAGGGGTTCGGCTCCATGACTTAGTGGTAGACAGGCTTCTGTTGCAACACTGAGACAAAGGATCGAGTGCCCATGTGGTGTCGGTGGGTGTGTGAGTGTGTGAGGTGTGGGTGTGTTGAAAAAAGAAAAAATCTATGATGGGGGCCATCAGAACAATGGCTTGGAGGGCCCAACCATTGATATATAGGTTTCAAATTAAAGGATATTAGTTATTAGGATAGCTTTAACCATTTTAACATATCAACTACGTTGGGAGAAAGAGTGCCCAACTCCAATCCCAATCCAACACAGGACAAATGTAATTGTATGGCCACAAATAGTATAAGGGGATATGGTATTGTAAATAAGATTATTCTTCATCGGCCTCTAAATGGGCCTCGTTGTTTTTCTTTTGATATTTGTAAATATGAGAAAAAATTTATGGCTTACATTAGTTCCATTGCTTCTTCAAGATAATGTCAGACATGAGACCTACTCAGCAGCCCATTGACAACACTGATCATCACAGTCCGTAGGCTCCACAATTTTTGCCTCCACTTGGAGAGCGAGGGATACTTTGCCCATTAGGTCATTATCTTTTATATTTTCTAAAGGCCAGCATGCATGTGACATTGGGATATGTGGCGGCCCATGTGCATTAACCCATGATGGTCAATGTTCACAACCTCAAGTGCAAGATCGTGACATAGTAATAACTCGGTGAGACTAAGCTCGTTCCTCAAGGATCGATTAAGGTAACAATCCAAAACACAACTAAGGCTATGCTAGATTAAAATTGAGTTAAAGTCGAATTAAAGTAAGAACATAAACTAACAGCTAGAATTTTTAAGAAAAATCAATAAATACGAATACTAGAGTGTCAAAAATTCACTTATAATTGATCCATGATGCTAATTTATCGATTCAAGTCTTGATAACTTAATTAGAAACGTAGTCCTATTCTATCCAATCGGAAGATAGATTCAGTTAATTTATAACTCAGTAACCAATAAAAATTTAAACTTAAGTAAATTTGTTTTAGGTAGAACATAGGGTACTTAACTTGTAGGATTATAAAGCATTCACCATAATCACGATGAATCTAAGAATTTCACAAATCAAAATCCTCATAAACCCAACTGATCAATCGTAGAAAATAAAAAATCCCATGTAACCACAATCACAAGAGATATGATATAAATATAAAATTATCAACTTTATTCAAACCAAACTTTGAAAATTCATCAATAAATTAAATTCATACTTACTTGGACCAACTAATCTAAACATTAAAGAATGATTATAAGTTTATATAAGAGGATTAGCTAACCATAAGTATGATTAAGCTAAATCTCAAACTAAAAACAGAAAAACTAGAAAATTGAAAGAAAACTATAGAAACCGATGTAGAATGGATCCACCCTTGAGCTCCTCCTTCTCCTTCACTTATAGGATACTTAAGAATGGGTAAGAGATGCCTTTAAATAGGAAAAGCCAAGAGATTTACGCAGTTTCTGTTAGTGCACTTTTCTGTGGCATACTAGTGCACCTTGTTTGTCAATCACTTACGTCAGTGAGTCTAGTGTTGGTTGAGCCTAATGAAGACGAAGACCGAAGACTCAAGTGGCCTCGCTGCATCAAGGAAGAAGAATCAGGTAAAAGTGATGCCTTGGTGCCTTAACCTGACCAAAACCCAACCCCTTTGCTTCTTTGATAACCTTGACCATCTTAGGAATACTCTTAGTCATCATAGTGTGGTCCTAGGTGTCCCAAAAGACCATCCAAACCTTGGCCAAAGCGATGGGTTGTGAGAGAGTTGGGTTAGCAAATAGCTGAGCTGAACCCAGGCCTGACCGACCGGTCACGACCGGTCGGATGGACTGGACCGACCGGTCAAGACCGGTCGGACTAGATCCAGATGAGTACAGCGAACCCGCTGTGACATAAGCTGTAAGGCCGACCGGTCTTAATCGGTCGGCTGGGCTGGTCCGACCGTCTTGACCGGTCGGGCAGACCCCTCCAGCAAGACAGCAAGCACTGTCTTCTATATGGCCTATGGCCGACCGGTCGTGAACCCTGGACGACCGGTTGTGGACCCCTGGCCGACCGGTCGGCATTAGCCGTTTTCTGCCCGTTTTGTATCCGTTGCACACTTTTCTATAAAAGGGCTTGGCTTGTTTTGAAGGGTAGGGTAGAGGGATTTCGAGAGGAGTGAAGCCACCATTGTTGGAGACCATTTAAGGCTCATTCCCAACCTATGCAAGGCATCTTCCTTGTGCTTTAACACAAGATTGGAGCATTCCAAGCTCATGAAGAAGATGACATTCATCCCCTCTTAATCTCTACAGTTTGAAACCTTCTTGATTGACAAATTCTTGTCCAAGACTCTAAGATGAGATCGTTGTAGGAGAGAACCTCTAGGCAACTCATTCCCATCAGTTATAGAGTTCTCAAACCTATTCTCCTATCACCTTGGGCATCTCAAAGGCATCACATGCAAGGTGTTTGATCGAGTGTAGCTGAGGCATTGGCGACGCAACGACGACACGATCGAGGGAGCAAGGGAAGTTGATTGAAGCACGGGAGAGCGGAGATCAAGCAACCCGAATCGGCCCTAAACAAGGGGCTCATCCGACAAGTAAGGTTGTCCTTTTTTATAGTCCATTTAGAGTTTGTTTGTCAAACTCGACCTAGAGACGTTAGCCATTCCTTGGCCCGTTAGCCGGGCCTAAACTTAGTCTCCAAGGGGGAGCCTCCGACACGGGAGTGAATGTGCATCGGGTTGAGAGTTAGCCTATGTCCAAAACTCCATTTGGGTTGAGAGTTAGCCCTTTGTCCAAAACTCCGGTCATGGTTGAGAGGTGAACCGTTAAAACCTCCGTGTAAAGGTTGAGAGGTGAACCTCATTTAAAACCTCCGATAGTGAATGCCAGTGTGCTCAAAGGAGTTGAGTACTTGAACCGGGAGTGGAGTAGACCCAAAGTCGAACCACTATACATTCTTGTGTTTGTGATTGTTTTGAGCACATTGATATCTTAGCATTGAGTTTAATTGTTCAATTATGAATGCTTGATAGGAATGTATGCTAGGCACTAGTTTGGCACATCCACACACAAGATGTACTTTCACTAGGTGTGTAGACTTGCTCATTGATCCATTCTCATCAGTCTACATAGGTTGCATAGG
>PVNU02001656.1:0-50443 GCA_003013855.2 Liriodendron chinense | reverse complement strand
AATGTCTAAAAATATTAATATAAATTACTAAATAATTTCAGAAAATTGAAAAGTATAAACTGAATTATTTAACTACTAGTAGTTTTACAAAGAAGAAAAAAATTAAAGCTACCGAGAGTTAGGAATTTCTCGGGACATTTTACAATTTGATGTTTTCTTGCCATATCATCTGGAGAATCTCACTGAAAATATATTATGAATTACTAAATAATTTTAAAAAGTGAAAAGTATAAACTGAATTATTGAACTTCTAAGTAGTTTTTCCATGAAAAAAATATATATATATTAAAACTACTGAGATTTTGAAAATTTTGTGATATTATCCTAATCATATTATTGAATAAAAATTCCATGATAATATCGGAAGATTTTCAAAATCTTGGCTATATCGGTCTAATCATGAATTTTTGTTTTGGCTAATATTGCTCACAATGGTTCATACTTCACTTGTAATCATGATTTTTTGTTTCCTAAACCTAATGCGCTCTGTGGCTCCCATCATCAGAGGAAATGCTTGCCTCTCTCTAACAAAGACATACATGATACACGAGCTTGGTTGTCAAGCTGGTTAGCATACCTAAAGACAGTAACTTGGGGGTTGGTAGCAACCCGAACCTGATTGAACCTGAGTCGAGGTCGGGTTGGGTTGACTCATCAAGATTCTTGGGTTAGGTTGATCTGAATTCAGGTTGGGTTCAGTCGGGCAAATTCAATTTGGGTTAGGTTGGGTTCAGTCGGGCATATTCAGTTTGGGTTGAGTTGGGAATAATCACATATATTTGGGTCAGGTTGGGTTGGATCCGGTCCGAATTTGGGTTGGGTTAGGTTGCGGGTTGGGTCCTTTAAGGTAGGATTGGCCCAGGTTGACCCTCAACCCACCCCAACTCGCCTGAGCTGCATCCCTGAGTGTACAACCCAACATTCGAGTCTTACTGGGTGCATTGGTGAGGCAGTGGCCCTACCATAAAAATATTATTTTGATTTTCTAAAGGGAATCGACATTTAAACATTTTATTTGACATGGAAACAGTGTAAACACTTCTTTACCACTTCCAGTGCTAGCATACTACTGTTTCGGTATTATTCTAGCACGCCACATGGAAAAAGAGGTGCCTGCACTGAAAGATATGGTGTAAATATTTTGGCCTTCCCCAATTTTTCAAACTTCAAAATTCTCCATTTCTTCAGATATAAAAGACCAAACACATCATCACCATTCAATCAGTATCAGTACTGTTACAAGATGCATTCAAATGATGCAAATTCACATGTGAAGCAGTTTAAGCCCGTCAATCATTGCTAGACACAAGTGCATTTCAACGTTGAGCTCTGAGATAGGAGCCTGGCTCCCCATTAAAAAAAAAAGAAAAAAAATACATGATAATTATTTGGCTGGTGAACATTCACCATGAAACACAAACGAAGATTGTAGTACACCAGCCCTAGTGCTCAGTACTTGCATACTCCAAAGGTTTTGATTACTGGCCATCATGGACGCTGTAAGTTTTAACATTGGCGGCGCTTTCCCACCCAAACCAATCAGGCTTTTTAAGATTATGAAAGCTCTTCCTAATCAAAAGATAGAGATGACACCGGCTTGAGATGGGTCACAAGAGACAGACTCCATTTGCTGGGACTGTCGAGTCAAAACATGTGTAGCTCAAATACTGTTATCGCAGCTTGCTTGGACCGGGACTGGATGATTCCAAACTCAAGGATTTCCTGTCAATACAAAGATGAATATTAAGTTCAAATGTGAAAACCATTGATCATGTCATGTGATGGAGTAGATATTATTTTGTTTAAATAGCTTGGCATGCACGTGTAAACAATCCATCCAGCCATGCACATGTGCAGCAAAGTATGACATAGGTACAATGTACTACCCTCAAAATTGAAGTGTTAAGCATGTTTATGGGTCATTTTGAGTAGTGGAACATAAAAGAGTATCAAAGATGAGTAGGTAAATAGGCCTGTATCAAAAAACTCTAATGGGCCTACCACAATGTCCATGTGACATCACGTCCAAGTCCATCTATCAGTTTCACCAGCTCAGCTCATGTTACAACATGATAACACGAATGAGGCAGATCCAGGACAGCCATACCATAGGAAAAAGTGAGGATAGAAACACCCACCATTGAGACCTTCCTGAGGGCACTGTGGTGTTTTTATGCCATCCAACCTGTTGATAAGGCAACTCCCACCAGGACAAAGGGAAAGCCCAAATATCAGCCTGATCCAAAACTTATGTGTGCCTCAAGAAGGTTTCAATGGTGAGTGTTAATTCCCACTGTTTCTTGTGGTGTGGCCCACTTTGAGTATTGAATCTGCTCGATCTTTGAGCTCACATCATAACGTGAGCTAGTGCAACAGATGGACGGAGTGCATATGGCATACATGGTGGGCCTCACACAGCTTTTGGTTACACGGTCTCTTAGTAACAACATTGCAGGAAATTGGGGTCTGAATGCATATGTGAGAGGTCTAAGCTGCTAATACTTTGTACATGTCATGTTTAAAAACCAGGCGAATCTTGATCATGAGGTGGCCATATAAGATTGATCCACACATAGGTAGCGATAAAGGGCAGAAAGGCTCCATTCCCCATTCCCCCCCCCCCCCCCCCCCCCCCCCTCTTAACTGAAAGTGAGAAGACATTCCTCTCTTTACATAAGAAGATACAGCATATCTCAATGATAAAATGATCCATCACAAATAAGTATTAATTGTAGTGCTCTTTTTTTAGCTAATAGTAAGAGCAAAGACTTCTCCTAATAATATTAGGATTCCTGCTCATGTAAATTCAAATGAGATAGAACGCCATATTAGGGGTGCAACTTGGGCAGGTCAGGTTGGGTTGGGTTTGAGGGTCAACCCGAGCTGCCCAACCCTACCACAAGATGGCCCAAACCCCGACCTGACCTGAATTCCAACCCAAGGTGCCCAAAACAAATTCCTCTATACTCGACCCAACCCAACCCAACATAAATACATGTGATTAATCCCAACCAGACTTAACCCAACCCGATTTCAAATAATGTTGGTATTTTCCAACCTGAACCCAACACGAGGACCTTGATAACCCGACCTGAACTCAGGTTGGGTTCAGGTTCATGTTGACCTGGAACCAAGTTGCAGCCCTACAACAAATATGACACTAAATGCTCCAAAAGGTTTCAGTTACAAATAGCCGTACACCAAATACAACGATCAAAGCTCCAAAAAGTTTTCAGTTACAAATAGCCATACACAAAATACAACAATCAAAGCTCCAAAAGGTTTCAGTTACAAATAGCCTATGTCATGGTGGTTCAATTCTTGCCCAACATGGTTGGCATTTAGTATGCCATAGGTGTAAATACTAAAAGCCAAGAGCAGTCTAATGTCAAGACAGAGTAAGCCCACCCTATCATTTGATGCCCAATTGCCTTTCAAAAAATAAAAATAAAAATCATTTGATGCCCGATTGCCTTTCAAAAAATAAAAATAAAAATCATTTGATGCCCGACTAGGGTCTGTAGGTACGGGCTGAAATGAAACTGAGGCAAGAGCACCCTTCAACGGTTTATGGATTTGTGACATCTCTATTTAGAGCCACCTTTTTGTCGAGGACGGACCTCTTGGTGTCACACATAATGTGATTTCTGGTTAGGATTTACTATTTTTATTATTATTATTTTTATCTTCAACACCCTCTAATGCGATCTCACATGACATGATTCATGGGGCCAAATGAATTGCTGACTCTTGCTTGGCCCCTTTCCAATTATGCATTTTCCTGATGAAAATGGTAATTAACTCAGGGGGGGCGCACCCTAGCAAAACATAGAGCTTTTACTCCTTTTTCTAAACAGCTGGAACCAGTAATATTATTTGTTGACTAATTGATAACTGTTCTACATTGGCCTTTCCAAAAAGAGAACTGTTCCATGTTATTAACTAGACAAATATCACAGTTCAGCAATAAAAATCAACAGTTGCAGGTAGTACTAAAATATAGTTATCAACAGAAATGAATACAGGAAATGATGAGAGAAACAAATGTGTGGAACATGTCATTTACAGCAAGGGTTATAGTTATTAGGAGTGCGAAACTGGAAGCAAAAAGTTGTTGGCATTTTGCTATAGGGGAAACAGGTCTCCAAGCAACTGTGTTAAATACTGAAAGCAAAGATTAGAGAAAAGGACTTACAAGATGCTAATTCAGACGGAGCAAGTGACGTTTTCATTCACATCAAGCAAGCAAGATGAACAGTTCCTCATCAGTTATGGCTCCCATTTCCATTGTTCTTTCCAATGCAGTTAGTCCCCCAGCATCTCTAAGTGATGGACGTGCACCTCTGAGTAACGAACAAGCAACCAATGTGTCAAGAAAGGCTACACAGTAAAACATAAATAGAAGAATAGTAATAATCTTGGGTAGAAGTATCACTATCAACTCCAGCTGAAATGAATTAGCAATCAGATTGCCATTTACTTGAAAATATGTTTGTTGAGGAATAGTAGTGTTACCCAAAAGTATAGTGATTGGTTCCTCATCTATAGGGAAAATGCAAAGACCCTCCTTCTATGCATTAGTAACTTCTGCTTAATTGAATGGAAAGAATTATCTTCTATAGGCCAAGTCTGTCGTAGTATTCCTCCTAGCACGAGAAAAAGATCATACCTCACGGATCCTTAATCGAAAGAATCTAATCCTAGATGAAGACAATGGATGCATGAGGACGCCTAGATCTGATCTTGATTGTCGAATAGCATGGAGTCTAAGGTGAGTTCTAATTTGGTGTTCTTATACACGATGAAAGATGTCTGAAATACTGTAAGTGTACTCTTCATAACAAATATTTCTCGGGTGTATCAATTATACAAGGAGATGTTCTCTTTTCATAAGGGGAATAAGACCTTTGGTGAGCACTTTGTAGAACTGACAAGAATGTGGAACGAGCTTTCCATATATCATCTCATACCTTAGATGTCACTCTTATAAAGAAGCAGTGGAAAGATATGAAAGTAGTGAAACTTTTGTTTGGATTGTCAAAAGAGCATCAATTGGCAAATGATTAATTTTTTTTGGAAGAGCTTCCATTCCTTCAATGTCGAAGGTGTGTGCAAGGCTTCAAAGAGTCTCTTTGGCAAATGAATTTGAAAATGTTCATGCTAATGCAACTAATAAAACTGCATGGACCTCTTTGTCCACTATTCTAGTTTACATGGAGGTTGTGGCAGGCATGTTGGGAATGATGCTCTTTGTGGTGGCAGAGGTGGTAGATTCCCAGGGAGAGTTAGATGTGGTTGTGGTGGTCAAGGAGACCGTACGTGTACTCATTGTGGCCTGACAAATTATAATATAAACTTCTGTTAGGATCTTCATGGAAAACCCTTAAAGATTAATCAAGCCCTTATGGTAGCAAATGCTTCTTCCAATGGTAGACCCATAACTCTTGCTTATCTAATCCTGGTGGTGATCAGATCAGTGTTTCACTATCACGGGAGGGATTTGCGTGTTTTCTATCTTCTGATGGCTTTACATCCCAAAATGTTCCCTCTACTTCTACAACCACCTTAGCTTAATCAGGTAAGGCCTGTCTCTTGTCATCTTCTGCTTCCTCTTAGATCATCAAATTTGGGGCATTTGACCATATTTCTGGTCACTGCAGTCTATTTTCTTCCTCTACTTCTGTTTTCATCAAATACATTGGTTGCTTTAACTAATGGTACATCATCTAATGTCATTGAAGTTGGTGTTGATCAACCTAATGCATCAGTCTTCGTGTCTCAATTCTATATGCACACAACTTCCATTTAGCCTTTTATCTATAACCAAATTAACACGATCTTTGAATTGTTTTGTGTCCTTTTCTCCTTATTATTACGCGTTTCTTGAACTCTAAGACAAGCAAGACAATTGGAATTAGTCGTGAGAGGAATGGTTTGTGCTACTTGGAGAGAGAACTAGTAGGTGCGACAATTTAATGGCATCATCATTTGGAACAGTTGTCTCTCAAGAGTCTACACTCTCATCCCATCGCTTCCCTTGTTGGAGTGCGAGCGACGTAAAACGTCAGAGTTCCTTTTCCATCTAAAACTAAATCAAGAAGGGATGTTCCGTTTAATTAGCCCATAGTGATGTGTGTTGACCACTTCAAATCCCTATTTTGTTAAGTTTTAGGTATTTTGTTCTCTTTATTGATGATTAATATAAGAAAAAATGGTCATTTCTAATAAAGCATAGGTCGAAAGTCTTTCGTATATTCAAATTTTTTTTATAATGAAATAGAATCAATTTGGTGCAAAATTGTGTATGTTTAAGTCAAATAATGCCTTGGAATTCATTTCTTAGGATTTTCAAACATATTTGTAATGTCAGAGTATTATTCATTACACCTCGTGTTTATACATCCCAATAAAATAGGATGGTTGGGAGCAACAATAGACATCAGGTGAAAGTTACTGGAGCCTTGTTGCTAGAACTGAATGTTCTGTAGATCTTTTGTGGTGATGAAGTTCTACTGTGTGTCATTTGATCAGTAGGATGCCTTCATCGGTTTTAGATAGTAAAACATCGTTTTTTTCTATTGTTTTCTAATCAACTAGTTTTTTCAGTACCTCCCAAAGCATTTGGTTATACACTTATACTCGCTTTGATCATATATTTGGGTCAAGTCGAGATAAACTTTTGCCTCATTAATGCATCAGTCTCCATGTTGTCAATTCTATATGCGCCAAAGTTTCCATTTAGCCATTTATTTGTAGGTAAACTAATGTCGTCTTTCAATTGTTCCGTGTCCTTTTTTCTCTTATTATGTATTTCATGAAGACGATTGGAGGAAGTCGTGAGAATAATGGTCTGTGCTACTTAAAGAGAGAACGAGTAGGTGCGGCAATGCTTTGTGTGGATTTGGCAATTTAATAGCATCGTCATTTAGGAAATTTGTCTCTCTAGAATCTACACTCTCATCCCATTACTTCCCAAGGTGTCAAAGTTGGAGCGCGAAGCATGCGAGCTAAGTAAAACATCATAGAGTTCCTTTTCTATCTAGAACCAACTCAAGAAAGGATGTTCTATTTAAATTAGCCGATAGTGATGCGTGCCGACCACCTTAAGTCCCTAGTTTGTTAAGTTTTAGGTATTTTGCTCTCTTTATTGATGCTTAGTCTAAGAAAACATGGTTATATCTAATAAAGCATAGGTCAGAAGTTTTTTGTATTATTTAGATTCTTTTATAATGAAATAATGTATCATTTGATGCGAAATTGTGTCTATTTAGGTCAAGTAATGCCTTAGAATTCATTTCTTAGGATTTTCAAACATGTTTACAATGTCAGAGTATTATCAATCACACATCTTGTCCTTGTACACCCCAACAAAATGGGATGGCTGAGCGCAAGAATAGACATCCAATGAAAGTTACTTAAGCCTTATTCCTACTTCCTAGAAATGAATGCTCTGCAAATCTTTTGGGGTGATGAAGATCTAATGCATGTCATTTGATCAATAGGGTGCCTTCATCGGTTTTAAATGGTAAAATACCGTTTTCTCTCTTGTTTTATGTTCAACTGGTTTTGCTGTTCGCTCCCAAAGTATTTCGTTGTACTTGTTTGCTCACATATTTGGGTTAGGTCAAGATAAACATTTGCCTTGTTCAGATAAGTGTATTTTTTGGCATATTCTTGTACTTAAAATGGTTATTAGTACTATTCTCTGCTCTTAAGAGGCATTTTATGACTACCGATGTCACCTTCTTCGAAAATGTTCCATTCTATGCTAAAAATGAGTGTACCATTGAAACGACATTTGTGGAAGCTCCCTTGCAAAGTGTATTTCCTTCAGAGCTGATGCTAATATGCAACCGCCACTTCAAAAGGATTTCACATACACTTATTACGGAAAAAGGAGAAAAGATCAGACATTATAGACTATTCCTCTTCAATCCACTCAATTGCCTACCACACCTATTGAGGTTCTTAGTCCTTTTGAGTCTCCTGAGCATGCTGATAATCTTCCTATTGCAATCGGGAAAGGTAAACGCTCTTTTGTTACTCATTCTATTTTCAATTTTGTCACCTTTTCCCATTTGTCAACAAATTATCGTAAGTTTGCCCTTAACTTGTCTGTTGTATCCATTCCTAAGTCAATCCAAGAAACATGGTTGAATAAAATTGAAAAAGAGCCAGGGATGAAGAGATGGAAACCATGTACTCCAATGATAATTGAAAGTTGACTGATCTTCCTTCGGGTAAGACTCTAGTTAAGTGTAGGTGAGTGTATCTAGTCAAGTTCGTGCTTGATAGGTCAATAGATCGTTGCAAAGCCAGTTTGGTTGCTAATCAGTATACTCAGATTATGGAGATATTATCTGGATACATTTTCACTAATGGCGAAGCACAATTCGATCCGGGTTGTTATATCACTATCTAGAAATCATGATTGGCCTTTCTTTTAGGTAAGATGTGAAGAACACATTTCTGCATTGAGAACTGGAGGAAGAAGTCTAGATGGAGCAACCTCCTAGGTATGCTGCCCTCTCAGGGGGAGTTGTCTAAAGTATGTAGGTTAAACAAATCTATATATGGGTTGAAGTAATCATCATAGGCATGGTTTGAGAAGTTCAATAGTGTGGTTGTATTGTTTAGATTAAAAAGGAGTAAAGTATATCACTCAATTTTTTGAAAGTACTCCACCTATGGTTAAATAATTATTGTTGTGTATGTGAATGATATTATAGTGACTAGCCATAACTTGGTGGGTGTTGAAAAGTTGAAGTCATATCTTCAAACTCAGTTTCAGATCAAAGATCTTGGTATGCTTCGATATTTTTTGGGCATTGAGGTGGCAAGATCGAGAGTTGGAATAAATTTATGTGAAAGAAAGTATGTTTGTGACTTGTTGGAGGAGACATGGATATTAAGTGCCAAACTAGTTGATGCACAAATGGATCCTTATCGTGAACTCGAACCTAAGGAGAATTGTTAGAAGACACTGGCATGCATGGGAGACTTGTTGGCAAACTCATGTATTTTACAATCACCAGGCTTAATTTGCCTTCTCAATCAGTGTAGTGAGTTAGTTTATGCAAAGTCCGAGGATACCACATCTAAGAACAGTTATGAGGATCCTTGGATATTTAAAATGTTCACCTAGGAAGGGTATCTTATACTGTAACACCCCGTATTTTCTCGTATTTTCTTGTATTTTTTCTGTATTTTTTGGTATTTTTTTTATGCCACTACTAAAACCCCACCATTTAAATAACCCATTTCCCACAATCATTTTTGACCCTAAACTTAGTGTATGGCCTATTTAAAACAAATTAACCGTACATGTCGAAAATCAGATTCCCGATCATTGTGCAAATGCCCTAATCAGAAATTTGATCATAAGTGGCCCACCTTAACTCGGATCTGCCTTAATTTTGTTTTCAATGGTTAAAATGATGATGCCGACTTATTGAACGGAGGAAATGATTCCGATCCACCTGAAGTAGACCTCACCTGTGAGGGCAGCATAAGTTAGGCGTGTGTACGTGCGATGCACGTTATCTAAGGAAGAAAATTTCCTTCTCCATTACGAGTCTTCTTCTCCGTTTTCTTCGCTGTAACAGCGTTGGATGCTGGCCGTCCATGAACTCCACACCGTCCATCATTTGGACCCCATTTCAAAATCCAACCCGTCCATTAGGTCAGCGCCCCACCCAAACCTAGTCATTCAAAGTTTTGTTGTCATCCGTCGCTTGTGCAATCCGATCCAAACCACCGTTCAAATGAAGATTTATCAAGATCGGGCCCACCGCTTTGCATGGGCACTCCAAACTTCACCCATAGCTCCTTGTAGACCCCACCAAGCCCTCCTACGGTCCCCGGTCAATAAAGTGCAAAAAAAATCAGATGGGATGTGTGCCGGCGGTGCCAACGCCAAAACCGGATCTCTTCCCACCAACTTACGTAAGCTATAAACCCCCCATCCGTCTTCCTTCCCTCCTTCCAGAAACACCAGAGAGAGAGATAGAGAGACCGTGAGAGAAAGAGAGAGAGAGAGAGAGAGAGAGAGGAGAGAGAGGATCGTGAGAGAGAGAGAGAGAGAGAGAGAGAGAGAGAGAGAGAGAGAGATGTTTCGTCTTCCTCATCCGCCCGCTGTGACAGCAGCGTTCGCTGCCACCCCCACGTCTCTACACCGTCCACCAGCTGGGCCCCTTTCTTGGATCTAAGCCATCCATCAGGTTAGTACCTCACCAAAAATCGGTCCGTCCAAATATTGCAATCTTTTGTCAGTTGTGTGGCCCACTCTAACTCATTGATTTTAACCCTAGAAATCAAGATTCAGATCATCTGAGGATGCACTTTGCATGGACGTTCCAGATCCTATTTATAGCCATCGTGTGAGTCCCATCTACCATAAAAGGGAAAGAAGAAAGAAGAAGAAGAAAGAGAAGGAAAGAGAGAGAGAGGATTGGGTTGGGCCAAGTGAGTCGACTCGGCTGAGATCTCGAGACGAGTCACTGATGAGAGAGGTAAGCCATTTTAGCATGTTATTAAATTCTTAAATCTAATCTAGACCCTAGTTTTAAGTATAGATCTAGCCCTAGTTGATCATAGCCATAGAAACTATACAACTCTACGTCATAATCTTATATTTTTCATTAACTTTCCTAGGTTTGGATTAAAGAAGGGTTTCACGGTTCTAATTGCGTTTCAAATCATCAAATCTCAAAGGTGGGGATTTCCTTTAAGCCCATCTACGATAATATTAAATTATATGTTGATTTTATGATTAAAAATTTGAGTTTTTGTTATATGATTTCTTGAAATTGTGTTTGTTGAAATCTCTTCATGTGAATATGATTTATATGGTGTTCCTTATTGTGTATGTCGAATTTTGCTGTATAAACTATGCTTAAGTGGTTGGAAAAGAAATTATGATAATGTACATACTTATGTGGAGACCATGCTCAGTTTACGTAGTCACCTGCTTATGACGATTGATGTATTGTTTGCTATGAGACATTGTACATGAATGTTACATTAATGAACACCCCTTAACCCCATACTAATGTCACCGTTGATGTAAAGAGATAAAGCCCATATGGGCCATATTATTAAGAATTAAGTTGGCATTACCGTATATGTGATGTTGATATTATATGCCATGATGTTGAATTGGGCACCACCGTGTGCATTGTTGGATACGTGCTAAGGGATCCTCATTTGATATGTTACCTGCGATGGACCCTTTGATGAATGAGCTTGATGAATACGAGAAGTTTCATGAGCCAGGGTTGGTGGTATGGGCCACTAAGCCTGAGTTGTCGGCCTATGCTGGGTAACGAGCCCCCCATAGTGACCTTGAGCTTCCTTAAACTAATTGGTGTAAGGAATAATCATTAGTCGTTAACATCATTAAATTGGCTGGATGTTAAACTACTTAACTAAATATGAAACTAATCATGCATTCACTGGACCCGACTTGGTGGGTCAGCCCTGTGGGCGCTACGACGCTAGCTTGTGGTAGGGGGATGGGTGGCCATCACCTCCATTGGCTGGATTTTTTGACATGAAGTTGTGGAATTACCCGCTTCATCGTGGACTCTGGTGACTAGTGGCTGTGAGAAGAGTTGGAATAAGTCCCGTCTCATCTGGTCAGGGTGCCTTAGCCAGAGCATGCATGTCATGCATTGCATTAATAAAGATCTTGTATTGGGTTATTTTGATTTGATTGAATGATAATATCTTGCTTGCGTTTACTCTGTATTTACTCTGTGCCATTATTATTATCATGACTGTCTTGGAGGAATATTCCCCACTATGATAACGTTTAACGCTATCCAACCACACCTCAGATAATCCAGGTGAAGATCCAGTAGGGAGAATCGAACATTAAGATGAGGTGCTCGAAGGCTCGTGGCAGCAAGTGACGGACGATGAAACCGAAGCGGCTTGAAGATGGAATACGTTTATTATCTTCGTAGAGTAGATTTATTTTTTTTTCTTTTGAACATGTAATAAGTCTCTCATAGAGATAATAAGTGGAAATGTTTGGTTAAACATGTTTTATTACGTTGATTTAGAACTTAGAATAGAATAATTATGGAATAAGAACTTAAATTTCCGTCATTATGCTATGTATGCCATAAATGTATGAAATTACAGGTAAGTGTGTGGAAACGTAACCCTGACACACATGAGTTAACACCCGGAAGCTTGACCCATCGTCTTGTCCACGAGAGTCGAAATTTCGGGGCGTTACAAATTGGTATCAGAGCATAAACGGGACCTCTGGGTGTGAAGCCCAACCAACTGCATAATGAATTCACCTTAGGACTTGGGCCCTTGAAACTCGTAATAAATTAACGTAGGAACGACCATGAATGATTGTATGTGATGTTATGAATGTAGAGACCCATACTTAGGCCCCTTGATATTGTTAGGGTAGCCGATAAACGTAGAAATCTGAAAATTTTAGAATTTTTGGGAAGTGCATTCCCACTTTTGTTTGTATATTGGGGCTCTTATCCATTCCCCATATCTATTTCAGCAATCCGCTGAATTGTGTGATTTATTCCCCTCGAATTATATCATTAGCTATTTTATTTAGAATTTTCAAAGTTAGGCTAGATTTTTCAAACCAGCAGTAGTACCACTATTAGAAATAGTAATTTTAGACTTAGAAAATTTTCATAAATTTTTCTAGAGACTCCTGACTCATTTCCCAGGATCCCCATAAAATTTTAGACCAATCCGATGGATGGATAAATCAGGAAAATTCTGACAGTGGAGAAAATACTGCACAAAACCTTGCTGATCTGCTGTATTTTTCGGAATAGATTAGGGTATAAACATATGTTATCGTAGGAATATTAACCTGAGAAAAATCATGGTTGTTCCCCACCTAACCTATAGCCTACCTATTAAATTTCAGGTGAAACCGACGTCTGATTTGAGAGAAATAATTCTAGGAATACTTGTAGGTCCTGCATTCCAGATTTGGTGCCTCCGTAGTTCCCTTAACCTTAAACCCTGGAACCCCTTTGATTAGGATTAGTTTTCATAAGCCTACACCCGTAAGAGTGTTCCTCAATATTTGATTTTATGTTCCTATGTATTTTTTTCTGCTCGATACCTTAGATAAGTTATCACAACCATAGAACGCCACTTAACGAACCCTCACGTAGATCTTTGACCATGTATGACAACAAAAGTAAATAGGACCTTGTAATGTTTTGATTTCTTGTAATGATGGATTTTATTTTGTATGCGCATGTTGATTGCTTTGTGCCATTTGGGAGAATACATGAAGGTTCCCATGATATTAGGCTAAACGGCCACACGGAAGGACGAAGCTGTACCTGATATGTTGTGTAAACGATTGAATCTAAGTTCAAATCCCGAGGGTCGACACTCGGAATTTCGAATGGATACTAATGAACTCAATGCTCAACTGTGAGTAGAAGATCTAAGAATCAGATTCCAATCTACTTGAACCGTCTACCCGTGATGCAGTCACTATATGAACCGTATTTGTGGCTTAGCCTGGGAATATTGTGCATTTTCCTAGATGTATGTATGTGTGTTTCTTGTATGAAGACTAGAGTGAAGTAGAAGTATAAACAAACATGGAACGTAGAAATTAGGCCATCTAGACCATAACATGAGTTAAACTACGATACTCTTAATCACATCTTAGCACTGCACCTTTACTGTCGATGATCATCGATGATACCCCATTCGCTTAGCCACACGCTCGTCTATCTACCCCTGTCAATTGACCATTTGATCATGCCGACATAATCCAACTCGGATCTATTCTCTAAACTCCCGACCCATCGCCCCTATAGTGATCGAACCTCTCTAATAACTATCAAACCTAATCCTCCTCCTATATCTCTAGTTGTAAAAGCACTCCTAAACTCGAGACATATCAAGAGTTAGATGACCAACTAGTTTAAAGGACCCATCGATGTATAGAGAACCATCTAGGAATCAGAGTGCGCAGTGGAAGCATGCCAGACCAGAGATTTAGAAATCAACTTCTATGGTAGAGCCTTATTTTTAAGGGGGGTGGAGTAACCGCAACTAACCTAGAGTAGTATCAGGGTAGCTAGAAACACAAGGAAATAGATGGGGATTGACCATGCCCGACACCTAGAAAACTTCGGGGACGAAGTTTGTTTTTAAGGGGGGTGGAGTGTAACACCCCGTATTTTCCCATATTTTCCTGTATTTTTCCCATATTTTTTGGTATTTTTTTTATGCCACTACTAAAACCCCACCATTTAAATAACCCATTTCCCACAATCATTTTTGACCCTAAACTTAGTGTATGGCCTATTTAAAACAAATTAACCGTACATGTCGAAAATCAGATCCCCGATCATTGTGCAAATGCCCTAATCAGAAATTTGATCATAAGTGGCCCACCTTAACTCGGATCTGCCTCAATTTTGTTTTCAATGGTTAAAATGATGATGCTGACTTATTGAATGGAGGAAATGATTCCGATCCACCAGAAGTAGACCCCACCTGTGAGGGCAGTATAAGTTAGGCCTGTGTACGTGCGATGCACGTTATCTAAGGAAGAAAACTTCCTTCTCCATTACGAGTCTTCTTCTCCGTTTTCTTCGCTGTAACAGCGTTGGATGCTGGCTGTCCGTGAACTCCACACCGTCCATCATTTGGACCCCATTTCGAAATCCAACCCGTCCATTAGGTCAGCGCCCCACCCAAACCTAGTCATTCAAAGTTTTGTTGTCATCCGTCGCTTGTGCAATCCGATCCAAACCACCGTTCAAATGAAGATTTATCAAGATCGGGCCCACCGCTTTGCATGGGCACTCCAAACTTCACCCATAGCTCCTTGTAGACCCCACCAAGCCCTCCTACGGTCCCCGGTCAATAAAGTGCAAAAAAAATCAGACGGGATGTGTGCCAGGCGGTGCCAACGCCAAAACCGGATCTCTTCCCACCGACTTACGTAAGCTATAAACCCCCCATCCGTCTTCCTTCCCTCCTTCCAGAAACACCAGAGAGAGAGATAGAGAGACCGTGAGAGAAAGAGAGAGAGAGAGAGAGAGAGAGAGAGAGATCGTGAAGAGAGGACGAGAGAGAGAGAGAGAGAGAGAGAGAGAGAGAGAGAGATGTTTCGTCTTCCTCATCCGCCCGCTGTGACAGCAGCGTTCGCTGCCACCCCCACGTCTCTACACCGTCCACCAGCTGGGCCCCTTTCTTGGATCTAAGCCATCCATCAGGTTAATACCTCACCAAAAATCGGTCCGTCCAAATATTGCAATCTTTTGTCAGTTGTGTGGCCCACTCTAACTCATTGATTTTAACCCTAGAAATCAAGATTCAGATCATCTGAGGATGCACTTTGCATGGACGTTCCAGATCCTATTTATAGCCATCGTGTGAGTCCCATCTACCATAAAAGGGAAAGAAGAAAGAAGAAGAAGAAAGAGAAGGAAAGAGAGAGAGAGGATTGGGTTGGGCCAAGTGAGTCGACTCGGCTGAGATCTCGAGACGAGTCGATGATGAGAGAGGTAAGCCATTTTAGCATGTTATTAAATTCTTAAATCTAATCTAGACCCTAGTTTTAAGTATAGATCTAGCCCTAGTTGATCATAGCCATAGAAACTATACAACTCTACGTCTTAATCTTATATTTGTCATTAACTTTCCTAGGTTTGGATTAAAGAAGGGTTTCACGGTTCTAATTGCGTTTCAAATCATCAAATCTCAAAGGTGGGGATTTCCTTTAAGCCCATCTACGATAATATTAAATTATATGTTGATTTTATGATTAAAAATTTGAGTTTTTGTTATATGATTTCTTGAAATTGTGTTTGTTGAAATCTCTTCATGTGAATATGATTTATATGGTGTTCCTTATTGTGTATGTCGAATTTTGCTGTATAAACCATGCTTAAGTGGTTGGAGAAGAAATTATGATAATGTACATACTTATGTGGAGACCATGCTCAATTTACATAGTCACCTGCTTATGACGATTGATGTATTGTTTGCTATGAGACATTGTACATGAATGTTACATTAATGAACACCCCTTAACCCCATACTAATGTCACCGTTGATGTAAAGAGATAAAGCCCATATGGGCCATATTATTAAGAATTAAGTTGGCATTACCGTATATGTGATGTTGATATTATATGCCATGATGTTGAATTGGGCACCACCGTGTGCAATGTTGGATACGTGCCAAGGGATCCTCATTTGATATGTTACCTGCGGTGGACCCTTTGATGAATGAGCTTGATGAATACGAGAAGTTTCATGAGCCAGGGTTGGTGGTATGGGCCACTAAGCCTGAGTTGTCGGCCTATGCTGGGTAACGAGCCCCCCATAGTGACCTTGAGCTTCCTTAAACCAATTGGTGTAAGGAGTAATCATTAGTCGTTAACATCATTAAATTGGCTGGATGTTAAACTACTTAACTAAATATGAAACTAATCATGCATTCACTGGACCCGACTTGGTGGGTCAGCCCTGTGGGCGCTACGACGCTAGCTTGTGGTAGGGGGATGGGTGGCCATCACCTCCATTGGCTGGGTTTGTTGACATGAAGTTGTGGAATTACCCGCTTCATCGTGGACTCTGGTGACTAGTGGCTGGTGAGAAGAGTTGGAATAAGTCCCGTCTCATCTGGTCAGGGTGCCTTAGCCAGAGCATGCATGTCATGCATTGCATTAATAAAGATCTTGTATTGGGTTATTTTGATTTGATTGAATGATAATATCTTGCTTGCGTTTACTCTGTATTTACTCTGTGCCATTATTATTATCATGACTGTCTTGGAGGAATATTCCCCACTATGATAACGTTTAACGCTATCCAACCACACCTCAGATAATCCAGGTGAAGATCCAGTAAGAGAATCGAACATTAAGATGAGGTGCTCGAAGGCTCGTGGCAGCAAGTGACGGACGATGAAACCGAAGCGGCTTGAAGATGGAATACGTTTATTATCTTTGTAAAGTAGATTTATTTTTTTTTCTTTTGAACATGTAATAAGTCTCTCATAGAGATAATAAGTGGAAATGTTTGGTTAAACATGTTTTATTACGTTGATTTAGAACTTAGAATAGAATAATTATGGAATAAGAACTTAAATTTCCGTCATTATGCTATGTATGCCATAAATGTATGAAATTACAGGTAAGTGTGTGGAAACGTAACCCTGACACACATGAGTTAACACCCGGAAGCTCGACCCATCGTCTTGTCCACGAGAGTCGAAATTTCGGGGCGTTACATATACAAAGCTCATAATCATCTTCAGGTAGCTAGTTATTCAAATGCAGAATATGCAGGGTCGAGACATGATAGAAGGCCGACTATGGGTTATTGCACCTTCTTGGACGGTAATATGGTTACTTAGAAAAGTAAGAAACAGAACGTGGTTGCCAGATCAAGTGTCAAAGCTAAACATAGGTCAATGGTGCATACAACTTGTAAACTTAAATGGTTGAAATCTCTTCTTGAGGAATTGGGATTCGAAGTTCAAGTTCTAATGTCTTTATACTGCGTCAATCAAGTTACATTACATATTGCCAATAATCCAGTGTTTGGTGAGAGAACGAAGCTTATAAAGGTTAATTGCCATTTCATTCGAGACAAACTATCTTAAGGACAGATCCACACACTTTATTTCATCTTATGGTCAAATCACATATTTATTCACCAAGGCTTTTGGAAAGTCTCAATTCAAAAAACTTGTTTCCAAGCTGAACATGCTAGACATCCATGCTCCAGCTTAAGGGGGAGTGTTAATGGTTGTGGTATAGACTTATGGCCCAATTGAATATGGTTGTGGGCCTATGACCCACCTGTTGCTTACTCTTTTTAGTCTTGGGATATGTTAGACATAAATATTTGTATTGGGGTTAGTTTCACCATTTTAGCTTTTTATCACTTAAGTGTAAAGGAGAAGAAACGGGGACATGCAAACCCTAATCCCCTCTTGTCTTCTCTCTTAATGGGGGAAGTGATTCTAGAATCAAACTCATAAACTAGTGTACCAAAACACTTCTACCTATGAAGGGATGGATTGACTGCTAGTGGCAGAATGTTCCTAAGAGAGAGAATACCCTTAACAAAGAGTAGCCCCTTGAGAGATCCTTCGAGAGACCTTTCTCACGGTAGATCGAGGGATCATTGGTGGGGAGAGAGGAATCTAGCATGGGAGCATGACAAGGAATATTACCAAAGCAGATCTAAAGCTCTGGTGGCGACTTCTCAGCGCGAGAGCAAGTGTAAAGCCAAAAGGTATGGACAAAGGGAGGTCCGGGCGCAGAGTCTAACTCATAGAATCGACCTCTCAAAGGTGAGCAGAGACGAAGAAAGGGTGTTGTAGAGCAAGGTTTGTCAAAAAAAGGAAGTGGCACTCTCAGCCATTTCATCAGAGAGGAAGACAGGGTGTTGGAAAGAAGATCTAACCCAGATGGTCTAATGAAGAAGAGGAGTGGCTCTTTCAACCATTTCAACGGAGGTCATAGCGGTATTTTGGGGAAAGCTCCTATCTCCACTCCTACCCAACATCACTAAAGGGATGGTGTTTGGACCCTTGTCTCTCATAAGGGTCACAAAGTCCCCAGAAGACCATGTCGAAGTTCGCCAGTCTTCTTACCTTGTTCGTATCCAACATTTTAGTTGAGTTGGATGAGTCTACTCTATCTCGTCTCTTTTTGAAATCAAGCAATATCAAGGAAATTGTTGTCCTTTGGAGTAACGGTTTGTCCAGTTATTTTGCATTTATTCGATTGGGGACATCGGAAGCTACCTCCTCTGCCATATCTAACTCACACTATGCTGGATTCAATGGTCACTAGATATATGTTCAACCTGCATGTTACACCTGAGCTGACACGTCAGCATCGCATGGGATATATCATTTGTTTTAGGTAATTTATCGCACTTTTTGGAAAACATGGGGAAACATTGGGGAAATGTTTGAATTTTTCAACGAAACTCCAGGGATTGTTAAAAAATACCTTAATACACACTTTTAAATCATAACATCTCAAAAAAAAAGTATACATACACATAATAGGTTGCTTTTGTATAGGGTCCTAAGCTATGTGTTGTTTGACTGAACTAATGCAACTATATTTAAATTGAATGTGTGATGATCATTTCATCAAACACTCATAAATACTTCGAAATTTGTCTCAATTGACAACTGGTTCAAGGAAAATTTTGAAAAAAAAAAAAAAATGGTGAACATGAAGAACCAATGGATATCAAAATAAAAAAGCTTCAACTCCATGATTTTTCATGCAAAACATGAAGAACCAATGGATTTGTAACCATTTGACACTGATTTAACATAATTCCAACAAAAAAAAAAGGGATCATAAATTGAAATGCTCACCGGATTGAACATGTGGGATATATCAGCACTACCTGTGTGTCTCGTAACACACAGGTGGGATCCAAGATATATTGTGGGATATATTGGCAAATATCATCGATATTTAAAACATTGGTCTAAAGCTAGTCATCTCGACAGGAGTAGAGAACTGAAATGGCCCTGTGACCTTTGTAAGGAAATGGGAGAACCTTTCCTCCGTTGGTTTGAAATATATCTGGTTTCATTTCTGAGGATTTCTGCTTGAGTTGTGGGAACCTAGAATTTCCCCTTGCCTTGGGTTCATGCATAGGGGAGGTCATCCAACTCGACACAGCCACATAATCAAGCCGGGGAGATTCGATTAGCCCGAATTCATGTTCGCAAGCTAAATCGAAATCATGTTATTTCCAGTGTTCTAATCACGATGAGTGAAGTTTGTTTCATCATTTCTTTTGACCAAAGGAGATTCCAAATGCCAAAATTAATGGAGAATCCCAGGAATCAGGGTTTCTAGAAGATGGAGGAGTACATAGTGGAAGATGCTCCGGCAGTACGCCATTCCTCTCAAATAGTGAGGGGTCTCTCACGTGTCAGGAGAGGCTCCTAAACAGAGGTAGGTGTCTCAGCCCCTACTTCCGAAGTTCCTTTGGTGGTCCTAGGGCCTCACATGGACAGTCACGACCATCCCTTGCAAGCTTCCTTCACGTGTGCGTACAATCCCATTCATCAATCAGACTTAGAGAGCCTTGTCACTCGTGCCACCCCTTCTCTCCCCAAAGCACATGCAACCTCTCTTCTCTCAGTCGCTAATTGTCCAACTTTGAGAAGTGTCCCTTGTATGCATGGCATCCTTTCAGCCTCTCCTAGGGATAATGTCACTCAGAATCAGATCGAAGATGCTCCTCCCCTCCCTCTGAAACCGCTACATCCCTCTCCTTCTCTTTACTTAACCCCTTTTAGACCTTCGGATTTTCTCACATCTTCACCCTTTGTGGTTGTCCACGCCCCTCTCGTGGTCTGTCTCGACCCTTCCTGATAAGACTTCCCAGGTCATCCAGCAGGTCCCCTTTCTTGTCCACCCTTGCTCAACCCGACGTCTACCAGCCACCTTTTAGCACTTAACCTTAGACCTTCCCCACACCATCTTAGGTTGGGCTATAGTCCCGGCTAATCCCGGAAGCCTCCCTCTTTCTTCCTCTTCCCATTCCCATTTTTTTCCTCCTCTTCTATTATTAACGACACACCACTTCAAAGTCTCCTGAAAGACACCCCCATTCCTAAAATCCAAGGGTCCTCGGACCTTAATGTCATTTGGATTTCAAACTCTATTATAATAGATGCAAGGATCCTCAAAAAGTCAAAGAGGGGCTTATGGATTTTGGCAAATCCCTGAGAATGTTTTCAGGGAAAAAGAGTACTATATTGCTCTCTTTTAGTTCATCTAGGAACGTGAAGCTTAGGTAGATTTGGTAACCACGAAAGCCCGAAGTCCATTAAAGGCTGGAGGGAGTTGGTCAACCAGCCTTGAATCTTCAATCAACTGAGTCAGGTTCCTCCTCTAGGACAGTTAAGAAAGGTAGAAGAGGTAAGATTGTCTGCCAATAAAAAATTATTTCATGGAATGTGCGTAGCCTTGGCTGTGGGAAGAAAAAAGCCTAAGTCAAGGAGATTCTTTGTAGATTCAAAGCTCATATTTTAGCTATCCAAGAGACCAAATTGAACTCAGTAAGTCGCTCTAGCATTGATTCTTTATGAGGAGCATGTCATAAAGATTGGATCTCTCCAAATGCAGTAGGATCTTCGAGGGGGATTTTGGTGGCCTAGGATTCCTCGTCTTGGGTTAAGGAAGATTACATGAAGATTACATGATATGATGATCCTATGTTGTCTCTATTGTCCTCAGAAATTCTTCTAATGGGTTCAAATGGGCTTTTCCGTTTATGGGCTTGTTCGTCCTCCAAACACCTCCTATGAGACAATCTGCACGCTATTAAAGATAAGTGGTCCCTTCCTTGGTGCCTCGGCGGAGATTACAACGCCATTAGGTTTTCTTACAAGAAATCCAATGGCAGTTGAATCCCCAGGAGCATGAAAATGTTCTCGGATTGGATGGGAGGAAACGACCTAATTGACCCAAGTTTACTTGGTCTAATTGGCAATCCATGCTTATTCTATCTCGCTTGAACAGATTTCTTGTTTCCCCAGACTGGTTAGAAGCTTCACCTCTGGTTTCTTAAAGGAGTCTCCCTCACCCAGTCTCGAACCCCTATTCGATTTTTCTAGATTCTGTCGAGGAAAGTTGAGGTCCTAAACCTGTTAGGTTCGAGCTCTCTTGGCTGGAACTAGAAGGTTTTCATTCTATGGTTTCTAACTAGTGGGCCTCCTTTTCAGCTTACGGTAACTTGAGTTTTGTTCTGAGTCACAAGCTTAAAATCGTAAAGGTCAATTTGATTATCTGGAGTCTGAAGAAAAGACTCTCAAGACAAACTTAACGTTGTCGCTACCAATTTACTCATGTCTATTCAATTGTTGGATGTGCAGGAAGAATCTTCTCCCCTTACAGAAGAAGAGAGATCCCGTAGTTCTAAGATGGAGATGAAAACACTAGTTATGTCCATGCCGTAGCTAGCGCAGGGCTCGTTCTAAGAAGATTTGTGTTACAGTCAATGGTTCTAAGCTAGAGGATCATTAACAAATAACAAGTACCTGACCACATTAATTCCTTACATTCTTCTCTGTTAATTGCTGAAGATTGGTTAAGAACCGGTCTGGACAACCTGGAGTTCCCCACTATCTCTGCAGAGGACAGCTCAGCCCTCAAAGCTCCCTTCTATGAAGCAGAAATCAAATCGAGTGTCTTCTCTCTAGGCAAAGGTAAGTCTCTAGGCCCAATGGCTTTCCCTTAGCTTTCTTCCACCAATTCTAGGATGTCATTAAGAAGGATGTTATAGATTTTAGCTTGAAATTCTTTTAATTCTGGCTCCTTATCTAGAGCCATGGGAGGTGTTGTGGCCTCCTATAGGGTGCGCCTGTGAGACAGAAGCTTCAGTGAGGTTCCTAGGTGGTGCGGCTGGAAGAAGAGGCACCTCCGTTGGGGTCCATGAAATCTAGGGAAGCAGGGGTCTCCTTGGCTCTGATACCATGAAGATTTCCAACAGTAGAATAGAGGAGGAGTTTTGAGAGAGAAAGAAGAAGAGTAATTAGGTTTGAACCCTAATCCTCCAAGTTTTATTTAATAGGGCTTATTTGCCTTTTACAACTTACTACCTTAGAATAGGAAAAATAACATAAAGACCTCCAATAGAACTCTTACACAAAGGCCCTTATGTTTTAATAGGACCCTCTTTCATTGCTTTTAATTCCTAAGGTTGATAATGCCATTGACCTAAAGGACTTTCACCCCATTAGCCTTATGGGAGGTTTGTACAAAATTCTTGTGAAAATTTTAGTTTCCGGGCTTAAGACGTGTGCTTTTTAAAGTAATTTTGGAAGCCCAAGGGACTTTCTTGGCTAATTGACAAATCCTGGACTGCGATCTTGTAGCCCATGAATGTATCGACTCTCTTCATAAAGAGGGGCCTTTTTTTTTTGGGGGGGGGGGGGGGGGGGGGGTTGTTGCAAGTTGGATATAGAGAAAGCTTTCGACCATCTGGATTGGGGTTACATCGACTACTTGTTAGAAAGGTTTGGTTTTGGTTAAACCTAGTGCAAATGTATTTGTTCCTGCCTATCCTCGGCTCACTTCTTTGTGCTTGTTAATGGTTCTACGGAGAGCTTTTTCTATTCCTCTAGGGGGCTTAGACAGGGTGATCATTCCTCTCCGTTTCTCTTTGTGATTACGTTAGATGGCCTTATCTAGATGCTGAAAATGGGGAAACTATAGGCCTTTTCAATGGATTCAAAGTTGCCCCACTAGCCAGGCAATTACTCATATTCAATTTGCAGACGACACCGTGGTGTTCTACAATGCCTCTGCATCAGAGTTTCCAATCTAAGGATGATTGTTCAATGTTTTGTAACTATTTGTGCTCTCAAAATTAATCTATTCAAGAGTGAATTTCTTGGAATTAACATCGATCCCTCTTCTCTTTCCAATTTCGTAGAGATTGCAAAGCAGGCCCTTTTCCTTCTTCATATTTGGGTCTTCCCTTATGCATTGGCAAGCCAATCATTCACCTCTGAGATGTGATTATTGAAATGATTGAGCGGAAGCTATCTCCTTGGAAATCTTGTTATCTGTTTGTAGGAGGAAGACTTACTTTGATTAAAGCCTCCTCGTCTAACCTCCTTCCTACTCTCTCTCTCTCTCTCTCTCTCTCTCTCTCTCTCTCTCTCTCTCTCTCTCTCTCCAGATGCCCAAAGTCCATTTTAAGTAGAATTGACAAATTCAAGAGAGATTTCCTTTGGAATGGCAACTCTAACAGCCACAAGTATCAACTCCTAAACTTCTGAGATGTGATTATTGAAATGATTGAGTGGAAGCTATCTCCTTGGAAATCTCATTATCTGTCTATAGGAGGAAGACTTACTTTGATTAAAGTCTCCTCATCTAACGTCCTTCCAACTCTCTCTCTCTCTCTCTCTCTCTCTCTCTCTCTCTCTCTCTCTCCATTCAAATGCCCAAAGTCCACATTTTAAGTAGAATTGACAAATTCAAGAGAGATTTCCTTTCGAATGGAAACTCTGACAGCCACAAGTATCATCTCCTAAATTGGTTAGAGGTTTGCAAGCCCTATATGAAAGGGGAAGTGGCATCAAAGTTCTAGATGATGTTAACTCTTCTTTGCTTGCGAAATGGCTTTGGCATTTTGGTATAGAGGCAGGATCAGTGGAGAGGTTTAGTTACTTCCAAATATGGTGTTGAGGAAGGTGGATGGTTCACCAGGGACTAGTCACTTTATAGAGCTTCCTATGTTTGGAAATCCATCTCTAGCC
Source organism: Liriodendron chinense (assembly GCA_003013855.2). NCBI lineage: Eukaryota > Viridiplantae > Streptophyta > Magnoliopsida > Magnoliales > Magnoliaceae > Liriodendron > Liriodendron chinense. The sequence continues at coordinate 26,145 of PVNU02001656.1, read as the reverse complement.
TCAAAAGTCAAATCTAAGTTCTAGGAGGATATTTCTTTCAGATTGGGGAATGGGGCTAGTGTAAGATTTTGGTTGGACCACTGGATTTCTATGAATTCTCTTGCTTCTGATTTGCCCCATTTGGCCAGCCTTTCTCCGCACCTCTCCATTTTAGTGGCTGATTGTTTCTCCCCTATTGGTTCAAGGGTTTAGTGGCTGTCGTGCAAAAGAAATCTTTCAAAGCTTGAGTATAATGCCCTTCTAAATCTTCTTAAGCTTCTTCTCAGTGCAAGCCCCTCAACAAGAGTGGAGGATTTTGTCATCTGGTCCTCGTCTCCTTCTAGCATCTTCTCCTGCAAATCCTTCTTGCCCCTCATCAGATCTCCATCCTTCGACTTGCACATGGATTTTTCTTCCTCCATTAGGTAACCGGACCTATGGGTACCTAATGGACCCAACCCAATTTTAACAGGTACATGTCCCATTTATTAGCCCCATTAATAAATTGGGTCAAGCTCGGGTCTCACCTTTTGGACTCGGTTAAAAATCGCGTCTACTCTAGTTCGGGTGGTCCATGTGAGGGACCTAGTTAATGTCGGGTCTAGTTTAAAAGTAATATCGCTGGTTGTTCTAGCAAACGAAATGAGGTTTCCTAAGAGCCACACATGTAAAAGAATCCGACCATGCATCTGTCGAAGTGGCACTTGCGTGTGCGATCTAAGACATCCATGAAGTGGGCTCAACCATGTACACTCTCTTATTTGTCCCAATTGGAACTAGGTCCAGGACTTCAAGAACTAGACCCGGCAAGACCAGAACCTGGTTAGCTCAGCTACGGGTACTGTAGTACCTGATCCTTTGGCAGCCCTAGGGTTCTGTATTAATTTTTAAGAGCTCGAGTGATGTCTAAACAAATTACTATTAAATCACCATTTCTTTAGTTGATTATTGCACGATTTTCAATGTTTTGTTAATCAACTATTTATTAGTTTAGACTCTTAGTAATTGGTCTCTACTGGAACTAGTTCTTTTTATTTCCTTTGTTTTTATGTTTTCATTATCTTTTATTTTTATTTTATTTATCAGTTATTTATTTAAAAATGGTTTATTTGTTTAGAGTTAAATGTGCCTATATATTTGAAGTTTGTTGTGCCAGATACATTAGGATACTTTTGACACGTTGTGCACGCCTCCAGGTTAAAAAAAACATTGTCGCAAACCCATATTGCACCCTTTATGTCCTAACTTCAAGACACATGCCTGGATCCAAGTTCTTGTAGTATTTATGCAATAAGCAACCATAAACCAATCTTCACTTGAAAATCAAGGTAATCTCATAATTTATATATAAGATGATCATCCTGTCTTCATGTATGAAGCATTCATTCAAAATAAATTTCTTACCTTCTGAGTAAATACTTTGCATATGTATTATTTCTCTTAGAAATGCAATGATGAAGAGGAGTCCTTCCATGGAAGTCGCGTGCATTTATGTCAGCACCAAACTGTAGCAGCAGCTCCAGCATCACAAGGTCACTGAAATGACATGCCAAATGCAATAGGGAACAACCTTGCAGACAATTTGATGGCTCACCAGAATCCTTAATTCTTGGACAAAGCACTGGATCATGCTGCTTCCTCTCCTTGTGACAATTATTCTGGATTTCTGACATCTCTGCTAGGTGATGCACATTGCTGGCATTTGCTTCATCATAGCTGGTATTGGGATTCACATCTGATGCCACAATGAGGCGATATGCTGCTCGTATGTTATTACTCTTGACTGCTTCCCATATGCGGGTGGCGTGGGAAGGGAAACCCGGCTCAGTCATTTCTTTGTTGACAAAAATTTTCTCAACATACTGCAAAATGCAATCATATTCTCATCTTTTAAAATGCGTAAACAGTTTCAAGTAAAATCGTTTTTGTGTAGGGTTAAGTTGGTTAACTGCAACCTGGGATAAATACACTATGGACAGGTGAGCACGTCATCAATGGAAGCAATGAATTATGATTTAGATACATGCAAGGTGTATTGAAAAAAGTACCTTTGATTGGATGTATTTATCCTTTCTCGAAATAACATCTTTGGGGTCAGGTTTTGTGACAGACAAAGAAATAAGACTTTTTTCGTCCATTCTGCATGAAATTATTACATTCAGATGGAATCACAACATGCCAATAATATACAATATCATGATTACAAGAATTACAAGTTGATTTTAAAACTTTCCTACCCTACATATAATGGATCTAAAACCCAATCATGTTCAGACATTAAACCAATCTGGAAAGAGCATTCGCACTGCTAGGCTCGGCTTTACTATGCTGAATTTAAAATAAAAAAATAAAAAAAAAATTGCTGAACTGACTTGAGAGAAAAGCGGTAGACTGACCATGGACCATATTATGTCCTCAAGTCTATGTAGCACAGGTACATATACAAGTGTCCTAGCCCGACTGAGGAATTCACATACACCAAAAGTAGGATATGTGGATTTGGAGTATATTTAATCAAATTATAAAAAGTGAAACGCTTTACATAATAATATAACTAAAATGATCTTCTATGATGAGACCTATAATCAAGTATATAGAGTAATGTCCTATTTTCCCAATAACAGCTTTTTAAAGAGATGGGTCAATCTTGATTCTCGAAACGATCTAAAATAAACTAATGTCGACATTAGAGAAAACTTTAAATGTAAAATCCAAATCCAGATGGATGTCGGAACCCAACATGGGTACCTCGGTCAGTCATAAGAATCCATGCAATATAATCATGGATTTTATTAGTGGTTTCGAGGTGACTCGCTAGGTACTGAAACAAGTATGAATAGCCCTGACTAGTCTTATCAGTACCATACTGGTTGGGGTTGGCCCTGTTTCAGTCCATATAGGTCTGATGATTCATTTTTGTTTCCGACCATGACCTGTACAACTCAGACAAAGCCTATCGTAAGGGACGATATTTTAAACCATTCAAAGATACCATAGATAGTCTTATAGAACTATGATGCCATTAAGATCTTGTGCTACAATAATTTTATAATAATACTTAAAATCATTTTTCCTTCTTCCACTTCTCCCTCTCCTGAGTTTATGACTACCATGAATGATTTAATGGCCCAAGTCACTACTCATTGGTTGATTAAGCCGGGTCCTTCATGAATTTTATGGTATTGAGACCGTTCTTGTGGATTGATTATCGTATGAGCTTCTAGATATTATGTAGTTTGTCTTCCATCAACAAGGTTGACCAAACACAAATAAGTTCGACTTCATGACATTTATCCAGTTAGCTAAGTATGCTCAGACAAAATTTAGACTTCATTTCAAGAAGTTTCATTCTTAGTTGGATGAAGAAATCATATTTAGTATGCATAAAACATGTAAATGAAGAAACTCTTTCCTAACCATTGCATTGTAAGAATGGTACCCAAGGATAACCTCCCCTAATGAAAATATCTAAATGTCAAAATAAATTTTTCTGAAGTTCAATTCAACTCATGAAAGTTTACCTTTCATCTTGAACTTGGAGTTGTTCTTCCCACACAGTGTTACAATAAGAATTACCCAGAGCACCAAATAAATCTAAGATGGTGGGCTCCCAAACCTTGACGTCTAATGTTAGAGATCTCACCTGCATTTGATGATAACAAATATTAGGCAACACTTGAAGCTATTAGATAAAAGTATGCTTCCAGAATTCCAATGATCAACAAAGACAAACTATAAGATCGTCTCATACAAAAACTCGCTAGCCAAATTAATTAATGACCAGCATAGTTTCAATTAAAAAAAAAAAAGTAGGGTCCGAAGTTGAAATCAATCAAAAACACAAATTACATCTTTCCAAACATAGTTTCTTATGATGTAAAATCGCAGACAGTATGTTGGGCAGGCCAGTACTTAGTGGTCCCGGTTTTTAAGTATGTCCTGGTTACCACTAAAATAAAGGAAAAGTGAAAAGAAATTGAACTAGAACTCCACAGTGGCAAGGACAACTGTGGGAATCAAGGTATTATGTAACGGTAATGGTGGCCATAATGGCCACCACCATTACCTTCATGATACACATCGTAACAGCTGTTACGGCCCCTGTAATGGCCGTTACGGTCTCTTTTTCCATTGAAAGAAAAAAATCCAAAAAACTTGTATCAACCCCATAACATTGGAAAAAAAAAATCCAAAAAACCTTTATTTGCTCCGTAACGGACCATTACAGGGCTATTACAGCCTTTATAGGAAGCGTAAAGGGCCGTTAACAGTAGTTACAGGTCATTTTTTCTATAACGGCTGTTACAACCATTACGACCTCGTAATGTGTAATGGTTACCACCGTTACCTTTACAAAACAGCCTTTATGGCACACCATGGTGGGAATGTTCTCAAATGTAAACTACTGAAGGTAAGTGAACAATTTCGGTTTAGCATTTTTAATTATTTATCGATTTGATGGAAGTTCTAATAGTTAAAAACATCATAGATGAAATTTAGGGCTGTCAATGGACTGGGCCAAGGTTAAATAAAATCAAAATTTTGAAAAGATCCAGCCTGAATAGTTCAAAATCTGGGCCAAAGCCAAACCAATGCCCGGCCCATTACAAGCCTAATAAAATTCCACAAAGCAACAAGAAGAATTGGTTGAATGTCCTTGAATGTAAATCACTATCTCTAAGCAACAAATTTCCATTTAACGAAGTTAACAATGTACGGATTTGATAAAGTTCCTATAGTTAAAACTTTATACGAGCATGAAAAGCAAAGCCACAGGGTTTAATCTAGAAAACATTGCAATTTTATACCCATTAGTGAAAAGTTATACCCAAAACTCACCAATCATTTACTGATTCTAACAGACTATTTGATTGTCTACGACATACAAACTTGTTTTAAGTCTAAAACTCTATCTTCTCGGTTACTCGTTGTTTCTTGCTACTAGGGGTAAGCAATAGATATGTCCAAGTTCGAGTACAAAGCTCAACTCGTTGTCACTTGTTGGTTATTACCGCTAGCAGATTATTGTATTTGAGATCAGAGTCATATTCATAGGATGAGTGGTAGCTAAAACAAGGATGTTGAGATGGATGAGTGGCAAGACAAGGATAGAATTAGAAAGAATGCATTTGAGGGAACTCAATAAGATGAGGGAAAGTAGACTAAGATGGTTTCGCAATGTGTAACGGAGACCAAGAACTACACTGGTTAGGAATGAGTTCGTTCAAGTTGAAGGATCTAATGGGCAAAGGGGAAGGCCCAATAGGACGTGGGTGTAGTAAGAAAAGATTTGAGGACCTATGGTTTAAGTGAGTATATGGTTCTTAATAGAGTGGAACGGGAAACAAGATTTGTTTAGCCGACCCCAATTTGTTGGCTACTTGGCATAAGGCTTAGATGATGATGATGATAATGGATAAATGGATCTTTATAAAACCTAACCAAAAAAGTTAAGCAACATGTTTGCAGGAATGGTGAAAGAAATTGCAGAAAATAAGGGAGTATCTAACTGAAATTATTCACCGACATCCTTCCAAAGCCACTCAATCCTTATCCAACACAGAACCCTTAGTGTTTCTAATTCTCTAAACTTGAATGCTTGGAACCAAATGATTGGAGCAGTTAAATCCAACTGTCAAATTTTAGAACCTAAAATTTATATTCTGAGAGAAATTAGATACTGATGCAAGAACAACTCTAGATGATATGATACCTTAAGAAGTACAATTTTGAAATACAACCAGAGGGCAATTCTTCTATCAAACTAGAAGGTATCAATGGCACCTTCAAATCCTTCTGTTGGAACATCAACTGCAGCATTGTACAGAATGTTTGAAAAAATCTATAATTCACGCGCTTTCCTGACAACTAATAATTCTAAGATATATTTTTATGTATCAACACAAGTAATTTCTTTTTCTTAAACTCTTCATCAGAATGTTTATAAGATAGAAAGGACAGACACTAAATCTAATTATGAACTATTTGCAATTGTCAAGACATAAGAGGCCAAAACTAAATGAAAAAAGGATTGAACAGAAAACAGGCATGTTATCATTATAAGGGTGTGTTTGGGATGCACTATCAAATTCACTTGCAATTATTAGCCTTGTAAATTGGAATAATCAAATTTTAATTTCACTCCTTCAGAATTCATTTGAGGATCTTGACTCTAAAAAGAATTACGTACTTCTCAAATTAGACTTGAAACGTGGCGGATACTTCCTCATAATGATGGATCTTAGGACACCACCTTTAACTATTGCCATTTCCTATTGATTAAATTGAATGTTCACAATTGAATACAGTTGTGCATCCAGACAGTCTAAAAGATATTACACCTTTGAAATGTGAACACCAAGATTCCTGTGAACACCAGAGCATTCAATGCAAATCAGAATCCCAAGATTTAGTGACGCCCAATCAGGTTCGGGAGCACCGCACTCTGCACATATATTGTTTCCTGGGATTTTCCTGAGCACTCCAGTAACACTATCATGTCCTTTAACTTTCATGTCATTCTCTGAGTTTGCATTGCATGTGTTGCCGTCCACTGCATGAGAATTAGGACCACCAGCATCTGTAGAGGTGTTCCTATCCATATACAACTTCCCAGAACCAAGCTGCTGTCGATTCACCCAAACTCCTGTTAGTAAGAACTTGCATGTTTGTATGTACATTTGCAGTAGTGAACACAGAAAAGTAAAGGCATAAAAGCCTTGGAGAAGCCAACCTTTTCTGGGAAAGGAGAATTTAGAAGAGATGCAATGACTCCTGTGATTTTATCAACCCAAACCATTCTCTCTGCTCCATTTTCGGCCTACAAAACGATTAGAGTGGAAAGCTTGTGATGTTGAAATTTGTTCAGCATTATTCATTTTTTTCCTCTAAAAAGCATAAATGCAATACCAAATCATAAAGAGGAATGCTACTATCATGCACATGCTAATGGAGCTCCATGAAACTCGCACCAAAACATCTCTATTGCACATGTTGCGCTTGTGTGTAGAGATCAGCAGTGTTGATTGGTGGGCTGCCACATGGATGGGACATATCCCAAAAAGCAAGGCAATTGAACTGTGGTAGCCATCCCAACCACCAGCCTTAAAATGAATCGTTAACTCATAAAATAAGCAATGGACCACATTCAAAATAATCAGATGGTTGGATTTGTGATTTGCCCAATCATTGCAATTCTCTGCCCATCTTCTATCCATGTAATGGCCCCACCAGATCAACTGTTTCAATAGCTATGCACGTTTGACACACTTATGGTAGATATGGCACTCCATAGAACTATGGAGTGCACATCATCAATAGCATTTCTCAACATAAATTGATTATAGAATTGGAAAAGAATGTGATTTTAATAGTTAAACAATCATGTTACTACCTGCAATGTGTATGTTTTCTGTGGAGAAATTATTCTGAAGCAAAACCGGAGATCAGTCTGCTCTGCATCAATCTTTATTGTTGAAGTGCGGAGATCAACAGTACGGCATCCAAGGGCATCTTCACTTAGAGACGATGATCCATGGTGTGCGAATCTGAATCTACCAAACACACCGCCACCATGCTCTGACAGACCAGCTGATTGTTGTGATTGAGGTCCCTGTGTAAAGAAGTATAAGCAAAATTCTTACAATAAGTTCTCCAAAACAGATTTTCTTCCTGACAATGAAACACTTAATCGAAGTATGTAACACACAATGTTGTCAAAATTGTTATCGTATTGCAAATCGTAATAGGAGTTGAATCATATCGAATCAGAAATCATATTGTGAATCGTCATATTTTTTATGATGTTCTTAAAAAAAAATTTAAAAAAATCTGAACAATATAAAATCAGAAAAAAATTAAATACTCATAATCATCATTTTGCCATCAATACACACCAAGTTATACCATATCATGATAGTGTTGAAGGACACTTAGCTTTCCATTTTTGCCTTTCAAGAAACTTCCCTTAAAAAACGTACACGGATCCTTTAATAAGTAATGTTCTTTTTACCTTTGTTGAACTTGAATGTCGAATCACAGTGGAAAAGCAGCATTTAATTTTGTAGACCAACAAAGAAAGGTATTTTGATTTCTAATCATCATTCCTCAATACGTATAGGTGAACATGATCTTAATCATCCAAAAAACTTATTCCAAGATAAGTCATACATCAATTTGGTTTTCCGACCGGTTATGAAGTAAGAAATCATTAAAAAAAAAAAAAAAAAGCTCCATGATTTAAGGTTGAAGAGAATATATATCATTTAATCTCTTATAAAGAACAAAATAAAATAATTTGTCTCCTCTAAACAATTCTGAAAGCCCCCACCAATTTTAAAACATAAAATGAAAGCCAAGTGAAGCTTAAAATGGAAGAGGACAAATATAATTTGAATTGTAAATTAGGATTTGAATCATAAATCGTATGATTCATGTAAAAAGGGGTTCAAGGTGGGATTCAAATCGTTTTGTATAAGATTTGACTCCAATCATAGACAATAAATCATAAATCATAGGATTTTGACAACTATGCTGACAAGTAATTAATCTATATATATGATCTGATTTTCAATATGTTCTAGATAACTAAATGATATTCCAAATATTTAAGAAGATATACAGCACCAAAACTGTGAACTTAATGCGTAAAACCAGCAATTTTTATGTACTCCGGAGTTACAGCCATGATGCATTAGATGACAAGTATAGTGTCTTGGTGCACGTGGTCTGTAGAAGTCAGACCCATAGTTTGATGATACAGTCCATGTAACAACCGGGACCATCGAAGATGCATCACAAATCTCCCAGACTGGAAGATTCTAACCCTTTGATCAGTGGCCTACAAGTAGACAGTTAAAAGAAAAATACAGCACTATTTTAAATGGTGAATAGCATGTAGCGTAGCATTCGCCCCTCTAAAATATGAGGCGTAAGCCACGAAGCGTGTAGTGTAAGCTACATGCTGGTTCTAGTTTTGTAATTAAGGATACACTCGCTTGCACCTAATTAGACTTTTTGTGCAAATAAAAACATCTTAAAATAATAAGAAAAATAGTACAAAGGTTAAGTACAAAAACATTGCAGTAATTTAATACTACTGCTTATATCATACTAAAATCATTGAAAATATTAACTAATTTTTATTGAAAATAGAAAAATGAAACAAATCAATGCAAGCATTAATTAATTTTAATGTTTAGTGAGTGTAAGCCATATAGGATGTAACATAGGCTACATAGCATGGAAATTATGCTAATTACCATGTAGCATAGGCTAAACATGACCAGTGTTTTAAATAGCGAATAGCATGTAGCGTAGTGTTCACCCCTCTAAAGCATAAGGTGTAAGCTACATGGCATGTAGCGTAAGCTACGTGCTATTTCTAAGTTCTTCATTTAGATTGTGCTTGGTTGCACCAAATATTATAAAATTTTATGATATTTTACACCAAATTAGTCTGATAGTAATGAAATTAAATGACATATAGTGTAACCAAATACAGCCTAAAACAATGGGAAAAATAGGCAAAGATTAAGTATAAAGGTAAACAAACAACAACCTAACTGATTTACTTATACTATTTTTACTAAAATCATTGAAAAGATTAGCTAACTTTTATTAAAAAAATAAAAATGTTACAAATCATTGAAAATATTAATTGATTTTAACATTTTAGTGAAAATAGTGTAAGCTACGTAGCATGTATCATAGGCTATGTAACGTGTAGCATATACAAAATTAGCATATAAGTAGGCTAAATGTGACATAAACTATTTTCATAAGCTACATGGGGTTAAGGCTAAGCTACGCTTCGAAGCATAAACTACACACTACATAGAGAACCTATTTAAAACATTGCACGTGACTTAAATCTTCTTTCATGAGCTACATAATATGAAGGCTAAGCTTTCCTACATAGCAAAGCTACATGCTATATAGCATAAGCTATCTAAAACACGAGGACCGAGTGCATCAAGACACTATAAAAATCTTGATGAAGCAAGCTACAAACCAAGATACTGACCCAATCATAAACGTTGTTTATGGTATCACTGATATTATCAATAATATCACCCGATAATATCTGTAAAGCAAGTTGGTGGTACAGATATATGGTGTAACATAAAAAAATACACTATATCAGTTAATATTATCAATAATATCATTGATATCACCAGATATTTTCAATAGTGCGAGATATCAGTGGCAGCCCTTTCAAATAAATACACTATCATCAAAACATGCGATAATATTTGTGGCATGATCAATGAGAGAGAGAGAGAGAGAGAGAGAGAGAGAGAGAGAAGAAAACAATAGGAGAGAGAAAATGAGGGATTAAGGTTCACATGTCCCCCTTTGTTGTTTATTAACATAGTTTTCAATAATTACAATAATGCCACTAACAACAAAAGAAAGAATACCCATTATATCCTAAACATAGATGGGCTGTAAATGGGCAATAGAACAACATATATATGACAACACTACCCCTCAAGCTAGAGCATATATATCATGAATTGCCAGCTTAACAAAAAAAAAAATGATCTAGGTGAGTATGACCCAAAGCTTTTGTAAACACATCTGCCAGTTGATCTTGGGACTTGATGTACGGCATGTAAATTTCCTTGCTAGCAACTTTCTTACAGATGAAGTGGCAATTGACCTTAATGTGCTTGGTCCTCTTTTGATAGACAAGGTTGTTGACAACATGATAGGTTACTTGATTATCACAATATAACCTCATGGGAACCTCAGTTATAAACCTAATGTATTTAGCCAAATAAGTTCACATGTTACATGGGCCATTACTATGTATTTCGCCTTAGCGCTTAAACAGGCTACAACACTTTTCTTCTTACTCTTCCAAGTAATAAGGTTACCACCTACATAAGTACGACCAAATATAAATCGCCTATCAAATGGAAAACCTACCCCATCTGCATCAAAATATCCTTTCACTCGAAGATAGCTATTTTGCTTAAATACGATACCATGACCAGGAGCTCCCTTTAAATACCTGATGATTTGAAGCATAGCCTTCATGTGAGGGACCTAGAGAGCCTAGATAAATTGATTGACCACACTTACAGGAAATGTAATATCAATTCCCATAGTGGGGGTGGCTAACATTGTGATGTGACTAACAAGGGTGGGTGGGTGTACTAACAATGAGGTGTGTGAACTAACCCATAAAAAAAAAAAAAAGGAAATGTAATATCAAGTCACGTAATTGTTAGATGAATCAATTTTTCGACAACTCGATGATATCTCCCTGGATCATCAATTAACTCACCCTAATCCACACTAAGTTTTTTATTTGTATTGATGGGAGTTTCAGCAGGTGCAACTCTTAAAAAACCTGTCTTATCCAATAAAATCCATCGCAGATTTTCGTTGTTAACAAGTTGATGCCCACCTTGGACACGGCTACCTCAATGCCCAAGAAATACTAAAGACAACCCAACTCCTTCATATAGATATGTTGTTCTAAGAATTTCTTCAACTTGGCAATACATGTACTATCACGATGATGTTATCTACATCTACAACCAATACAATAGTGCATGCTTCACTTCGCATTACAAAAAACAGAGTGGTCATTTTTGCTACATTTGATCCCAAATTTGAATACCACTTACTGAACTTGTTGAACCAAGCTCTTGGAGACTTTTAACCCATAAATTGATTTCTTGAGATGTCATAACTTATTTGACTCTCCACGAGTAACAAACGCAGGTGCTTGCTCCACAGAAACTTCTTCAATCATATCTCCATGAAGAAAAGCATTCTTTTCATCAAGCTGATACAATGGCCAATCCAAATTTGTAGTAATGGAAAAAACCACATGTACCAAGTGAAGTTTTGCCAAAAGTGAGGTCTCTAAATAGCCAACTCCAAAAGTCTTAAGAGTACCCTTTTGCAATTAACTGGGCTTTTAAATAATCCACTAAGCCATTAGAATTGCATTTTACCATATACACCCAATTGCACACTTTCTTTTTTTTTAACATTACCCAATTGCATGCTTTCCAACAGCTAATTTAGCTAATGTCCAAGTTTGATTCTAATAAAGTGCATCTCTTCTTCCATAGCTTCTTTCCACACATCACAACTCAAAGCCTCCTAGAAAGAATGAGGCATAGACGCAAACACCTCAAACGACAGAGACAGAGAAAATTGTTGAAATGAAGGAGACAACCCACTGAACAAAACAAAGTTGGAAACAGGATGTTGAGTACATGAACCAAGATGTGACGTAACAGTTAATTGTTTTTAAGAAAAAATTCCTAAAAAATGTTGAAAAATTCAAAATATTGAGAGGATTCCAAATATGCATTCTTGTATGGTTCTGAACATGTTTATGATGATGTAACATTCCACTCTTTGGTAAGAATGTTGTTTCAGCCTGTCTATTTTACTAACCTGACAGGCTTAGATTAACCCCAAATTTGCACGAAATTCACGCAAGTTATGACACTCATCCCACTCATGCACATCCCTAACTATTTGACATCATTCACCACAAGTAATTTCAAGAAGAAGAAAAAAAAAACTAAATGCACTAATTTTAAGAAAAAATTCAAATTAAATTCAAATGAATAGTGTCACTGATTTCAAGACATTCAAATGTCCCAAGTCGAACCCAAATCGAGCAATGGCACTCATCCCACTAATGCACATCCCTAAGCATTTGACATCATTCCCCACAAGTAATTTTGAGAAAAATTTAAATTAAAGTCAGATGAATAATGTTGCTGATTTGGGGGACCACTCGAATGCCCCTAAATCGACCCCAAATTCAGGCAATCTATGGTACTCATCCCACTAATGCATATCCATAAGCATTTGACATCATTTAGTCTTAAGTCAAACAGGTTGGGCCACAAGCTACAGTCCAACCAATAGATAATTCCAACCTCTCCAATAGATTGGCCCCAAAATGAGGGTCACCTAGTGCAAAAATCATCCATGTCTACCCATCAAGTGGGCCACACCATAGACAAATTTCTAGCCATTGATAAATAGCCCATTGATAAATAGCAAAAAAAAAAAAAAAGAAAGAAAAGAAAAAAAGTGTGGTCCACTCGATGATATACTTGAGTTTTGCAAAAGGCGATCCTCGTGATGGGGCCATACAAAATGTTGGAAGTTATCCGTTGCTGGAACATAACTCATAATCCAACTAGTTGGACTGACCTCATTTTTCAAGACATGGACATAAAGAAGCCGTGCATGCTTCTCAAAAGACAAGAGAGAAAGAGAGACACAATTGCAAAGAAGTATGTGTGTGAGAGAGAGAGAGAGAGAGACGTTCCATTACATTTTCAGAGGAGGAGAAAGAAGAAGAAGAAGAAGAAGAAGAAGAAGAAGAAGAAAAAGGTAAGTTTTTTCTCCTAAAAAATGGATTTTTTATTTTTCCTAAAAATGGGTTCTTGTGCCATTACATTGGACCTTAAAAGTCTATTACGATACATTTTTTTCAGGATGGGCCTTTACAACCTCGTATCGCATAATGAATCACACCATTACCATTACGTAGTGGCCATTACAGCTGTTACATAACCAATTTGGCATACCTTGACATGAACGAACCCTTAAGAAGAGCAATAGGTAAATTAGCTTCATCTAAGTGTGTAGGCATGGACTCGGAAGAATGATAATCTTCAGAGGGATTAGGAGGATTGGTAGAAGTCACACTTGTATATATTCCATCTTCACTTTTGGCACGTCTAGAGTAAATCTACAAAAGCTTAGTTGCACAAAGCACAAACTTCTCAAAACTCCAAGAGCAAACCTACAAAAGCTTATTTGCACAAAGCACAAACTTCTCAAAACTCCAATGGTAGTATCAAGTACAATGAGAATAGTAATGGAGAACTCTTCATACTGCAAAGATTTTCCTTAGAGAAATATGGAGTTTGTTCAAAGAATGTGAATCGACTGACATATAAAATCTCCGAGAGATAGGATTTATAGCATTTGTATCTCCATTGAATACATCAAGTACCCAAGAGAAAACACTTAATAGCCTTTGGTTCAAACTTACCAATTACCATGAACATGATTAAGCTGACACACGAAATACACACAACTGAACACCTTTGGAGGAATAGAGTGGGAAGAAATTTGGGGACACAAAATAAGAGAGGTGACTCTCCATCTAGGAACGATGAAGGCATTTGACTTATTAGATAGCATGCAGTAAAGACTTTATAGCATCACTCCTAAATATTTTCGAAATCTTCATATTCAACAACAACACTCTAAAACCCTCAAGTAAATGACCGTTTAGCTTCCCTATTTTATTGTGGTGTGTGTGCACATGAAGTTTGGTGAATAATGCCATGAGATGAAAGATATGAGTTAAAGTCATAAGATAAATATTCCCTAGCATTATCTAAACGTAGAACACAAACCTTCAAATTAAATTGAGTTTGTGCCTCCATGTGAAATTCTTTAAAACAAGACAACATTTCTGACCGATCTTTCATCAAATTGAAAACAAATAAACCAATAAGATGAATTCGACCCCAAATATCAAAATATACTAAATAAAAAGGTTTATCACTTCTCTTTGTCCACACAAGGAAGCAACAACACTCTAAATCTAAATATATGCGACAGTAATGGAACTAGACTCTTCAAACTACTTATGGAGGAATAACCAAGCCTGGAATGCCTCTGATGTTGAGAGATATCTATGTACAATGCAGCTCCAGTTATTCCACCATCAAGGTAATAGATTTCATTCACTAGATGCCCTCCATCAATCATCCCCCATCTTTAGATCTTACAATTTATAGTAAGAAGGATAAAATGTGATAGAACAACTTAAGCATTTGATTAGCTTACAGACAATAAACTCAAAAGGAAATTTAGGGATACAAAGTTTTGATGACAATGAAAGCAATGTGGTAGGACAAACAATACTTAACCCAGGCACATGGGTTGAAATACCATCTACTAATATGATCGGAAAAATGAATGATGATTGTACTAACTGAGGCGATTCACTATATTTACTGGTCATATGATCAGAAGCTCCTGAGTCAATGACCCAGGGAACACTATTAGACGACGCAAGACAAACGATACATGACTACGCGAGAGTTGCTGTAGATGATGATGCGTGAACGATCCTTCAGAAGTTAGACATATTCTTCCTTAAACAATATAATTGTATCACTTGTAGTACTAGACTAAAAAAATGACGGAGACAGGCTTGGAGACATGACCCTCGATGCTATCCTCAGAAGAACGAACTTGATTCACCCAAGAAAACTTACCATTAAGATTCCAACATGTATCAACTGAGTGGTTACTAAGACCACAATGAGTGCACTGCCAATTACTACAACCATGATCACAACTATCATCAAAATCTATACCATGGCACCCCCAATTATTTCTACCTCATCAAAGAGACCTTCCCCTGAATCTCTACCATCAAAACAACCACAACTTTCCTCATCTCCTCTACCGGATGAAGAAAAAAATGCAAAACTCTGATGAAGGCCAACTCTGTACTCTAACTACACACTGAATGCAAGTGAATGCCTCATTATTCAATGCGATCCCACTGCCTCCAAGGATGATCTGAGGTCGGACATTCTTGAGCTCATGACGAAAACCAGAGAGGAATTTAGCAACAGAGAATTCCTCTCTTTGTCGTCTCATAGTCTCTCATAATCTGTCATTAGGGTTTGATATATGTTCAGTTCTTCCTACATGCCTCGCAAGGCTGAATAATACTTTTCGACACTCTTATCTCCTTGTTGAAAAGTGAAGATATTCTGCAATAACTCGTAAATCCAAGTTAAATTCATTTCATTTGAATACATCTCTCTTAGATTATCCTAGACTTCCTTTGTTGTCTTGAAAAAGATAACATTCGCACTAATCTGAGGCTCCATACTGTTTCATAACAATGCTTTAGTTTGAGCATCATTTGCCACCCAATCTTTGCATTCTATTGAATATTCTTCAGATTTGGGAGAAGTTAAATACTTTAATTTCAATTTTCCTTTAAGGAAAACTTTTACCTAGACATGGCCCATTGCAAGTAATTTGCTCCATTGAGTTTAGTCAATGAAATTTGAAAGTTCATCGATGGAGACAAAAGAGTAGTCTTGGATTCATTCTTGACATCTATTGTTGTAGGCGAAATCAAATACACAAGGGAAGAAAGTTTAACTTAACCACAAGTATTCTAGAAAACCACATATGTCAACAAACACAATCACTTGATACCATTGCTTAATCAAAAAAATTGACAACACCATCATTAATACCTATAAAATTTTGCAAAATAAAAAAAACCAACACACACACACACTTCTTTGGTAAAAATAAAATAAAATAAAATAAATTGCGAGAATCTCTTCCTAGGAATGTTTTAAATTAATGCATTATATGTACTGAATAATTACATTATTACTCAAAGATTAGTGCATTAATCATATTTATTAAATAAATATTTGTTGGACAATGCACAGTTTGGACCCTATGCAATGGAAACCAATAATCTATAGTTGTTTTTTTTGTAATATTTTGAGTCCTAAGTGTGTAATCATGTGTCTCTTAACATCTCCTAAAGTTTCAATGAAATTTTTGACATATTTCCTAAGTTATCTCCAATGTTTCCCTCAAACTGCAATACATGTTTCCATATCCCAAGTCTCCAGTACATGTAACAATAATGATACTTTGAACACTGATCATAAATACATCTCATAATTCCCGAAGTTTCATACTCAAAGGTACACCTCATAATCCTAAAGTTTCATATTGAAATTGGTGATGTGATCCTTCGAGAAGCACCAGAGCTTTAAAAAAGGTAAACTAATCGCAATAATCCAGACCAGACAACATACCGATGCCTTGTTCAACTTATTTCTATAATAGTACAATGTCCCATGACTATCAAGTACAAAGAACCTTCTCTTCCAATCTCCTCTCAAATTTGAAGATCGCTTGAGGAGATAACCTTGCTTGATTGTCTCGACCTAGAAGAAAAAGGGATATTCTCTAATTAGCCGTCAAAGCAGTAATAATAAAGTGCAACCAAATCAATTTCCAATATGAAAGATGCAAAGTAAAGTTATGAAACTGAAGAAGATAATGTTGCTTCTATCAATGAAACGATTATTGTATAAAAAAAGAAAAAGACAAAAAAAAAAAAAAAAGATCATGAAAACAATACTCATAGATCCAACAACCAATGGTTATACATACATCTATTTACATATGTACATGTAGGGCTGTCAATGGCCGGGACGAGGTCTGTCCAAGCCCAGTCCACAAAGTAAAACCTAGAACCACGCCCGGCCCAGCCATCGTGGATGAAAACAAGCAGGCCTTGGCCCAGGCTGAGACAATTATGCACAGCCCAAGCCCGAGCCACACCCACCTTTGTGCAAGATCCAGGCAGCTCATTAGTTTTGTCCCATCGCACATGATAATACTACAAAAATGAGGTTGAAAACCGAAAAGCCACACCCACTTTTGTGCAAGATCTGGCTGCTCATTAATTGTGTCCTATCGCACATGATAATACTACAAAGAGTGCCTTTGAAAAACTAAACATGTCGGGCCGGGCTCTGTCCAGGCCAATGGACTCTTAGACACAGCCCATGTCTGGCCCCTTAATAAACAGGCTTTAGGAACAGGACCAGCCCTCAGGCCTATACTCCAGCCCAAGCCTAGCCCGAAGTAGGCCAGCCCAACCTACTGACGACCCCCATCCATAACCCAAGTGAATCATATGAACCAGTATTGTCATAAAGTAGTACCTGTCCATTAGCAGTCGACTGCATCAGTGCTTCTACGCTTTTGTATGAACCCATACCAACAACATGGATACCATCGACACTTGTTGAGGCCTCCATATTACTGTCCGATCGTAAATTGTCTAGCTGAGCCTGGGTTCTGAACTCCTGAATTCTCTTTGCAAGTTTATCTTGTTCAATTTTGGTCATTTCCTTCGATTGTTGTGCGTAGGTCAAAACCTGATTTCAAGAACATGCAGGTCAATTAACAGTGAAATTTTGACATAGCCTACCTAACTGGGGGAATTGCAAACTTGTTCACTTTCATTTACATTGTCCTAAAAATAACGTCCATGGGTTTACGGCAAGCCATGCTGGGGAAATTCAACCCATTCATAACTAATTGTACCTGAAAGGCCCAAGGCTGAGTGTATGTTAATCAGGCCTGAAATTCAAGCTTAAGTCATTATCGAGCTTGGACCCAGGCTCTAGGAGAGAATTAATAGAGAAAGTAGGCAAACCTGGGCCAGTCCATTTATTAACCAGGCCTGACCTGAGCCAGGGACTTAAAATATCAGGACCAAGCCCATTCCATGGACGGCCGGACCAGAACCTCAACAGGGCAGCCTATTGCACCCAAGGTATTCCATAACGATAATAGTGGCCGTTTAACAGCCGTTACGGCCTTCTTTTTCTTTTTTAGGAGAAAAAACCTGTTTTCGCCCCGTTACAGGCCCTTTTTCCATTACGGCCAGTATGGCCCCACAACCGTAACAGTTACTACCATTACCATTAGTAACAGCCACTACAGCCATTACATTGCCCTTTTTTAATACCTTGGTTGGACAGCTACAAAGGACATTGTTTTACCTGGAGAATGAATGGTTCCATCTGACTCAGCAATTCATATCCCTACCAGAAGAAAAAAAAAATAGAATAAATAGGTTTAGTTCAGTCCTTATTGTTACTAATCATAAAGAAAGGTTTGCTGATAACTCGTCTGGAAAGTACCTGCTTAAAATATCTCAGATGGGCATCCATTATGGCACTAAAAGATTCCAAGAACTCGAACTTTTTCTTTCCTTCAATGTTTGTTAGTGCATTTACCTGAAGTCCTTGTAATTGGAAAGAATGGTTGGGATGATTGACAAAATTGGTTAACCTGAAAGGGAAACATAATAACAGATATAAAACGTACTAGATTGAAGCGGCATCTCTCAAATGCTGACTTTGAATTGTTTAGATCCTGTAAAGAAAAGAAGAAGAAAAAAAGTCTCTTAACTTTGCCAAACTGATACATGCCATGATCAACAGATGCTATTATGACAAGAGAAGCCTACCTCTTCTAATTCAGCAACAACTTCCGCTCGTGTGCCCTTCTTTAATGACATGAACTTTTCGCGTGCCTGATATAAACTCTTAAAATCAAACATCTTCAAGTACTAATTTTTATAGCCCAAGAGCTAAAAGTAAAAAAATAGAAATTAAATGAAACAATAATTTACAAATGCATCATGAATAACAGAATGTAGCGTAATTTACCATGCTAATATCTTGAGACATTATGCAAACCACTGAACTGAATGATCAAGTGACAAAGTTGAAACAGACTAAAATTAAAGCTAAAGAAGGGAAGAAGATGTCAATGTGATTGAGATTTGAAGGAAACATCTTGCTAAAGGCTCCACATTGCATTTTTATATCAAGTCACTAATCAAGACTGAATTATTATTATTTTTTTTTTTTTTATGACGCAGGGTATCCCCACACCTCCCTTAGGGAATGGGACTAATCAAGACTGAATTAACAATGGACTTGGTACAATTAGCAAGACACTTTTCTGATACAAAGAAGACACATTATAAAATAAATACAAAGAGTCCTATGAACATTAAAATGCAGAAAGAAAAACACTATGCCCAGGATCCCCTTAAAGGTTCCCCTCAAACTAATGTTGCAGAGTTCAGTATTAGTTGGCAAACAAAAACTGATATTGTGACTTGTAAGACAATCATTGCCTTGGTAGGCAGACAAGCCACATGACTAGATGAGCTTTTGATACATTGACAGCATAGCCCTTTGCTCCACTTTACCACTGGATCTTTCTTTCTTTCTTCTTTTAATAAAGGCGATGAAGATTTTATTGATAGCAAGCACAAAAGGCTCAAAATTACAAGAAGCAACTACATCCAAAAAAGGAAAGACCACACAGATTGGTCAAAATCCTTGAGACAAGATACCCATCCTAAAACATCCAATTTAACTCTCTTATATGCACTAGCCTCTGTTTCTCTCTTGTTTTGAAAGCACCAACAGTTTCTTTCCCTCTACGTAGCCCAAATAACTGCCATTAACACAAGCTTCCACACCAACTTCTCTTTTCTACCTACTCCCCCATTCCAAGCTAGAAAGAGGCTCATGATAGACCCCGGCATCACCCAAGGCCTTCGAAAAATTGCAAGGAATTTTTCCCACACCTTCCAAACGGACAATGAATGAATAAGTGATCCACCATCTCCACCCCCCTCAAGCACAACACAAAAAAGTTGGGGATTGGTAATAAGCGTTTCTTAAGGTTATCAATAGTGAGGATTCTATTTCTACCTACTAGCCAAGCAAACACCACCACTTTGGGAGGAGCACCCATTCAATGGTGAGGCCCACACCATTGAATCCATCTTGCCCGTGGACAGTTTAAGGCAATGAAGACCAAAGTATTCCGTATTGTTAATGATGGCCATAATGGTCAACACCATTATCTATACGGGTATTGGTCGTAACGGCCGATACGGGGTGTAATGACCGTTACAACCCCCATAACGGTTGAAAAAAATTGCTTGAAAAAATCTGAAAAAATATCTAGAAAATCTAGAATAATCTAAATATTCCAAATTTGTGTTCATTTTTTGTTTTCAACATGTTTATGGTAGCGTAACAGTCTACTATTTAGTGAGAGTGTTGTATTGGGTTGTCTGGTGAATTTATAAACATGGTTATGTGTCTCTAATGTTTACACATCACAATTAAGCATTAGAATTAGAAATCAGAAAACAAAAAATGTATACATACCACTTTTTTTATTTTTAAGAAAATGGCTCTCGGAGGCTTCTATTCAGCCAAGTCGCTTCAATCTACTATTTTAATTCTAAAAATTATAGTTCAAGTGGTCAAAATTTAATGTAGAATGCTCCAGAAAAGTTTTTGTAATAAGAAAAGCAGAAAAATGAGGAAAAAATGGATTTACATTAAAAAAAAACAAAGTGTGGTCATTTTCCGACCGTTACGGGGGTAACGGTCGTTATGCCCCCGTAACTGCCATTACGGTCACAAAAAACCAACTGCCCCATTTCACCCCTGTATCACATAACTGTCACGGCCGTTACCTGTATGTATCGGCCTTTACGGCCGTATCGTAACAGATATGGAACACCTTGGTGAAGACACTCCAAAAACCTGACAGCCCTCCACTTCTTCATCCCCTAGATTTCTTCAGCAAGGTGGACACCAAACCGCTATGTCACCAACACACAAAAAGCATTGGTCAAAGATCACTACCGTTGAATCTTAGAAACTGTGTCTTACACTAACAAGCAAGGATCATGACTTGGATGGGTCAACTGTTCTCACCTATAGGATTTCCTATGCCACAAATGATTTGTATTCCCATAGTAGACAGCCAAACCTTGATGTATTGCATACGGGCTGTTTGTTTACCATTTAATATGTCACTGAAATCTTAAAATCAGATTTCAATCGCTTAATATGCTATTTTGGGTGTTTGTTTAACACGGTTAAAAAAAAGTCCTTAATGGAAATTAATCACGGAATTAATTCAAGGATGGTGTATGCACTGAAAGCAGTGATTTTGGCAGAATGCAGTAAGTGCTTTTCATTAAAATCTTTGGTATTTTTTACCAAAATATCCTTAATTTTTTTTGTAAATGATAAGTTTACCCCTTTTACTGTTTTTACATGTAACTTGGCAAAGTTCAACATAAAGGCCTTGAGACAACTCAGATTGGAGAACACTTGGCAAAGTTTTGTGGGCCCCATCATAATGTATGTGTTATATCCACACCATCCATCCATTTTTTCAGATCATTTTAGGTCAAGAGCCAAGAAATGAGGCAGATCCAAAGCTGAAGTGGACCATACCACAAAAGGCAGTGGGGACAGTGACATCCACCGTTGAAACATTCCCACGAACCACCATGATGTTTATTTGCCATTCAATTTGTTCATAAGGTCACACAGACCTGGATGGAAAAAAACATATATTATCTTGATCCAAAACTATTGTGGCCTCAAGAAGTTTTCAATTGTAGACATCCAATCCCCACTGTTTTTTGTGGTGTGGTCCACTTGAGCTTTGGATCTACCACATTTTTTAGATCATGACCTAAAATAATCTAAAAAAATGGACAGACGGTATGGATCAAACACGTACATCATGGTGGGGCATACAAAACTTTGCACATCAACACGGTTCCGGCCTCTAGTGCCATGTTCTATGCTAGGCAATCCATTACGGAAACGGATTGCATGATGTGCCCCACACCACCGTGTTGATGTCACCAAGTTATGTGGGCCCCACCATAATGTATGTGCCATATCCACACCTCCCATCCATTTTACGAGACCATTTTATAACATGGGCCCAAAAATGAGGCAAATACAAAGCTCAAGGGACCACACCACGGGAAGCAGTGGGATTGAACGTCTACAATTGAAAACTTCTTGGGGGCCGCAGAAGTTTTAGATCAATCTGATAGTTTTTTTTTCCCTTCATCCAGGTCTTTATAACCTCCCAAACAGGTTGGATGACAAAAAACATCATGGTGGGCCTTAGGAAGGTTTCAGTGGTAGGAATGATTGTCCCCATTGCTTTCTATGGTGTGGTCCAGTTGAGCTCATGACCTAAAAGGATCTTGCCAAATGGATAAACAGTGTGGATATAACACATACAACTGTTAGTGCCTCGGTTTGTCAATGACGTGAGCTAGGGAGTCTTGAGTCGATTGAGCCTTCATTGAAAGACATTTGAAGAATGAAGCCTCAAAGAATTGAAGCATCAAGGCCTGAAAACAGCAGGGTAAATTGAGGGTACCTTGGTAAAACTAGCCTTAAAACCCCTAAAGTTCCAAAACAACCTACCTCTAGATGTTTCATTCCATAGGTAAACATTTGATTCATCTAACCCAAGCCTTGGACCTTAAATACACATGTTTAGTTAGACTTAGAAGAGGTGCAAAGTTGCTGATTAAAAGAAACCAAAACAACAAAAACGGCAATTGTCGATCGATCTCGATCAATCGATAGATCCTCGATCGATCCCTCGATCAACCTAAGTAGGCAAGAAAATTTCCAACAACCTTTCTGCCTAAAATTGAATTAGTTCAATCAATCGAACAAGATCGCTTCATCGATCGAAGCTGGCTGTTATAGATCCGTTGGAACTTTTTCTATATAAATCGAGCATCCGAATCTTTGCAAGGAGGATGGATTTTGGAGTTTTAGAGACCCTAGTGTATCCCAAGCTCTACCATACCTCCTAAGCTCTATTCCAGAGAGATTCATGCTATCTTCTTAGTGATTCTTCACTCTAATGAGCATTCCAAGCTCCATTGTAAGGAGAAACATGATCGCAAGCCCTCTCTAGAGTTTAGACATCGATCCCATAGGTAAATCCTAATGTCTATCAACCTCTAGAGTGTCCATCTAGGTGAATCCCCATTTAGAAACCAACTATCCATTAGTTATAGGAGATTCCATTGGTAACAACACATGCAAGGTAGCCCATCAAAGGAGCTGAAGCATCCAGATCAAAGATCAGGGGAGCACAAGAGAAGCAGATTCAATAAGCAAAGACACATTTCAAGCGAGGCGCTACAACGGGGCTCAATCCAACAAGTAAGGTTGTCAATGTTAAAGTCTATACTCTTTCCTTGTGTAGGATTGAGTATAGAGTTTGCAACCCAAACTCGAATAGGTTCTTGTGTAGGACCTAAGTTTTGTATATGACCGAATTCACTGGACACTGGTGCGTATGTGTTAATCTCCATGGGAGCCTCTAGCGAAAGTAACAGTAAGTCCTTGGATTAGGACCGCATAGGGTTGTTAGTGAGCCGATAGAAAACCAACTAAGTCTCCGAGGGAGCCACCGACATAGGTGGAAACATGTTCCACCAACATAGGTGAGTACGTGTAGGTTTTAGTGTAAGATCGCCACCGACACTGGTGTGTACGTGGTCCACCGACACGGGTGTGTGCATGTAGGTTAGTGGTGAACCTTGAAAACCATTGTAAAGTTTAGGAGTGAACCTATTAAAAACTCCTAAGATAGTGAATCCAGTACACTCAAGGAGAGTGCGTCTGTCGAGAGTTTAGTAGACAATTAATCGAAATACTATACATCATTGTGTTTGTGATTGTGATTTGTGCATCCTTTTCTATTCATGCTTATAAGTTCTATTGGTTAAATTATATGAATGCTTGAAAAGATTGTATGCTAGAAATTTCATTAATTGCACAAGCACACACAAGATCACTATCTCTATTACATAGACTAGTTGCTTAATTAGTTGTATCTATTGTAGTCTATGTACTTGGACCCACTTGGCTTAGAAGCCTAAGTGTTAATTACTTTTATCAAACCCCCCACCCCAAACGAACTTAGCTATAATTCTAAGCTCTTTCGCGTAGCGTGGTGTCGTGCTAGACAACCGACACAATTTCAACATAATGGTGGGACCCACAGAACTTGGTGATGTCAACTCACTATCGAGGTCGGTGGTGCGTGGCACACCACACAATCCACTTCAATCCATTATCGGCCTCGAGTGCCGTGTTCACCAAGTAATGCGTTAATGGGCGATGCCCTAACCGTAGGGCCCACCTTGATGTATATGTCGTATATCCAAGTTGTCCATCAGTTTCTTCGAATCATTCTTGGGCATGGTCCCAAAAATGAAGAAGATCCAAATCTCAAGTGGACCATGCCACAAGAAATAGTGGTCATTGAACGCTCGCAATTACAAATTTCTAAGGCCCATCTTGATATATGTGTTGTATATCTACGTTGTCCATCAGTTTTATAGCTCACTCTAGGCCATGGTCCCAAAAATTAAGCAGATCCAAATCTCAAGTGGATCACACCACAAGAAATAGTGGTCATTGAACGCTCACCATTAAAAACTAAGGCCCAACGTAATGTTTATTTAACATCCAACTTGTTGATAAGGTCACGAAGACCAGGATGAAGGGGAAAAAATGAATATCAGCTTGATCCAAAACTTTTGTGGCCCACAAAAAGTTTTTCATGGTGGGCATTCAATCCTTGCTATTTGGTCCACTTGAGATTTGGATCTGCTTCATTTTCAGGACCATGGTAGAAAATGAGCTGTAAAAACTGTTGGGGCAGCATGGATGTACAACACATACATCAAGGTGGGCCCTATGGTCAGGGAAACACCCACTAACGCATTACCAGAAGCCCCTAATCCAACATAGATTGCCAATGAAAGCCTTTAGCAAGAACTTCCTACCACATGAAGGTAGGTTGGGCCCATTGTGATGTTTGTGAGAAATCCACCCGGTCCATCCATTTTTCCAGATCATGTTAGGACATGGGAAATTTGGTAAAATTGTCAAATTTCAGACATTTTTACCAAACAAAAATTTTTGGATTCAGTACTAAATTTCAGTGTTCAGGAACAGTTTACCAAATAGGCATTCCAACACCTATCAGTACTTAAAATTCAGTACACAATGGATCCAGTACTTAAATTAATTTCAGACTTTTTTTTATTCAGTTTACCAAATGCGCCCATAGTCTGCCAATGCACATCTGTGACAGTAGAATTGCACGGGTGACTCAACATGTATGTTGATGTAGAAACCCAATCTATAAAGTCTCCTTAGAACTCACGTCTCCCCGTTTGTTGTATGGCAAGCTCATTTGCAGTATTCTAGGGATTGTTTTTCAAGATATTATGAAGGAAATGGCAGCGACGATGGTCGAGATATATTGTAAATACATCAATTTATCAACTTTTCTTTTGTTTTTTCTTCTTCTTCTTTTTCTTCTTCTTCTTCTTCTCTTTTTTTTTTTTTTTTTTTTTTGATATGTACAATCATATAGGGGAAAGAATAGATAAAGAAAAGTTAATCCATGCCCACCCTTGAATGATGAGAGGAAGAACATCTTGCATGCTTTATCTTCTAACTTACAATGATGAGAGGAAGAACAACTTGTATGCTTTATCTTCTAACTTGCAAGTTACTTAACATTTTTCTATTTTCTTCAAAAAGGAGTGTTGAACATAACCAGAATAACAAGTACCTGATCATAAGCAAGTGAAGCTTTGTCAAAGCGTCGACGAGAGTCCTACAAAAATCA
>PVNU02001654.1:0-86496 GCA_003013855.2 Liriodendron chinense | reverse complement strand
GCCTGGTACTTGAAACTAACCAATGGAGGCCACATCTGAACCATTACCTAATTAACAACAAGCCTCTACCATCTAGTGTCAAGGCACCAAATCTTGACCTAAAAACTTGCTAGTTGAACTCAAATATACTTATTTATGTCAAGGAGAGACATATCTAGCGGCGATTTCTTCCCACTTGGATGAGAAACAAGAGAGTAAGTTTATTTCTACTCTCAGAGAACATAGAAATGCTTTCAGATGAACAATTGCGGACCTCAATGACATAGATCCCCTGATTGATTTTACTCATCACATGCACTTAGAGGAAAATGCGAAAATATTCGGGAAACCACAATTTCGCTTGAATCCAAAAATGATAGAAGTGGTTAAAGTCAAGTGTAAAAGCTATTGGTGTGGGTATCATCTATCCAATATCCGATAGTCAATGGGTGAGTCAAAATCAAGTGGTGCCTAAGAAGTTCAGGATTACCATCATAGCCAATGCGAATAATGAAACTCATGCCAACTAGAATCACTACCAGTTGGAGAATGTGCATTGACTACCGAAATCTAAATTTAGTCACGAGGAAGGACCACTTCCCTTTGCCCTTTGTTGATCAAATTCTTGAAAGGCTAGCGGGTCATTCCTATTATTGCTTCCTAGATAGGTATTCAGGTTACAACCAAATAGAGATAGCTCTTAAAGATCAAGAGAAGACCACTTTACATGCCCCTTTGGCACCTTCGCTTATCAAAGGATGTCATTCAGGCTATGTATGCTCTCGTCACTTTCCAGCAATGCATGTTTAGTATCTTTTCTAACATCTGGGGAAATTCTTAGAGGTCTTAATGGATGATTTCTCTATTTTCAGTTGTACCTTTGATGATTACCTTGAGCACTTAAAGTTTATTTTGAAAAGATGTGAAGAAAAGAACCTTGTGCTTAATTGGGAGAAATGTTACTCCATGGTTAAGAAGGAAATAGTCCTTGGATACATCATATCATCCAATGGAATCGAAGTGGATAAAGCCAAATTGACCTAATCTCTAACCTTCCACCACCCAAGAGCATTCGTGATGGGCGGTCCTTTTTGGGACATGCCTGATTTTAAAGAAGGTTCATTAAGGACTTTAGTCTTATCTCTCGTCCTCTATGTAACCTTCTTCAAAAGGAAACCTCATTTATGTGGAGTGCAGAATGCCAAAAATCTTTTACCAATCTTAAAGGCATGTTAACTACTACTCCCATAATGTAACCACCCGATTAAAGCATTACTTTGAAATCATATGTGACTTTAGTGACTATGTGATTGGGATAGTGTTGGGGTAGAGGAGAGAAAAGAGAAGAAACTACATGATTTATTATGCGATTAAAACTCTAACCCTATCCAGGTAACTACGTGAAAAAGCACATAATTGAATTAATTCAACTATATGTGACAGTCGACTATTGGTGCGTTTTTTTTCAACTGTAAAGGACAGTTGAATTCTTCATTGGATGGACCCCATAAAGCCCGCTTAAAAACCGTGCCCAACCCACCCCAATTTGTAAAAAAAAGAGAGGATCTCTTCTCTCTCTCGTTCGCTCTCCCTAACCCTAACCCCAACCCTCCCTCTCTCTCCTTACCTCTCGCGCTCTCCCTCACCCTCTCCCTCTCCCTCAGTTCTTGGCTCTCTACCTCTCTCTTAATCTCATTGCCATCTCCTCTTTGATCTCTCTCGATTAGAACATTGAGGCGTGGGAGAGGCGAAGTAGCACTCAAAGAGAGAGAGAGAGAAAGGAGAGAGAGAGAGAGAGAGAGAGAGGAATAGAAAACCAGTGCTTTGGTTTTTCTCCTCCCCCATTAAATGATGTTATAAGGCTTGTTTTCTGGACTTTTTTCTTAGGGTTTCTCTTCTTCGATTTCAAGCTCTCACGACTGATTTATCTTAACTATGAAAATGGTAGGAGATAAGGGGATTAGCCTCAAGGAGATAAAGAATGAGACGGTTGATCTAGTTTGAGTACATTAGATCTCTCTCTTTTTTTTGTGGTGGTGCTCTAGTTTGTTAGGTCGATGAGTTGTTAGAGAGCTATGACTGATGTCTGTTGGTTAGGTGGTAGGCTTGGTTGGCCTCTCCTATCCAGCTGTAAGGGCTGATCCCATCTCTTTTGTTTTGCTGTGGTGGTTGCCTTTTTTATTTGTAAGGTAATTCCAGTTGGTGGAGTCTGGGAGGTATGTCTTATGATTGTAAGCTGCTCTTCTGTCTTCTTAGAGGTATGCTACTCTGACCTCTGTCGTGGATTTATTTTGTTCTGTGCAGTTGCAAATGGAGCGTATATATATGCTTTAGGAATTTTTAGTTTGATTGGTTGGGTTATATGATAGGCGTGGTACAACTTTTTCATTGTATCCATCCAAAGTTATAATTTTTGTTAGTTAATTAATAAAGGTCTGAGTTTCTTTAAAAAAAAGTGTGGACCCCTATTTAAAAAAATAAAAGAAGAAGAAGATAGAGAATGCCTAGTAAATGTTTGTAGAAATGCCAAGGAGAAGGTCGTTAGCCCTGGGGTACCGCCTTGATCAAATTTTTTCTTTAAATTGGGTCAGTTTGAATTTGATTGAAAATTACTTGTTAAAAAATCATTGAGACACTCTTAATAAGAAGATGACAAACTATAAAAGCTTTTGATAATCCAACTACCAAAATTTCTTCCCATATTTTATATGAGAAATGCTAAAGCTATTCAGATGAGTGTATAGAGTAAAGATGCAATTTACAATACAATACATGTCCTACCAACATGTCACGCATGTGCTGGCTTTGGCCTTTAGGCCATTCATCAGGTTGACTCGGTTGAGCATGCCTCATGCCTTGGTCGGAATACCATGCATGTCCATTCTAGGTAGGTCATGGATATATGAGAAAAAAAAAAGGATGATTAGAGAAAAATGACCAGCTATCCAATGTACACATACAACCACCTCACTAGTGGACTAGCCTAGTTTGGAGAAGGCAATTTCATAGTGGAACCCACCTGATGAATGCCTGCACCTTACATGTGCTGTGAATTCTCTCCCCCTTTTGCAGAGTCTTATTACATTTCTTATTGTATATTTTGGCCTAGTTCTCCAGACCTCATTTAGAGCCTACAACGTTATTTCTGCATAACCTTCCTAGAAAAAGCAATAATAATAAATAAGAAAAAACATCAGTTATCTAGTCTCAGTAAAGAAAAAGTTTTTTTAATGAAAAATAACATGTATCATTTGCTTATGTCTTAATTTCCCTTTCCTATTGTCTTTTATCATTTGCTTCCATCACTAAGTACTACTGACTTGAAGATAGATATATAATATCTTATTTTAGGTCATTTTGTCCTTCAATAACTTCAATTGTTTAGTACAATTACACATATTTATTTACTTATTTGTGCATTTCATTTGTTGGTTAGTTACTAATCTATTACCAAGATGTCTTTGGACAAATTCATAACTTATCTTCATTTTTCCCTTAGAATTTGCTATGCCATACTTTTACTTGTACTATTCTTCTCTCTTTAATCAAATGTTTGATGTGTTTCTTTTAACATTTTTTTGCTCTTTATAGGTTTTGATCATTTTGATGAAAAAAAAAAAGGGTAATAGAATTTGATGAGTTTGGCCATGCACTCAATGCCTTCCATCCTTGTGCACCTATGGACGATAAAATTGATTATAAAATTCCCTTTTTTTGTTATTTGTATATCTAAATGCATCTCACAACACCTCTTATTTTCCTTTGGATTTTTGCAGTTGCATTAGGCTGTATGATCTGAGGCCAACAGGGATGTAGAGCATGAAGAAATATTGAGTGAGTTGCAAACTTTAACTTATTATTGTCTCCTTGAAATTCTAACACGAACAGTCTGGTCATCACACAGACATATACGTACACTTATAAATAAATAAACATAGGCACATTTGTGTGTTTGTGTGTGTAATCTGTATGTATTTAGAATTGATGCTCTCTTAGATTTTTAGTTGTTATAATTCATAGGCAATATTATCTATTTTATCTTCTAGCATGTTTATTTGTTGATTTTGGCGCGAAACAACCCATACTTCTTGCTCACTATTGTCAAACACATTAAAAGTGCATCATGGTGTAGGTGTTACATGTATAGTTCCCATAAATGAGACTCTTTAAAGGATCAAATGAAAGCAAGAGAGTTAGCAAAACTACGTACTCTTAAGAAGTGGGTGGTAATGAATTTTATTTTCTCTCCTCAATTCTTGCTTGTAATTTAGCAAAATTGAGCTTTAAAATTAGTATGGACACCATGGTTCTTGATATTGGTATTAGTGGGCATATCAACCTTGTTCAAGTCAAGACTGCTTTAACAAGCCTATACATGAAGACATTGTTCTTGCAACTCGCAAACAAATAGAATCACACAACCACTTGCATTGCTCCCAAAGTCATTAGGAGCTCTGAGTCTATTCCAGACATTGGGGTATGCAAAGAAATCCCAACTTGGTTTTGTTAATTTGGAAATCTTGTGCATTGGAAGAATAAAGTAATAACAGTCCAGGCTTTGAATGCTATCAGGTTTTTATTTGTTGGACATCCTGCCCATTCAACTAAAAGACTTTTAACTTGGTATATTTTTCTCGGATCCATATTCGATTTCTCATATCTTAATTAGCTTGCATGTTTTTATTATTTTAACATTACATGGCTAGCCTTGTTTAAGTGTTTTTCTGAGGTTTTCATGCTTGTCATAATCTCCCTCTAGGTGGCATTTTGCAATTCTTGCAATTGTTGTTTCTTGCACATAGTTACTCCATTTATGGGTCAATATTTATTTATGGTTCTTTGTTGTACAAAATTTTTAATACTGTCAAGGTGTTACTGGGCAAGTGTCCATTAAATCTTCTGAATTGTGTCCATTTAATCTTGTGAACGCTTCCTAAATTAATGTGAATGCTTCCCAAACTAATGTATCTTGTGAAGAATTCTCCTTTTTTCCATTAAAAGAATACTAGCAGTTTTCCATTTCATAAAGTAACGTAACAAGTAGGCCTATTGGTCTTATATTTATGAGGTGATCTTTCATCAATCATGGTTTAACAGTTATCAACAATTCATGCATTGATGGAATTTTGAATTTTATAGATGTTTGGTGATTGAAAATTAATTCTATATTTGATTTTTTGTTGGCTATCTAATGCATTGAACAATGGATTCTCTATTAATTAAGAAGTTAAAAAACTGTGGCATGGTACTTGTGGTCTGATGATTGTGTTGGTATTATATGTTGCAGTTTCGTGAATTATTTATGAATTTATATTAGAGGTTTACAAAATATATATTATAAGCTTACAAGATTATGTTTGTATTTTGGAGGATTGTGGTTGTATTATGTTTGGTATTATATGTTGTAGTTTGTGAATTATTTATGAATCGTATATTAAGGTTTATAGGATTATTAGGCATAGCCCCCACAAAATGCAAGTTATTTTTCTATGTAAGTAAAAATTCGATGGTCAGGACTGGCGGTAAAATATATTGACTATTCGAGACAGTCGAAAAACCCAATGATTTTCACCCAGAATGTGGTTTTGGACCGTTGAAATTTTTTCGACTGTTCACACCAATCAATTAATCCTATAATTTTTATCCAGAACCACTGGTTTTGACTGTTGAAAATAGTTTGATTGTTTAAAACCACCAATTTTTATATAAAAAAAATAATTGACGGTCTGCAAAGGTCGAAAAATAATTTGACTACTCTCGAATGTCTATACTTTTTGACCGAAATGGTCACCATCAATATCCATTACGACGGTTGGGGATTATCGAATTTCATTTTCGAGCATCAATATTATGACTGTTTTTTTTTTATTAGACGGATCATCAATTTTTTTTATAATTCAATAGTTTTGGACCATCGAATTTTCTGCTTTTGCACGTAGTGGGTGAACTACTTTATTATGAAAAGGGAACTCTTAGCCATAGTGTTCGCCTTGGATAAGTTTAAGTCCTACTTAATTAGATATAAGATCATCGTCTTCACGGAACATGCGACGTTTAAGTACCTTCTTTCTAAGAAGGATGCTAAGCCTCATTTATTGAGATGAATCTTTTTACTCCAAGAATTTGACTTAGAAATTAGAGATAAAAAGGGAGTAGAAAACATTGCTAATTATCTTGCTATAGGTACAATTCCCACTCACGGGACAAAGTAAGGTAAGAATAAAATTTTTACTAAGGTACGCAAGTTCTTTTGGGATGATCTATACTTATTCAAGTACCATCCCGATCAAATCATAAGGAGATGTGTGCTAGATCATGAGCATCAAAGCTCAATCTATTAGTGCACTTTTCTATGACATATTATTGCACCTTATTTGTCAATTACATCGTCCATGTGTTATAATGTCAATTAAGCCATGTCACATTGAAGACTGAAGACTCAAGTGAACAAGAAGATCAAGGAAGAAGCAACAGGTAAATGGAAGCCTTGGTGACCCTAACCCTTAGAACCAAAACAACCTAAACCTCTAGATGACTTGGATCCTAATAAGTATACTTTTAGTCATCTTAGAATGACCTTAGGTGTCCCAAAAGACCACCCAAAGGAAGGCCTTAAAGGTTCATAAGCTGCTGTATAAATGCACCTAAAATAACAGAACTCATGTGTTGTTGACTAGTCTGTCGAATGCTTGAGCACAACTAGTCGACAGACGCAGTCGATGGGTCGTGAATTGGCTGACTAGAACAGCAAGCCACGAGGAAAATCGGTTGGTCGACCAGCCGATGGCCCACTGTAATCGGTCGACCAGTCGACCAACTGATAAAAGTCATTTTAAGTAAGCAAGTTAGGTTGAAAAACCATTTGAGGTTGACCTAATTTGTCTGATCGACGTTCATTTACGACCAGTCCATAGCTCAGGTCGACTGACCAACAGTTAGCCGTTACAACCCATTTTTTACCATTGGAGCTTTATCTATACAAGAATGGGGCTCGACTTTTGGGAACACTATAAGAAAATGGATTTTTACCGACGAAAGTATTACTGACGAAATTTTTTTCGTTGGAAAAAATCATTTTTACCGACGAAATATAGAAATCATCGGTAAAAATCGTTCCAGCTTCCCGCCATCACTAGATTTCCTTCCCGCCATACACTTTTACCGACGAAATTATGATTTCGTCGGTAAAAGTAACACTCATCCGTGAGCACCTTCAGGTAAATTTTAGTAAATTGAAATTTTCTTTTGTGAAAGTTTAATTACAATTAAGTGATTTTCTTAATAAGTTTATTGCCTTAATCTATTATTTACGAAACTGTAGGATAAAGTTTTCTTCGATTTGAATGTTCCTTACATTTCTCATGCCATCGACGACATGATCAGAGAGCGGTTCAAGGAGTACCGCGGAGAGTTACACCAGCGGTACAAGTGGTGCAGGACGCACGGTGAGGCCGTACTGTCCACACCGCCGCACGTAACTACAGACGATTGGCGGATACTCTGTGAGAGATTTTCATCAGAGGCTTTTCAGGTAATATTTACAAATTTACGATATCTTAAGGTAACAATTAAATTCGCAATTAATAGCAATGTATTTTGTATAATGTGTTCAAAAGAAGAGTAAAATAAATTCTGCGAATAGGAAAAAGTTACAAGTGAACCACGTAGGTGGTTCAAAGTCATTTGTACAACATCGTTACGACATGATAAGAAATTATTGATGATTATTAAGTTAATATATTATTTTGATTGGCATTTATTATAAGTCTTCTTTCCTTTCGATTACGCATCGAGATTCCGTCACCGGCCAGGAGCCTGAACCAGTAGACCTCTACAGAGGGACTCACTGTCGGCAGGCAATGGGATCTTGGGTTCATCCTAGAGCCAGTGAGCATTGGGTAGAAATCTTTACTTTGTAAAATTTAATTGCATTGATTGATAATAATGTCATTCATGTAATTTGTTATGAAATTTCATATGTTTTCATTATAGGTGGTAATGGACACCATACGCAGTCAGCCCACTCCCGATGGTAGTCAGCGTAGTGAGCCAGAAATCCTGAGTGAGGTGCTTAGCACCCGTTCTGGATATGTGCGTGGGCTTGGCCATGGTGCCAAGCTCATGGCATCCACTAGAGGTGGCTCCAGCCGATCCGTAGCTGGTGAGAGCGCTTTACATCGAGCTGATATCGCAGAGAGAGAGGTTCAGCAGCTACGGGTCGTCGTCGATGAGATTAAAGAGCAGCTGGAGAGGAAGATGGAGGAGGAGCAGAGGCGTAGGGAGGAGGAGGAGCAGAGGCGGAGAGAGGAGGAGGAGAGGCGATGGGAGGAGCAGGAGAGGAGGATCGAGGAGTTGCGGCTGGAGCATGAGCGACGGATGCAGGAGATGTTTCAGGCTCTCGCTGCACGCTTTGGCACCGATGTCCCGCCACCTCCGCCTTCATCTTCGTGATCTTTTTTTTAACATACGAATGTTAACTTATATGTATTTGTGCGTGGATGAATGTTGGTTGTTTGTGGATGTGGAATGGATTATTTGTGTATGGATGGTGTAGTTTGTGTTTGTTTGTATGTATGTGGATGTGAATAGGATAAAAATGTATTGTAGTAGGTTTATTTACAGGTGTATATCAGGAATTGTTTCCTGAATTATGAAAACAAATGTAACTGGGAAAGGGAATACTATTAGGGACGAAATTTTCGTAGGTAAAACTTTTTACTGACGAAATTTTTTGTTGGTAAAAAACATTCAAAACTATTTACCGACGGAATTTTTTGTTGGTAAAAAACTTTTAAAACTTTTACTGACGGATTTTTTCGTTGGTAAAACTTTTTAATGATGAAAATTTTTGGTCGGAGAAAAATGTGGTTCGTCGGTAAAAAAACTTTTAACGACGAAAATTTTCGTAGGTAAAGACTTGTAAAAGTCTTTTTACCGACGAACCACATTTTTCTTCGACAAAAAATCATATGGTTTTCCGACGATTTTTTTCGTCGGTAATGATTTTATTATTGCCTACAAAACGATTTTTCATAGGGAAAAGCCTTTACCGACGGCCTTTTTGCGACGATTTTAGCTGCGAAAAATTTCGTCGGTAATAACATTTCCCGACGAAATTTGACTAAAAACCGATGAATTATTTCGTCGGTAAAAACCTAATTTCTTGTAGTGGAAGAAAGAGAGGAAATTTAGTGTATTAGAAGCCACCATTCTAGTAACCATATCTAAGCTCTAATCTTAAGCTACCCAAGTCATCTTCCTTGTAATTCCTCATAAAGTTGGAGCATTTAAAACTTAAATGAAGATGAACTTGTTTCCTCTTGATCATTAGATGTTTATGCACCAAAATCGATAGGTATATTCTTTGTTTAAATCTCTCTAGAGATCCAAATAAGTCAATTCCTCTAGGCAACAACCTTCTCATTAATTACAGAGAATTCACCACCTCCCATCACCTTCATCATCTTGAGAGGATCAAATGCAAGGCGATTGATCGTTGGAACTGAGGTATTGACAACGCATCGGTAGTAAGATTGAGGGAGCAATAAGGAGTTGATTCAAGCATGAGAGAGCAAGAAGAAGCAACCCAAAAAGGCACTACACAAGGGGCTCAATTTGGCAAGTAAAATATTGTTAAGCTTAGGAGTCCATTTATACTCTTTCCTTTAGTAGGTTAGAGTGCAAGAGTTTATGACCGAAACTTGAACTAGGTTCCTTAGTAGATCTTTGGCTCACTAGTTGAGACTAAATTTAGGCTCCTTTGTAGATCCTTGACACATTTGTTAAACCTAAATTAAGTCTTCAAGGGGAGTCACCGATACAGGTGTGTACGTGTTCCACCAACATGGGTGCATACGTGTAGGTTGGGAGGTGAACCTGGAAAAACTCTGTTCGGGTTGAGAAGTGAACCCATTGTAAAAACCTTCGGTATGAGTTGAGAGGTTAACCTTATTTAAAATCTCTGTTTAGTGAAATTCAGTGTACTCATGAGTTGGGTATGTCAGCTGAGAGTGGAGTAGGGAAACCAAACTATTATATATGCTTGTGTTTGAGATTGTCAATTGGGCACATTTCTATTCATGTATTATTTACTTTATTGTTAATTATATGAATGCTTGAAGAAAATGTATGCTATGCTAGATAGGTGGATTCACACACAAGTTATAGTTTCACTTTATAGACTAACTACTTGATAGTTATATAATTTGTAGTCTAGATATTACACATAGATTAGTTATTTAATTAGTTGTATCATTTATAATCTATGTGTTTAAGCTAGTTGTCTAATTGTTTCATCATTTGTAACCTATATGATTGGACCCACATAAGCTTCGAAGTTAAGTGTTATTTGATTAATTAGTTTAATTGCTAATTAGTTTAAATTAGACGAGTTTTTAAAAAGATTTAAAAAAGTCCTAATCACCCCCATTCTAGGACTTAGCCATAGTTCTAAGTTGCTCTACCAACTTCTGCAATTAGCGCAGGGTGTCATGTTAGAATATCTGACACACTTTCACCGTCTCTTTTTGTTACTCCCAAGCGTATGGTTGCCACTTTTCGGCTAAGAAGACCACCACCAAAATTCTACAGTGCGGCTTTTATTGGCCATGATGTTTCAGGATACTTATGAGTTTTATAAGGATTGTGAGCCTTCGGAGGAATATGATTCTGCTCAATCCCATTTTAATTGTTGAAATATTTTATTGTTGGGGCATCGATTTCATGGGACTGTTCCCCTCATCTTTTGAAAATTTATACGTTTTACGTGTCGTCGACTATGTGTCCAAATGGGTCGAGGCCATTCCGTGCCGCAATAATGATTATAAAATGATCATTCAATTTTTAAAAGAAAACATCTTTTCTAAGTTTGGAATGCCCCGGGCCATTATAAGTGATAGAAGATCTTACTTTTGCAATAGGTCTTTTGAAACATCAATGAAGAAATATGGTATTACTCACAAAGTGAGCACTCCTTATTATCCACAAATAAGTGGCCAAGCCGAGATATCTAATAGGGAGATAAAACACATTCTCGAGGAGACAGTGAACCCGGATCGCAAGGTTTGGTCTCTTTGACTAACAAATGCACTTTGGGCTTACCGTATGACTTTTAAAACTCCTATTAATATATCACTCTATAGACTTATTTATGGGAAGGCTTACCGCTTGCCCATCGAGCTAGAACATAGGGCAAGGCTATAAAGAAACTAAATTTTGATTCTGACAAAGAGAGCTCGCTACGGAAGCTTTAATTGAATGAACTTGTAGAAATCCAGAATGAAGCATATGAAAATTCTTGAATTTACAAGGACAAGATGAAGGTGTTTTATGATAAGAACATCCTTCCTAAAACATTCACACCAAATAAAAAGTTCTTCTGTATAATTCGAGATTATATCTATTTTCGAGAACTAAGATATCGATGGATTGATCCCTTCATTGTCAAAACTGTCTATCCTAATGGGACCATCGAGATAGAGAATCGGCGAATGTCAACACATTCAAAGTGAACAGTTAACCCCTTAAGCCATTTATTGAGAATTTTTCTTCAGAGGATAAGTCCATACCTTTGAAATATCATATCTATCAGGATTAAACTTCTAGTCTGATGGAGGTCTTCTCACCCATTTACATTCCTTTCATAGAATAGTTTAGATTATGTATGCTTTATTAGTTGTTTTGGTGCTTAGAATTCTTGGAAGAATTCTTTTAGTAGGAAAATTGACACATCCACTTTCATCTCTCAAGTACTCTTTTTCTCACTCCTCTTGTATTTTCATGTTCTTTTTTGTGTTGCATTGAATAGTTTTTATAGTGAGGACAATGTAAGTTTTAGGTTGGGGGTAAGATTCCCTATGAAATTTTTAGTATTTTGTTATTTTGAGTAAAAACTTTTGAATAAATTTTCATTTTTCTAAAATTAAAACCCTCTTAAAAGGTTTAAATTTTCATGAATTCAACTCTATAAGGATATGAGACAATGAGGAATAAGGTAATTTAATTTTTGAAAGTCTATAATTTAGTTGATTAGTAGTTTTTAAACGAGTTCCTTATATTATTTGATTAATAGAAAGTTTAAACATCAATGAAATCTAGTTAATATAACACGGATAATTCTCATTCTTAAGTACTAAACCTAATCCTATGATGGTTCAAAGTGCTAGGAACCAAGCTTGGAGAGTTTGTCCATCATGTTCAAGAGAGAAAAAAAAAATAAAAGTATTGAAAAAAAGAAGTTAATTGAAAAGGAATATAAAAAAAATAATGAAAATTAACTAAAAAACAGTTGTATCGAAAATGGCTACCTACGACTACAAAAAAAGAACGAGATTAGCGTGAAAGACATTGATGAAAAATTCAAAGCTGAGAAGAATCTTCATTGAACGGTAAGAAAAATTCTAGTTTAAACTTGTGTTGGTCTAAATACTTTTTGGACTTTTACTCTATTAACCATATGGTGGAAGGTCAACCCTTATTAGAGATGATCAGTCAACAATTCACTTAGCACACTAGATCTTAGTTGTTTGAATGCATTCTATTTGCCAATTAATTAATTGGGACTTGTTTTAATTATTCACTAGCCATTGGAATTTAGGCATGTCAACATCTCATTATTAAGTATCTCTGAATTTTATTATCTACATGAGTTTGGATTGCATAGAAGTTCATTTTTTAAGAGCGGTTTGAGATCAGGAGATTGAGTTTATTTTTTTCATGTTTTGCTCGGGACTAGAAAAATGTTGATTGGGGGTGTGTGTTAAGCCAAGAATTGTGCATATTTATCCCCAATTCCATATTACACTTACATGAATCATGATGTTTAATGGACTCACTTAGGAACGTTTTCATGTTTGTAGGAAATAAAGAGAGATTAGAGAGAATGAAGATCAAGAGTGCATAGTTAGACTCAAGCCAAGCTTAGTTAAGAAGTAGAAGAAACAAGATATTAAAGATCGAAGCTTGGAGTGCCACATACACATCAAAACAACACTATTTCGTCGGACAATCCTCGTAATAGTTAATTTTTAGGAAAAATTACTGGACACGGCAATTACACAGTTGGACGGTGTAACAGTGCAGTTGGATTTTTGAAAACCTTCATGGACAATTCAGTTGTCTGTCAGACGATCCGGACCTTCAGTCGGACAATCCGATAGCCGATGTCGGTGCGCAAAAATCTTACGCAATTTGAAGGCGGTGGACAATTTTTCTATAAAAGGGGGACGTTTTAACCTTTTTAAGGCATCTTAGGACGTGAAGGAACAGAGAGGACCGATCATGGAGGAGATCTACTTTGAGTTTTCTCCTTTTCTTCTAGTTTTTATTTTCTTTTTTCATGTTTTTAAATAGTTTTAGTTTAATCATGTTTAGGCTGAACTAATCCTCTTAGCCCGTTAAGAGGGGAAACTTGTAGTTCATTGGTTATGCTTTAGTTTACTTTAGATTCGAATTTAGGTTTTTATGTTGAACAATTGATTAATTATATTTTGAATAAAGTTTTAGTTTAGTTTTACTTTGATCTAGTGATGACTCCGTGCTCATTGAATGCTTAGGAAGACTTAGATTAGTTTACTTACATGTTTTACAAGAGATTGATCTGTAAAATTCATTTATCCATCATAGACTATGGTCACAACAGATACTTTAGATTTCCTGCGATCAGTAACTTGATTCTTAATAAGGGATCTAGTTCAATCAAAGTTATAATCTGTGTTGGACGTTTGAATTATGATTGAATCATTTTAGTGTCTCACGGGATAGGATATGACTTCAATTCTAGTTGATTTATCAATCGAATATAAGTGAATTAAGCATTAAGAATGTCTACAAGTGGATCCTTGATGTTCTAGTGTTTCTATTTTATTGTTAATGTTTTCAGAATTTCTATTTTCACTACTACTTTAATTAAATCTGAATTTTAATTTTAGTTCTTAATTCAATTCTTTCTAGATTATTTTGGAAGAATATCGTACACACATAAGTCTTGGAGGATCGACCTTGGATTCATCGAGATTATTACTACATTGCGACCCTACACTTGGGGTTGTGAACAAGACCATAAACCTTAGGGAGGGTGGGGCTAGGATGCCACTGTCAGTGGAGTGCTACTACTAGGGTGATGTAGGGGCTTGAGGAAATGAGCGAAGACTGGGGTTGGTTGCCTCTGTCAGTGGAGCATTGTTGGTGGAGGTGATCCACTAGAGGAATTGACAAGCAGAGATGGAGGTGGGTTTGTTGGTGGTGATGGGGCAGGGTGGTAGGACAGGGAGGTGGTGGGTTCACTGATGGTGACGGGGTAGGCAGTAGGAGAAGGTATTGGTGGGTTCGCTAGTGGTGTTACTAGTGGTGACGGGGTAGGGGGAATAGGATCGAGTGGTAGTGGGTTTATCGATCATGATGGAGGTGCTTTCGCTGGTGGCGTTGGGACAGGTCCGATGGGTCATGGGCAACGAGGTAAAGGGAAGGCATTAATGGTTGACTATGTGTTGGGAAGAAGGAGAAATAGTGGTTGGGGCAGGACATACGACCGTTCTAGTAGTGACAAGTAAGAATGAGATTGATGTGGGGCTCGTTTCCTCACCATGGGGTTATAAAGCCAGTTTAGACCCTGCTGGCGTCACCATGAAAATTATATTTAGTTTGGAAAGTTTCAATTTTTAAAAGATAATTTTGATAAGATGGCCATAATCACTCACCCTTAGCTTTTTTTTATCTAATGGTTATA
Source organism: Liriodendron chinense (assembly GCA_003013855.2). Classification (NCBI taxonomy): domain Eukaryota; kingdom Viridiplantae; phylum Streptophyta; class Magnoliopsida; order Magnoliales; family Magnoliaceae; genus Liriodendron; species Liriodendron chinense. The sequence continues at coordinate 71,792 of PVNU02001654.1, read as the reverse complement.
AAAGGAGATACAAATTTTGTCAGGTTAACAACTTTCTATCAATATAAATTTTCATGGTGGCTCATAATAAGTGGGGGTGAACCTAATCAATGGTACACATTGATATTAGTTTATCCACATTTCATGTACACAAGGTGGGTGTGGCACATGAGTTATTTTAATTATATCTACTATAATAACATCATGAGAAAATGGACATCAGCTGACCCATGACACATGGTGGCCCATATGCATGGAACACATTCCACACATTTTGGTCAATAATTTTTTTCATGGTGGACTATAATAAGTGGGACAAACCTAACGAGTTTGATCCTGAAACAGGGTGGGTCACGTGAGTTATTTTTAACTATCTATACCACATATAATGAGAAAATGAATATTTTTGCTGATCTAATTAGTTTTAGGAAAATAATAGCTTTTGAGATCCATCAGACACTCAATGATATTTTTCAATAGAAAATGGTATTTATAGAAATTTGAAAATTTACGTGCTTATAAGCCCATAACTCGAATTTATCTTACTAAATAATACCTTGGAATTTACTGACTTTTGCTACCTCTTTTTCATCCATAAGCGATACACCCCTCCTCCTCCTCCTTCTTCTCTCTTTCTCTGAAATTTTCTTTCCCTTATTCTGATCTCTCTATGTAAGTTATATATACTAATTCCCTAGTGATTATAAACACAACCATTGAGATAATTGATGTACATCTTAATGACAAAGAGCCTCTTTCTTGAGCATTACTGGAAAGTTTAAATCCCTACTATTTTTTTTCTAGAATATATAGATTTATAGAGCTCATTAATACACAACATGGCCAATTGACTGAGTTAAAGAAAAACTCAGGTCAACTTGAGTAAAATGAGTGAAGCTTTGGGTAGCCTTGAGTCACATGAAAATTCCACTCTTTTCGAGGGTGATATGAGTCGTTTGAGCCTATCCCCAAGTGGTTCAATATATACACACAAGTAAATTTACAGAAATACTATTAAGAAAGCGTCTTCACAATGAATACACTGAAAAGGGTTAAAAATGTAGGCAACGACCATTGGGAATCCAATAGGTAGTACCATGTTAATTTATGGATGCCCCAAAAAATCGGGCTCGTCTAATCATCAGGTGGGACACACCATAGGTGACAATAGGAGTGGATGCACGCCATAAAAGCTTCAAATTTAATGTGGGGCCTGCAGAGGTGTAGATGCCATCCAACTTATACATCAACCGCATCCCACTATGATTATTTAATACGTAAAATATCAGCCCAATCCACCTATTAGGTGGGTCCCACCATCCGAATTTGTGTGTATGTGTGTGTGTGTGTGTGTGTGTGTGTGTGTGTGTGTGTGTGTATTTCATTGTGTTCTATGTTCTGGGGCCTATGGTGGTGTGTGTATACCATTTAACCCGTGCACTAGGTGCATCCCACAATGGTGATGGGATGCCCTAAGCCAATCTAAGGTTTAGGTGAGCCAAGCACTTTAGTTCTTCAAGAATTTTTTTTTTTTTATTGTTCTCCATGTTATAACCTGCCTACCTAATGGTTAAATTGGCCTGATGTTTTTAGGTGTCTCTTTTTCACGGTGGATGCACTTGTTGAATGGGTTGGATATCATGCACACACTACATCTAACCCACTTTCAACCTATATATATGCACTCTTTTCCCTTGGACTAGCTCCAGTTCAAGTAGGGCCATCCCTTGGACTATCTCATTAATCCTTTTTATGAGAAACTTATAAAAAAAATTTAGCATCTTCCAGCATAAGAAAATTTTAGAGGTAACCACCTTCATTTGTAATCTTTTAAATTATTAATTCAAATTAAAAAAGAAACACCCTGATCTAACACTTAAGAGTTTAGACATACTATAGCAATATGTAGGAAAGTATTCTACCAAACATCTTTAGTGCATTACAAGCATTCTGCATGATCCTATGGAAATCCTATGGTTCATCTATAGAGACGTATTGCAACTAACATGGCTTAGAAAAAGATAATACAAATTATTTAGTTGTCTCTTTGGATGTGATCTCAAGAGCCATATATCAAAGATTAAAGCCCGTAGTCTTTGATGGTTTGTACTGAAAAGCATTGACGGACACTCCTCCATCAATTGCTATTACTTGGCCAGTAATATATGAAGCAGTGGGTAGACAAAGAAATGCCACCAACGATGAAACCTCTTTAACCTCTCCAAAGCGTTGAAGAGGAGTTCGAGAGATTAGTGCTTCCTCTAATTCTTTATTTGCAAGCAACTACAAAGAGAGAAAAGAATATGAGTGGAGATTATTAACAACTTAGTGCTCATCGAAGGGCCTATTTGGTTAGCCATAAATGCATGTAATAGACAGTAAGTAAGCAATTATGACAATGTTGGTGTTGGTTAAGATTGAAAATTTCACCTCGAAATTTGAGCAAAACTCGACCTTAAAATTAGTGGACCCCACTATCGTGTATACGTTATATCCACATCGTCCATTCATTTTTCCATATCACTTTAGGGCTTGAGTGTAAAGATGAGGTAGATCCAAAATTCTAGTCACCTAAACCACAAAACTAGTGAGAATTAAATGCCTACCATTGAAAACTTCCTAGGGGCTACAAATTTTTTGGATTTTCCTCATTCTTTGGCTTATGTCCTAAAACGATCCAATAAATAAAAGGATGGCATAATGAAACACATACATCATAATGGGGCCCGTAGAGTTTACATAAGCAACCTGATCCTCATTTTAAAAATTATACCTGTCAATATTAAAAAATACTAAGGTAAATTATCATTACTTGTTTACCACGATCCAATTTGTTTTCAATGATTGAGATTTTTAGTGCCTATTTCAATTTTTATGTAATTAGATTAGGTTTTTTTTTTTTATAAAGAATATCAAAACACAACATATTTAGTAAATATTTGAATTATGAAAAGTACTTCAAATCTATAACCAATTTTGATAATCATGTATAAAACAAATGAAATATCTATAATTGGAAGTAGAAGTTATTGGGTTTTAGATATCAAAGCAAACTAATGAAAAGTGAATGAAGGTCGAGTTTCACTAGAAGGATAAGAAGTATGGACGTGTTTAAATAATGCACATATTTCACACTGAAGAGTAATAGTATAAAACTTATGGTATAATGAAACTAAAAAGTTAATGTATATGCTTGAACTAGGGTTTGAACAACTCCAACTTTGATTCTGTGAAGAAGAAAGTAGAACAAGAAATAAGATTTTTCCTCTCGACTCTCTCTATTTATATTATTAAAATATTCTAAAAATAACATGTAGGTTATAGGACCATCCACACTCTAATAATCGTAAGTTGGAGTTTGACTCAAAACAACATCTATGTGTCGTATCCCCTTTTTGAGAATGTGTGGGTCCTTCGTACGTAAGTCACTAAAAATTTGTTCAAAATTAAGGGTTTTGATAAATTCAAGTATGTCCTACATTAAAAACTATTTTTGAGTAGCTATTCTTAATTTTGTGCAAAAGTAAAGAAACTACTTTAGATTAACTAGAGAAATCTAAAAGATTACTGATAAAAATGATAGTTAGATTTTACTATATATGAGAGCAATTTTCAATAAAGATGCCACATGGTATTTTATTATCTTTTCAAAGATAATCTAAGTTTGCGTACAACCATTTTTTCACTTACATTATTCGTTCTCTTTATGTTTTTTAAGGGCGTGAATCATAAGAATGCCTTAACTATTGTATAAGAAAATATAATTTTTTTTTAACATTTTATGACCACAATACCCTTACAATTTTTTCTTGACCAACTAGCATACCTTAGGTTGGTACTTTGGCTAACTAGTGGGTACATGGATGGAACTTTTCATGAGATCCACCTACCCATCAAGTAAGCCATATCATGTTCACCTATGAATATAAAAATCATGGTGATCTAAATCCCTAAACCTTAAACCCAAGATTGGGTTGGGTTGGGTTTGGAATGAATCATGTTGGTATGATTTAAATTCAGATTGAACAAATTTGTGTTGGTTTGGGAAAAGTCACATGTAACTAGGATGGGTTAGATTTAGTTAGGTTTAGTTGGGTTGAGTACAAAGGACATCGGGTTGGAATTTGGGTTGGGTTACATTGTGGGTTGGGTACTCTTAAGGTCAAGTTGGGCAAAGGTTGACACTTACCCTAATCCAAACCCAATCCCCCCAAGTTGCAACCCTAGGCCACAGGGTAAGGAACAATTTAAAGATCCATAGTTAGGATTTGATGATCGTTGCACATAGAGTGATTGGAGCTCAATTGGGATAATGTTGCCATTGTGCAATGGATTGCCGATTGCATGATTTTCTTCCACAAATTGTAAAGAATGATGTTTTTATTTTCTCTGTATTTCTACCATAGACATGAACCTATTTTTATAACTTGTATTGGTATTCGATTTTTGGCTTTTTACTGTTGTAATTAGAAGAAACATTCTCTTGTTCAAATGCTACCTCATTGCATGATCGAGTCTCTCTCCCTCTGCAAGTGTAAAAGTTTGTCAATGTGCATGATAAGTGTGTCGTCGGGTCTGTGAGCTTAGCTAAAGCCATATCTTGGAGATCTGAAGACCGTCATTGACCTCAACCTTGAAGAATCAAGTATACTAGTCCGTGCCCTGGTGAAAACATGCAACCTATAACCCTCTTCTTTCTCTAGCTTGGCCTAACTTAATAGGAATAGACTTTTAGCCTATATTGCTAGAGATTTGTGCAAGTGATCTGCCTTGGACCTGGCCAATTGGTGCACAAAGAAACTAATATAAAAACACTCAATTTTGTGCAGTTTCGGGCGCTCGAACAAGCTGTCGGCCTCCATATATGTTCGACCACCTGAACTTGGCCTATATTGACCAAAGAAGTCTCTAGACAAATCCAGGGGCTTTCGGGCTCCACCTTCGGGCACCCGAACCCCAGCTCGGGCAGTCCAGTTGGGTGCTCGAAGTAGGTGAAAACTGTCTAGAGAGTTTTGCCTTAGAAGCTGATTTTTGTAGGGGGCCTGAACTTCTTGTAGGGGGCCTGACAATGACTGACTTTTTACTGTTTTTAGTCCGTTTTTTATCTCTTTATTTAAGTATTGAACTGCATTTATGAGAGTAACAAGAAAGAAAACACTTAGTGTGAGTTCCCAAGCTTATATCTCTTCTTCTAAAGCCTTATAATACTTAAGTTCATTATTCAATCCATGATCTAGGCAACATTAATGATTATTCAATACATGGATTGAAACATGAACTCAAGCCTTCGTTAATGACCCTTGACCTAATCTGAAATAGGTATATCCTTAGTCATTGATGCCATTAATGTAACCCTAAGTGAAACCTTCCATCTTCAATAATAGTCTCATCCCATTGAAGACTCACCTAGACCTTTGTCCCTCACCTTAGCAATTCAAAGGAAGACTCGAAACAAGGTTTGCTGATTGAGGGAGCTGAAGAAGGAGCGGTTCGTGTAAGTTGGAGCTTCTTCAACAACTATGTGAGCTTAATTTGTCCATCACTAATAGTTATTATCAGTGATCGATCAATTCCTTTTCATTCTATAACATGAGGTTAGTTTACCTATTACTCATGGTTATTGTTTGATGATCGAGGGTTATTTGGCCACCCAGTCTTTGTCCATTACTCAAGATCTCGCATATATACATGAAAAATACTACCATCTACACAACATCTTTTACATCTTAAATAATATGAGAATCATTATAATTAGCCCATCACTTTCATAGTAATTTATACCAAGATTATAACAACTACATAATGATATATAAAATGGCTATATTGTAACATCATACATCTACAATGTGTGATCAAATATATAACATTTACATGATAATCATCATTATTACAAAATGTGCATCAATATATAACAAGCTCAAATGCATTAACAACGATCAACTATTTACTGCTTGAGCATTCAGAACATAGAATTATTCATATGTAAGATAGTCTTTTTTATAGATTTCTATATCTTCTTATACCAGAGTGATAATGATTTATGGTTATTCATTTTAAACTAATCTTTTAAGTATAATATCATGTACTTCTCTTGACTTAAGTAGAATACTGCAATTTTTCCTAACCCTTTGTATTAGTTTTTACCTTTCATACTCACCAGAGGACCTTTCTCCTCCATAGTTAAAGTATTACTTTATTTTCCACCATTGTATTAATCTATGCGTACATATGTGCCCATGCACACTTGTACAATCTTATTTGCAAAAAAGGGGGTTAAATTTACATATTAAATTTTCGCAAAATATCATAAGTTTAAATATGGGATAATATGTGTGTGTGTGTGTGTGTGTGTGTGTGTGTGTGTGTGTGTGTGTGTGTGTGTGTGTTGCAACGTGTGTAAAATGCTAATTTACTCATATTATGTATAAGTTTATCCTATGAATTTAAACATGCATAGTAACACTGAACTTCTTGACCTTGCATATTATGGACCCTTACGAAGCCCTTTTAATTCCATGATTTTTTTTTTCTAACTTGCATATGCATGATGTGCTTATGATTTGGAGGATATGTTTACTCATAATTATATAAGCTTATTATGAGTAAGATAAATGACCAAAAAATGAAATACTTCACAACGATCCACACATTAGTGCTAAATATACAAAAAATAATGAATGCCCACAAACATGTATGCAATACACCTACATGTATAAAAAATAATAATTAATGGTCTAAATCTATATTAATTATAGGCCCACTACAATTTCATTTTCAAGGCATTGCCTGCTCATGTTAACTCTCAGAAGAACATACAAGTACTCATTTATATAGTTTTTATGGACTACTTATAGTTATCCATTAGAGTGTGAACCCACAAATATATATATATATATATATATATATATATATATATATATATATATATATATATATATATATATAAGTGGGCCATTGTATCATTTTGAGCTTACTCTTTTTATACTATATTGTGAGCATTCTTAACTTGTAATCATATATGCTGTGTGTGGCCAAAGTGAGGCACACATAATTTTCTAATTAAGCCCAACTACAAATTTCTAATAAGAATAAGATTTAGGTATGAGACCTAATCATATGATCATGATGATAAGGGAAAAGGCCCAATTGAGATAATAATTCCATAGAAAGAAATAAATTATTTATTATAGAAACTTGTTTATATGTTGGACATTAATGTGATTGAGCCTTTATCCTAATGAGCCTAATCTGTTATGCATTAATATTGGCCTTATTGAACTAGGCCTTAATGGTAATGAGCCCGATTCATTAGCCTATCTACATTGATGATTTTGGCCCATTTAACTTATGCTTTTTCCTCCATTTTTTTTTTATAAATTATTATTATTATTATTACTATTACTACTACTACTACTATTATTATTTTAAGGTAGAGGCATATATGTTTATGTAAACTCTCAAACCACTAAAGCTGCAAGTGAACCAATCTTATGTGTACCTTTGGGCAACTAAAGAACTCCTTAAAAAAATGGGTTTCAACTAGGGTTGTCAATGGGCCGGGTTAGCCGTCGGGCTTTTAGGCCTAGCTCATCTTGGGCTGGACTTGAGCTTAAATTTAAAACTCATTTCTAAGTTGGGTCGGGCTTGGACTAAGACATTCAAAAGCCTGATAGCCCGACACAACCCATAGGGTTTAAATTACATTTCAAATTTTAAATTTTCAGGATTCACATTTCATAGTAGAGGAGGGAAAGTTATTTCACTTTAGGAAAGGGTTGCTGGCTCAGGCAGGCCCCATTGTGGTGTTTATATAAAATTCACCTTGACTATCAGTTATGTCATTGCCTAGATTAAAAAAAAATCAGCCTCTTCCATGTTTCTAGTGGACCACACGATTGGAAACAGTGTACATGAACCACCCACCCTTCAAACTATTTCCCTCAATTGGTATGGCTTACCTGAATAGTGAATGGGCCTGATATTTGGGCCCAGGCCTAAGACTTAGTTTGGTCTTTAATGTTAGAGTAGATGTTATATAATCATCATAGTGGGCCTTGTAAACATTAAGAGTTGACATTTCTCCCAACCATTTCATTTGATGTGGCCCATATAAATCACTAGTTAGCCTGATTTTTTTAATATAGCCATAACTTAGTGTTGCACATCTAATGATCGGAGCAGATATCACACCATCATGGTGGGTCCTTGAAAAATAAATAGTGGTCATCCCAAGAAAAATTATTTTGTATTGTAGATTCCCAGGGCAGCGGTCCTGGAAAAGCATTTTCATATATATATATATATTTTTTTAAAAAAATTGGGTCTCAACTTGGGCTCCACCTTGGTGTTGGTGTGAAAAAGTAACCCAATTCGTAATTCGAGTGGGCCACATGATTATAAAACAATAATCATCCTCGAAGCATTTCCCTTGATGGCGCCATAAGAATCACGGATGGGCCTAATTTTTTGTTCCTATGCCTAACTATTGGTGCGGAATCTAATGGTTAGAGTGGATTTTATATAAGTATCACGATGATTCCTATAAGAATTGAGGGTGGGCGTCTCTTACGACTATTCCTTTGGTGTGGGCCATTTAAATCATAAATCAGACTAAATTTTTCATTCTTGGCTTAATGTTGGATTACACATCTAATAGTTAGAGTAGATCTTACATACATATTACGTTAGCCCCATAAAAAAAAATGGAACATGTGCCATTTTTACTTTCTTTTTTCCATTCTAGAGAAGTTGGGAAGGGGACAGTCGCCCTTTATTTTTTATAGGGCCCACCTTAATTAGTTAGGTAAAATACACTCCCACCATTAGATTTTTAATACTAATATATGCCTATTAAAAACAACAAGCTGACCAGTTATTCAAGTGGGCCACAACAAGGAAAATAGTTGGGAGAGTGACGCCCATCCTTGAAATTTACAGCGCCCACCATGAGTATCATATAGAATTCACTCTAGGCATTAAATACCACACTGAAAATTATGCATGGGTCCCGATTATCAGTTCCATCCGTTATTTAGGTTGGCCACATGAAGAGAAATAGTTGGGAGGGTAAGTGTTGCATATGCACAATTTCCAATCGTGTGGTTCGCCTGAAATACCACCTGGGTGATTTTTGAGACCTGAGCCTAACATGAGCTGACATACCAAGTGCTCAAGGTAGATTTTACATAAACACCATAGTGGGGCCCACCTGAGCCGACAACCCGATTGGAATTCGTTGTTAAAAAAAATACTTAAAAAAACCCTGACATTCCTTCTGTCTCATCAGCATTCATCTCCTTCTCTCCCATCTCTAGCACACTGATGGATATGTTTGTTTCACTTCCAACTCTGATGGGATATGCTTATTTCACCTCCAACCCACTCCCATCTCTCTCCTCCAACTGGCCAAGCCTTTGTCAACATTGCAACAGCGGGGTCTTTGATATTTTAGTAGTGGTGTCTGACAACTGCAGCAGGTTTGCTGTCTCTCTTTATCTTTGTTGACCGTGAGGCCCACCAAATACACAGATCAGATAACTCAAGCCAAAGGTTTGGGGCCCACAAAATTTCTATTTATTTTTTCGGACTCGGGCTTGGACTGGGCCTTGTGTATGCATTCAAGCTGGGCTCGGATGGACTATTTTAGCCCATCATGGGGCTGGGCTGAGTTTGGGCATAATTTGAAAAATGTGGGCCAGGCTTGGACAAAGCTTCGCCGGCCCTAACCCGGGTCAATGACACCCCTAGTTTTAACCTGTTTTGTCAGTGGAATTGATTTCAACAAGAGAGAATAGAGAGCACGAGTGAGGTTTTCTGATGGTAAAGCCCGTCATTTTTTATGATTTTGATGGTGGATGGACAATGCTTTTATGTTGCTTTATTGCAACATTCTTAATATCGGAGTTTGAAGTGCAGTCTACGGTGACTGCGTCACTGCGAACAACAATCGAAGAGGTTTTTACAATAATCATGTAATGGGAAGACAATAATTAGGTGTGGTGTTATGTCAATTTCAACAGAGAAGGTATTCTTGGTCACAACAACAATGTCCTTCAATGATGAATGGACCATCAACAACGTCAATGGATACACACGACGATTGGATGGAAATTTTGGGTAGAATGCAAAGGGTTTTCTTTGGGAAAAACTTTCTGACAAGGGTTTTATCCAGGAACATAGGGGCGACAACAGGCTGGTTCGGTGGCGATTGGAAGAGCTTGAAAATGAAACTTTCCTCTCTTTTTGTTTCCCTTTTTTTCATTTTTTTTCTTCTGTAATGGTTGTCAATGATTTTATTTTTGGCAATGCTCATCATTGGAGTTGTGACAACATAGGGCCAACGATGAGGAGTGATAGTTTTTCAATTCCTTTTTTTCTTTTTAAAAGCATATGGTTGACATGTTTTTCAATGATAACAGGGTAGGATTCATATGTGTGGTAGCTGACATTTCTCATTGGCAATACTTATTGTGAGCATGAGCAATGGAAGTGGATACTAATGCAACAATAACAACAACGTATGCAACAAGACGTTGGGAATGGCTAGAGTCATTGATCAATACAAATAGGCCGATAGGTGATGTAGAGAGGGTCGCTAAGGAATACATGTGTCGGATGGACCAAAAGAAAGATCCTAGGAAGCATCGCGAAGGTTTCGCCCAACCCCCTCTCGGAAAACCAAGCTAAACTCTCTGGACGTTTTTCGTCCAGTTCGGTCGCTACCTCGTCAGGCACCCGACCATTTCACATCGGGCGTCCGAAATGACTCGATTTTGTCTAAAGAACTCTCTGGACGATTTTGGCGATTGTCGGACTCCTTATCGGTCGCTCGACCTAGCGCTCGATAGTCGTCGGGCGCCTGACACATCTTCGGTCGCCCGATCGGCTGCGGGTGCTATTATGTGAGTAAGCCCGAACTTTCCTATTTTGTTTCCTTTTTTATGCAATCTCTTTCTACTTTCGTTTTTGATGCAATCTGTTTTATGTTGCTTCAAGGTATCGGTTGAGGATTCCCGGATTACTCTATGGATTCAGAGTATTTATCACGTGAGATAGACGTAGATCAGTCTCACCTCTGCCTACGCCTGCGCTAAGTTAGTATCAGGGCAAGGAACAACCTCGGGAGGATAGCATCTAACGAAGGACGTGGCAACAATTTCGCTGACGGTAAACAGGGGATGCAATACCTAGCGAAGAAGATGGATTCTCTCCAGAGATCGTTTGAGACATCTATGCAAGGACTGCAAGCGTCTCTTGAATAGATCGCAGCAGCATTGGCTCCGCAACAAGCTACGAATGGGGTACAACCACCAGTAATCGCAGCACAACATACACAAGTGATTCGACCCGCTCTCCCAGCGGCTGGCTGTAGGACCAATCCAGAAGATTCTGAAGGAAGCGAGGAAGAGGTGGAAGGCTTCCTTGCCCAACGAAACGGGTGCAACATCGGCCGCGAAGATCGTACAGATCGTGGGTATAGAGGTAAGGCTGAACTTCCATCTTTCAATGGGATGTTACGCATTGAGGAATTTATGGATTGCATGACAGAAGTCGAGAACTTCTTTGACTATATGGAGGTTCCCGAAGAAAAGAAGGTGAAATTAGTAGAATATTGGTTGAAATCAGGAGCTTTCACATGGTGGGAACAATTACAGGTATCACGCACCCGCCAAAATAAGTTGCCCATTCGTACATGGCCGCGAATGAGACAACCACTTCGGTCTTGATTTCTCCCACGGGACTACGAACAAGTTTTGTTTTAGCCCATGAAAACTGTCGTCAGGGAAATCAGACGATCGATGAATACGCAACCGAATTCAATAGGCTAGCGACGCGTAACGACCTATCAGAAACGGAAGCCCAAAAGGCTGCAAGCTTCATGGGTGGGCTGAGAACCAACATCCAGGGTCGCTTGCAGCTACTCCCTGTATGGACTGTAGAAGATGCGATGCAATACACTACTCACGCTGAGACTGCGTTATCCCGAGTCCCTGAGCGTTCCTATCTAATACCCCACGTATCGACTCTGACTCCAGTATCAGAAACGCACATATCTAAAGGAAAAGAGCCCATTAGTGGGTATGTTCACTCCCCAACGACCACAACTCGGGATTTGAGGAGTGGTCCATCGAGGCTGCAACGCACCACCCCTACTACAATTGGCCTGAATCGAGCCCCCAATCCATACGCTAGATATATTAGAAGGATCCAAGGTGTTTTCTAAGCTAGATCTGCGAAGCGGGTATCATCAAATCCGAATTCGACCTGGTAACAAATGGAAAACCACGTTCAAAACCAAGGAGGGGTTGTATGAGTGGCTTGTGATGCCCTTTGGCTTGTCAAACGCCTCGAGCACCTTCACGCGTCTCATGAACCAAGTTTTGAAATCATTCACGAGAAAATTCGTTGTGGTTTACTTTAATGATATCTTAGTGTACAGCCAGAATGGGTTAGAACACATGGTACATCTCAGGCAAGTTTTGCAAATACTGCAGGAAAACAAGTTAATCTGAACTTAAAAAAATGTGACTTCCTAACAGATCATTTGTTGTTCCTGGGATTTGTCGTATCGTTCGTTGGCATTCGAGTAAATGCAAAGTCATTCGTGACTGGCCCACCCCAACCAATATCCATGAAGTGCGCAGTTTTCATAGGTTGGCCACCTTCTATCGCTGGTTCGTTAGAGATTTCAATACCGTCGTCGCACCCATTATGGACTGCATGAAGAAAGGGCCATTCCAATGGACCGACGAAGTAGAGAGAAGTTTTGCCGAGGTTAAGCAGCGATTATCATCCACTCCATGCTTAGTACTACCCAGTTTTGAGAAGGTCTTTGAGGTCGACTATGATGCTTCATATGTGGGTATTGGTGCTGTGTTGTCATAAGAGGGTAAGCCTGTGGCCTTCTATAGCGAGAAGTTAACAGAGGCTAGGAAGAAATGATCTACGTATGAGATCGAGTTGTACGCTGTGGTACAAGCCCTCCAACATTGGCGACACTACCTCATACAAAGGGAGTTCATTTTGTATACTGACCATCAGGCTTTAAAGTTCATCAATAGTCAGACTAACATTAGTCATGTGCATACCAAGTGGGTCTCATTTCTGCAGGAGTTTACATTCGTACTGAAGCACAAGTCGGGTCAGCAAAATAAGGTGGCGGATGCTCTAAGTCGACAAGCCGCCCTTCTCATTACCATGAGCACTGAGGTTGTCGGTTTTTTACTGCCTCAAGGAACTATATGCGGAAGATAACGACTTTAAAGAAGATTGGGTTTGAAGCACAGAGGGATGCTCATGACGGGTTTTTATTTTACCGGAATTGGTTATGTATCCCGGAGTGCTCCTTACGTGAAAAGATTATACTCGAACTCCATAGTAGTGGCCTTGGAGGCCATTTGGGTCGTGATAAGACGAAGGCTTTAGTGGAGGAATGTTACTACTGGCCTCACCTAGGCCGTGATGTGGGTAAGATAGTGCAGCGATGCCATATTTGTCAGACCTCTAAAGGAAACTCCCAGAACACAGGACTCTACACTCCACTACCCGTACCAAAAGGTCCTTGGGAGGACATATCGATGGACTTCGTCCTAGGTCTCCCACGAACACAACGCGGCGTGGACTCCGTGTTCATGGTTCTAAACAGATTTTTTAAGATGGCTCACTTCATCCCATGTAAGAAAACTTATGATGCAACGAATGTGGCCAATCTCTTTTTCAAAGAAATCATGAGGCTGCATGGACTACCCAAGACCATTACATCAGACCGTGATACGAAGTTCGTGAGCCACTTTTGGCGAACTTTTTGGAGTCGATTTGGTACTCAACTTCAATTTAGTAGCGCATATCATCCTCAAACGGACGGACAGACTAAAGTTGTGAACAGGACGCTGGGCAATCTTATCAGATGCATCTCCGGCGATAAGCCAAAGCAATGGGATTTAGCCCTATCACAAGCGGAATTCGCTTTCAGCAACATGGTAAACCACTCTATAGGGAAGTCATCATTCCAGATCGTCTATGGACGAGTTCCTCGCCACATGCTAGCTTGACCTCGTCCCGCTACCCACTATTCCCAGCAAGAGCGTAGCTGCAAAACATATGGTCGACAAAATCACTGCATTACATGCAGAAGTTCGGGCCAAACTCAGTGAGTCAAATGAGAAATACAAGCAGCACGCCGATATGTATCGCCGTACTAAAGTGTTCGAAGTGGGTGATCTAGTAATGGTACATCTGTGCAAGGAGCGCTTTCCCGCTGGCACCTACAACAATTGAAGCAGAAGAAGATTGGTCTGGTCCCGATCCTATGAAAATTGAATGATAACGCCTATGTAGTTGATCTCCCAAACGAATTCGAGATTTCACGGACGTTCAACATGGCTGACTTATTCGAGTATCACGAGCCAAAGATCAACGAGAACTCGAGGGCGAGTTCTTTCGAAGGAGAGAAGACTGATGTAAAGAGGGTCGCTGAGGAATACATGTGTTAGATGGACCAAAAGAAAGACCCTAGGAAGCATCGCAAAGGTTGGGCGCTCGACCTTTCTTCGGTCGCCCGACCTCCTCTCAGAAAACCAGGCTAAACTCTTTGGACATTTTTTGTCCAGTTCGGTTGCTCGAACTGGCGCCCGAACTACCTCGTCGGGTGCCCGACCATTTCATATCGGCCATCCGAAATGACTCGATTTTGTCTAGAGAACTCTCTGGACGATTTTGGTGATGTCGAACTCCTTATCGGTTACCCAACCTAGCGCCCGATCATCGTCGGGCGCCCGACACATCTTCGGTTGCTCGACCGATTGCGGGTGCTATTACGCGAGTAAGCCCAAACTTTCCTGTTTTGTTTCCTTTTTTATGCAATCTCTTTCTACTTTCGTTTTTAGGGCTTCTTTTATGTTGGTAGGTATAAATACTTGTTTATTGACATCGTTTTGGAACTTTTGATCATTATTAAATTAATAAAGCTTTGCTTTTGTTTTTATTCGTTGCTTCGAAGTATCTGTTGAGGATTCCCGGATTACTTTGTGGATTCAGAGTGTTTATCACGTGAGATAGACGTAGACTAGTCTCACCTCTGCCTATGCTTGTGCCACTAGAAAAGCATATTCTCAACATATTTGAGGAGGGGTGTTGGTTGATGGTAGTAAGGGCCACTTTTGTGTTGTTGATGTCATTTGATGGTTGTATAACACATCATCTGATGGTTATATGACACAAGGAAGAGCATGAAAAAGTGAAGAAGAGGATCATTGTCTTCCTCAAATAGTAGAGGCCTTGAATCCACATGATAGTTTATTGAACCCATAAGAAAAAAGATAGAAAACTCGAATATTTTTATTGAATAATGTCTCTAATATCATACATCAATCCCCACTACTTAGAAAGCTTAGAAAGAACTTTTCCTCTAGTTATTTAACAGACTTGGCTCATAATACTTATATTGGTCTACCACATTGAAAGTTCATGAGATTTTCATACCCTTAGGAAGATAATAACATATGTGTTATCATTAGTTTTCTTTAGGATTAGAATATGATTGATCTTCTTATTCATTAGCTCATTATATATCCTAATCGAAAAGCTCAAGTGGACTAGTATGTTATCACCTACTTTAAATACCTTCTAGCGTCGATGTTTATCACCTTCTTCCATGTACTTGGTGTTAGACGCTTGTAATTTTTTAAACATCGGCATGCATAGTCACTGTCTAGTCCACCATATTTTCCATAACAACACTTATTCCTAGTAACTTAGGTAACCTAACTAGCTCGAGTGTATGTTTGTGAGTGCGACCATACACAACCTTGAATATGGACTTGCTGTAGATTGATTTTTGCATGTTGTTGAACGCGAATTCCACCTAAGAAAGTGCAATATCCTGCATGAGAGGTAACTCATCGAGAAGTTCATCTGGTATAATTTTCTTAGACTCCCGCAATACTGGTTTCGACTTCTGTAGGATGTTCATGTGTTCTACTTCTTTTCCCTTCACAACTAATGCATTGATCTCCCCCATCTCCTCCGATATTCTTTGATTAAATCTCATTCGGTTATGAGAGATTGCCCTCTATTTTAGAAGTCTTGGGTTGGTTCTTCGTTCTTATAGAAGTGATGATAATCTTTTTACCATCTTTAAGAAAAATAAAAATATTATTCGAGCCTTTATGCATGACATCAACATCATACTATCATAGTTAGAATATGTAATATGTGACAAGGTTCTATATCGACCACGTCACACATTACTTCATCCTTATAATATTATCAAGGGAGAAGGGAATACAACATCGTTCAGTTACCTTTGTTTCACTGATGTTGTTAATTCATCCATTCGTGTATGGAGAAGGGTGCCTTTCTATCTTTAACTACAACTTTTCCACTATAGTCTTCAACATGAGGTTCTCACTATTTCTACCATATATGATCAGTTCACAATGCATCTCATTTGAAAGATGTCGTGTCGCTACAGTTCTATCTCCTCATTTAGCGTGTACAAAAACTTCCACACGATCAAAGTTGTGGCCTATGATTCACCATCATCATGTAGTTGTATCTGATTCATCATTGGTATCGCACCACGAATACACTGACCACGACCTCCATCATTGATCTCATATTGCTCATCATTATGAACACAGGTCCATTCAAAGGCTTCTGTCATGCGATCGATCGTTGCATGCAGTCCTTGTATGGCTCGAAGATTCTCCTGTGAACACTGCCTCAAATGCTGCCATTGTCAAAGGATCATAATCCCCTAAAGCATCATCCTTGGGATTGCTGCCCGAACCTTAGTTGGATGCCATTGAGCTAAGGAAAATCTTAAGTCTGATACCAATTGACGAAGGGAAGAACGTGAGACAGTAAAAAGATAAAAAAAAAAAAAAAAAAAGGTGAGAGAATGGACACACATGATACTTTCTTGAATCCACAAGGAAAAAAAAGAGAGAAAGCTTGAATATTTTTATTGAATAATGTCTTTAATGTCCTACATCATTGTAGCAGTGGTGGTCGCAGATATAGGGTGATTTTTTAATCAGCCTATGCTCTAATACCAATGACGATCCACTGATAAGATCTAATGATCATTGTGCATAGAGAGATTGCAACATGAATAGCATGATGTCTCTACACACACATATTTGTATTTCAACCATGGCATTAACTTATTTTTATAACCTTTTTTTCAATCCAATTTTGGGCTTTTTACCGTTATGAGAAACCTTTTCCTATTCAAATGCTACCTCGTCGCACAATTGGGTCCGTCGATCTCCAGCTGCCTATTAGTAGGCAGAGGACGTTTTTTTTTTCAAAATTGTACAAGTGCCCATACGACCACAAATGTACTCGTGCAAACATGTCAACACAGTTGGGATGGGGCACACCCACCATTAGTTTTGTGTAGGCTCACCATGGTGTTTACTAGTCATCCAATCTACATCTGATGTTCCTGATCAAGATGAAGAATTGATCCAAATATAACATTGTTTAAAATCTCATGCAGGTCATGAAAATGAATTTACCGGTTTGAGGTATAAGTTTATACTGTTCCCCATAGGAGGCCCACCAAAGTGCTTAATAAACCTAATTTTTCGAGATCATGGCAAAACATGGGGGTATACCTGATGGATGGGGTCAGGGGTGTAGATGGATGCTATCTCAATACGTAGTAAGCCAAGGCCTATTCATGATGGGGCTTATAACATTGATGGCATAGATCTTGCACATATTTTCCAGATTCTCATGTGTGGTGAGAAGATGGTTCTCTTGAAGATGACCTCGTTTCAACACTGTGGTCTTGGTATCGATCCCCACGTAGGGGATGGCTAACATTGTGGTGTGACTAACAGTGGGGTACTGTGTGTACTAACCCATATAAAGAAAAAAAAGGAGAAGAGGAAGATGTTTCTCAATCCTTTTTTGTGATAATGCTTTGCATGACACAACTTTCTCTCTAAAAAAATGTAGTAGATTTAAAGGGGAGAGCTTTACTGCAGTAAGAGCTGGCATCTGAGTCTTTATCACCCACGGTGCGACGCAATTAGTCCTTATATTGTCTTTTGCCCACTCACATGCCAAATTTTTGGTAAGTTGATTCAATGCTCCTAAGAAACAAAAGAAAAAAAAAAAAAAAACCATTAGAAAATTTTCAGTCATCTAGTCAAGTTCTCTAACCTTTAGCTTTGTAATAAAATCATAGTTAATGAAAATGTCTAATTACCTTTAGTTGCAGAATAAACAGTTCCAGCACCAAACGATGCCAAACCAGCAACAGATGAGATAAATACAATGCTTCCTTGTCCTGATTCTTTTAAAAGAGGATGTGCAAGTTGGCTAAAATGGTACGCAGATTCGAAATTGGTGGTCATTATCGATTCGAATTCTTCAGCAGTGATTGCTAATGTTGGTTTACCTACCTCCGTGATCCCGACATTGTTTATCTAGCATTAGGCAACCAAATATTAAACTTTTTTTTATCAATTTAATGTGAAAAACTGAAAATCCTATCAAAAGGATTGCTGATCATGAAAGTTCAATCAATGGAATACTATTGAATTAAGTTGGAATAAAAAAAAAGGAATTAAGTTGGAGTAAACCATCATGAGTGGAAGTTTGACAGCCTCGATTTAAATTTTTAGTTAAGAATTCAAATCCAGGACTCGGAATCCCTCATATTTTCATTTTGTCAGTTGTTGCTTCGCAACATGAATTTTCAATCTATGGAATCCAGAAACATATTTGGCAACTTGGATTTTCAAGACGCAGTGGAGGAAACTTTGGACTCAAGCTTGGGGGACAGTTGTGATGGCAGTAGAAGAGTTGAATTGAAACGTGGGCTTTCTTAGAATTTCAAATGCCAAGTCCCCCAAATTCCAAGCCGCCAAATATAATATTTTGGTGTGGATCTGAATTCCAAGAACAAGAGGCCCAAAAGCCACACTGTCGAATGACCTCTAAAGAAGTACTTGAAGTTTTATATATAATCCTTGAATTTCGTAAACCAATTAAGAGATCGAATATGGACCGTTGGTCATTTTCCTCATACTGATCATTCTCTTCTTACAATTGTGGCCAGCTTAATGAGAAGACCAGCCTGAGTTTTAAGCACAGGTAGGCTCATGGCCTGATGCATGCCCAAGATCTCCAAAAACTCCACCATGCATCACCTTTGGCATCTTTGCATGCAGTATATATATATATATATATATATATATATATATATATATATATATATATATATATAAGGGCGGCAATGGACTGGGTAGCCGGCCGGACCAAACAAGCCTACCCGATTTTTGGACCTGTGCCCTAAAGTGGTATGGAAAAATGGATGGACGGTGTGGATAAAATCCATACATCACAGTGGCCACTCAAAGCCCGTGTCCGTTCCTAGCAGGGCAGTACCGAATCTGCGTCCTTCCAATTCTACATCAGGCAATCCATGCATTTTGAATGTGGTTGGCTGGTGTTCCTCTAAAATGTCTATAACAATTGAATTGCATTGAAGACATGCCTACGGTTCCCGTCCGCTGTGTACAAGTGTCCGGCTTGATTTGGGACTTTGCTTTCCTATTCACAGTAGTGACCACCTTATGTGCGGCTCAGATGTCTCACACACTTGCCAGAACGGCTCGTGTGATTCGCCCAAATATGCGGCTACCAACAGTTAAAGAGGAGTGCAGAAGACGTACAAAGATGTTGAGCTTCCCATGGAAGAGAGTGGCCACCTCCTCCATCAGCTTCTCACGTGCCACTCGTACGGACACATCACAAACGGAGCCACTCACGTGGAAACCCGATTCTCTCCATTCGTGCAAGCGTTGCTGGAGCTCGGCTTCGTTGCGAGCACACGTGTGTACTGTAGCTCCGAACGCAGAAAGCTCCTCCACTATGGCATGCCTGAATGAATACGTGGCAGGGACTGAGAATTTATTTATTTTCGACATAAAAGAGGCTAAAAAGATGAAGCATTTGGAGACACACGTGTAACGAATCCAGACTGTTCATATATTGCTCCCTGACATGGATAGGCCATATGATAAAACTTGCACCAATCAGGTGTTCACAACCATCTACTGTACAACGTTCTTTTCGATGAATGTTATTCGTTGGTTGGAAATTTTCCTAACGGCCAATGTTCAATACTCAAAGAGTAATATAACCAGTGGCTAGGATCACTGTCCGGGTGTAGTTTTTTCCCTACACCCTATCAATCATGGACCCTAACAGATGAAAGGTTCAGATCTACTAATCATGTTTCACCTGTATGCATAGTCAATGTCTTCGGAGGAGTAGGACTGGTAAAAATAAAATAAAAATCTTCACACATAACTCATATATAAGCCGCGGAGAAAGGTACAACATGGAAGAGAAAATACGAAAGTGAAATGAGATAAATCATCACTTTAAACCTATTTAAGGGACTATAGGCCAAAATCACATTGATCAGATCATTCTAATCATCCGAGACGCAGGGCTAAAGTGAACGGTCAAGATTAGTTATATAAAAGTAAGGCTCTCAATGGGTCAGATCCCTGGATCGGATCTCCAAGTCCATATATATAGATGGATTCAGATCCGATTCGAATCCACAACTCATATCCAAAAGGGGATATCTATATCCGATCTATTTATAAATTGTTAGATCCATGTTTTATCCAAAATCTATATACCCGACACATCTAGATCCAAATCCACTCCATTACAAATCTAAAAGAATATATAATATAACATATTTAATTTAGTTGAAAAATGATGCAAATCTCAGTATTTACTATCGTATGGTAAACCTAAGAGTGGCATGTCTTAGTTTTGAGACATGGCCTAAGATAATTTGTAAAATTGATGCCAAACATAAATATAACATATACAACAAGGTGACAATGAGCCGGATCTTAATTGGATTCGGATCAAACTCGAATATGTTCTCGTAAATCCATATCTAGTCCATTTAAGCTATGGAACCTATTTCAGATCTAAATCCGATCCATTTAACTAATCGGACCTATTTTAAGATCGAAATCCGCATATATGGATTGGAAGAGAATCGGACCTAGAATCTGACCCGCTCCATTCAGAGCCCTGTGTAAAAGTCGGTTCAATCAACAAGTGGAACCATCCATTTACCAGGATCAGAATGGGTATGCAAACAATCAGTTTTACAAGGCCATCCTAGCCATCCGATATCCCATGGTTGGAAAATGGATGGATATAAAAAAAGTGGACAAGTTATTATGGATCAGGATTTGATTGGACTGTCTAATGTGCGGACGCGACTACCAAGTACACGAACAGTACAATCCTGAGGATTTTTTTCTCAATAAGGACCGGAGGTTTGTAGGTCCCACATGCATATACAGCCAAGTTATTGAGGAGTGCCCATTGGATCCTTTCTCGGCGGTCCACTTGTAATCCTCAAACGTCTCCAATCACCTGTATGAGATAGGACCCAACAGATGAAAGGTCTAGATCTGCTACACGTGTCTCGCCCGTAAGGATGTGAACTCCTTGGTTACATTGGTAGTCATGATTGCACTGGATCCTCTTTAAAACCGGATGGTAATCAGACGATCATAGCCATAAAAATATCACAACGTCAACGAATCATGGACCAAAAATCACAGTGATCACATGGCTCTCCACGCTCTCCAACGTTTAAAAACCGTCCAATTCAATTTGCAAATTTGGATGGTGTGGTCTTCAAATCAGTGTGGTTTTTGGCCTATGCCCCATCCAATGTGGTGTCAATGATATGGACGGTCTAGATTGAAGTAAGTTGTGTAATGTGTGGACAGTATGGATATGCACATATGATCTACAATACTCTGGTGGAGCACAAAATAACTGTGAAGGAGCTAAGGAAAGAGAAGGGACCCGATTCCTTTGGTTCCACCGGTGACGAGAGCAGTCATCCCTTGGAGAGACCATCGCTTTTTTGCTTCTTCTCCCATCTCTCTCTCACAATGAGATGCTCGGCCCTTCCTTTCTCATCTCCCTCTCTCTACTTAAAAGAAGTTCTTGACTACAGTGGATACACGCATACCGTTTTCGGTACTCCTCTTTTGCATGTACATGTTCATTCATGCTGTGGCTGGATGGTAAGATGATCTGGACCGTTCATTATTATGGCCTTATGGGCCATGTTGCCGTCGGGAAGCTGCACAAAAAATATAAAAATTATTGAAACTACTTCAAAACCCCTCTCGATTGAATGTGAGTGGTGGATCGTCTTTGTCCACAATCGCATGCTTGGAGGCTGTCTGTACGAAGGAAAGGCTTGCTTGATCCCATCCATGTGATATGATCATCAGAGAGACAGTTGGGGCCTTGTTTCCACGTGGCTTGTCCGTCTAGTGGGCCCCACCATGGGAAATCGCAGATAACACGTGTTTCCAATATTGGGATCCACAAGTTGATTGGTACAGATTTTATTTTCGGGAAGACACGTACAGGACCGGACCAACCTGATGGATGGATTAGATCTAGCATGCACCTTTCACGCTGGCAGATGTGTGGCTTGTATACCAAAATTATCCAACATAGGAAGCTCCTACACCTGGTATTAACAACGAAACAAATAGACGGCTACGAAAGAAAACAACAACAGTCCACGTTAAACCATAAAGAAGGCCAGATATTTGATGCTGAGATCGCCAAATCTAGTAGGAGACCTTTAGTGGACATGGCATCCATCATTATTCTCTTTAAATCAACGGTCTGGATCACTGAACGATGGACAACTACTCAGGGAGCGTATTAGGTGTTACCTGGGTAACACCTTTAGTCGGTGTTCCCCTTAAGGTGGGGCCCACCTTAATGATGTGTTGTATATCCACTCCGTCCATCCGTTTCTACAGCCCATTTTAGGATGTAGGAAAAAACACTAAGTAGGTCCAAGACTAGGGTGGGCCACACCATAGGAAACAGTGGTGATTGAGTGTCTCACCATTAAAATTTTCAAAGGGGCCATAGTAAGGTTTCGTAATTTTTATTTTCCATCCAACCTGTTGATAATGTCAAAAAGATACTAATGAGAAGAAAATATAAAGATCAGCTTGATCCAAAACTTTTATGGCCCATAAAATGTTTTTAATGCTCCTTTATCACTGTTTCTAGTGGTATAGTCCACCTGAGGTTTTTATCTTCTTAAGGTTTGGGATAGTGACGCAGGGGGGACGTGGTAGGTCGATCACCGTTTCCCTAACCGATAGTTTCTCGAATCCATGAGAAGAAAGAAAAGATAAAAAAAAGAGAAATTTAATTCCAAATAATTGTTTATTGAAGATTGAATGAATAAAAACGAAATTACAATGCATATAAATAGGAAACTAAACCCTAGGTAAAGTATCAGAATCCAACTCCAACTTAAACTCCTAGAAAATGCAACTTACTATAAATAGTAAACTTATTATTTATAGAAGTCTTTCAATCCTACTAGAACTCTTGGTTTTCAGCCAAAAATAGAAAGTTATCAAACGGCCTCAACCACGTTGTTCTACTAAATATTCTAAGCCCTTTTCATGTTGGGCACTAACTCTAAAACCCTACAGATGCGAAGTTATGATCGAATTAAAACTTACTATAAATAGTAAAATAGAAAATAAACTAGCCTAATGACCGTCGATACGGTTGAATCTCGCGATTCAGGCTTGGGCAACCTGGCATAGCGGGGTTGGTTGGCTAAAGTAGCTCGAGCTACCCCAAATTGATATATTATACGTCCCGTAACTCATTCCGGATTGTGAGATACGACTGATTTACTGTCCTGACAGTCCGGATCACTTTCGACCCCGACCGGTCTTCTTTTGCTCCATCTGGGCCATGAAATAGTCAGCGACCCGTTCTACATCAGTCTCCCCCACTTCGAAAGAACTCGACCCCGAGTTCTCGTCCAGCTTTGGTTCATGATATTCGTACAGATCTGCCATATTGAAAGTCCTTGAGATCTCCATGTCATCCGGAAGATCAACAACGTAGGCATTGTCATTGATCTTGCGAATGATCGGTACCGGTCCAATCTTCTTGTGTTTCAACTTGTTGTAGGCCCCGGTAGGAAATCGCTCTTTATGTAGGTGGACCATCACCTGATCACCTATTTCGAACACTTTGGCGCGTCGATGCTTGTCGGCCGCTTCTTTGTACTTCTCATTCGAAGTCTATAATTTGTTGCGCACGTCTGTATGTATGTTCATGATTCGGTCTGCCATATGTTCAGCTCTAACGCTCATGCCCGGAAGCTTGGGCAGGGGAACCAAATCGGGTGTGTGACGAGGCACGCACCCATAAACAATCTGGAACGGAGATTTTCCTGTCGATTGGTTTACCATGTTGTTGAATGCAAACTCTGCTTGAGTCAGGGCCATGTCCCACTGCTTCGGTTTGTCACCTGAAAGGCAACGGATGAGATTCCCCAATGTGCGGTTGACGACCTCAGTTTGCCCATCTGTTTGTGGATAATAAGCACTGCTGAAGTGAAGTCGTGTACCGAACCGATTCCACAAGGCTCGCCAAAAGTGGCTAACGAACTTTGTGTCCCGGTCTGAAGTGATCGTCTTAGGAATCCCATGTAGTCGCACAACCTCTCTGAAGAAAAGGTTCGCAACGTGTACCGCATCAAAGGTCTTCTTGCACGGAATGAAGTGTGCCATCTTGGAGAATCGGTCTACCACCACGAACACTGAATCCATGCCGCGTTGTGTTCGTGAGAGCCCTAATATAAAATCCATAGATAAATCCTCCCAAGGGGCATCTAGCACGGGTAATGGCGTGTAAAGACCTGTATTTTGAAATTGTCCCTTAGCGGTTTGACAAATATGACATCGTTGTACTGCTCTGCTAACATCACGAGCAAGTTGTGGCCAGTAATACCGCTCTTCCACCATCGCTCGAGTTTTATCTCGTCCTAGATGACCGCCGAGGCCACCGCCATGCAGCTCGATAATAATTTTGTCCCGTAATAAACTCTACGGAATGCAAAGTCAATTTCCTTTGAAGAGGAAACCATCTTGAATTAGAATGTCACTCGGGTGACCCTCTTGGCACTTTTTCCATGCATCTGCAAAATCCTCGTCGTCAGCATAAAGTTCCTTGAAATAGTCGAATCCGATCACCTCACTGCTCACTGTAATAAGAAGGGATGCACGTCGGCTTAGTGCATCTGCCACCTTGTTCTACTGCCCTGACTTGTGTTTCAGAACGAACGTGAATTCCTGTAAAAACAAAATCCATCTAGCATGCATACGATTCACATTAGTTTGAGTATTGACAATTTTTAAGGCCTAATGATCAGTGTACAATATAAATTCTCTTTGAATAAGATAATGGCGCCAATGGCGCATGCCTGAACCACTGCATATAATTCAAGTTCATAGGTCGACCACTTCTGTCGTGCGTCGCTGAGTTTCTCACTATAAAAGGCAACTGGCCTGCCCTCCTGAGAAAAGACTCCCCCAATGCCGACAATAGATGCGTCGCATTCTACCTCAAATAACTTATCGAAATTAGGGAGTACCAGGACCGGGGTAGTGGACAACCGATGTTTAATTCCTGCAAAACTCTTCTCAGTCCCTTCGTTCCATTGAAACGGACCCTTCTTCATACAGTCGGTAATCGATACGACGATACTGCTGAAATTCCGCAGAAATCGACGATAGAAGGTCGCCAACCCATGAAAACTTCGTACCTTATGAATGTTCGTCGGAGTCAGCCAATCCCGAATAGCTCAAACTTTTTCTTCGTCCACTCGGATACCCGTGGACGACGCAATGAACCCCAGAAACAATAATTGATCAGTTAAGAAGCTACACTTTTTCAGATTTAAGTATAGCTTGTTGTCAGCCAACACTTGTAGCACTTTTCTAATGTGGGTCATGTGCTCCGTTTCATCCTGACTGTATATTAGAATGTCGTCAAAGTAAACGACAATGAAACAGCCAATGAACGGCTTCAACACTTGGTTCATTAAACGCATGAAGGTGCTTGATGCGTTGGTCAACCCGAAGGGCATAACCAGCCACTCATATAGCCCTTCCTTGGTCTTGAAGGCCGTTTTCCACTCATCACCTGGCCTAATACGAATTTGATGGTAACCACTCCGTAAGTCCAGTTTTGAGAACACCTTAGAGCCCTCGAGCATGTCAAGCATGTCATCCAACCGCAGTATTGGAAATCGATATTTAACTGTTATTTTATTGATCGCGCGGTTATCGACACACATGAGCCAAGTTCTGTCTTTCTTTGGGGGTAAGGAGTGCCGGAACGGCACACGGGCTCATGCTCTCTTTGATGAGACCCTTACGAATCAATTCCTCCATTTGTCCCTGTAGAATTTCACACTCTATCGGACTCATCCGATAGTGCGGTCGGTTGGGCAAACTGGACCTTGGGATAAGGTCGATGTGATGTTGTATGTCTCGCATGGGAGGCAACTCATCAGGTAACTCTCCAGGCCAAGTACTTCGAAATTCTTCTAGCAGCGGTTTAAGGCGTTGAGGAATATTAGAGGATCCTGGCTCCTCGTCTTTTCTTATAACGGCATATATTTCGCCCGTTTCCACTACAAGAAAATTGGCTTTTTACAACAGGATTTTTACAACGGGATAGCCACTACCGTTGTAAAAGACTACATTTTACAACGGTCAGAGCATGCCTGTTGTAAAAACCTCCCTTTTACAACTGTCGGGTGCTGGCCGGTTGTAAAAACTGCCTTTTTTACGATGGGCTCTAAAAAACGTTGTTATTGTAATTGTTACAACGTTTTTCGCACGTTGTAGATATGGAGTTATTACAACTGTCTCCCTCCGTTGTAATATTTGACAATGAAGTCTTACCACAACAATTCTAGCCTGTTGTGAATGAGACTAATGATGCCAATATAGTAAATGAGCCTCAGCAAGTTTTGTGGGCCCCACCATGATGTATGTGTTATATTCATACCGTCCATCCATTTAGAGAGATCATTTTAGGGCATGAGCCAAAGAATGAGAGGCAGATCCAATGCTCAAGTGGACCAACCATCGAAAACAATGGGGATAGTGACGCCGATCGTTGAAACCTTCGTAGCGCCCACCATGATGTTTATTTGAGATCCAACTTGTTCATAAGTTAACACAACCTGGGCCAAACAAGCTTTGGATCAGGATGATATTTGTGTGATCGCTTCATATAGGTCTTGGTGACCTTATCAACAGATTTGATGGAAAATGAACATTCTGGTGCGCTCAATTAAGTTTTTAATGGTGGGGATTCAATCAAGACTATATCCTATGGTGTGGTCCATCCAAGATTTGAGTCATCTTCATTTTTTGGATCATGCTCTAAAATGCACTTTCAAAATGATTGGACGGTTTGGATTTATGTAACATGTGAGCCCCGCTGTCACGTTGCCACCCACCTCGGTATATCCGGGGTCTCACCAAATCCGCTCCCGGTTACGCGGCATGCATGGGAGCCAATTAGCTCTTAAACGGGTAAGTGCTTAGTAGGTGTTATCCCTACCGTGTGGGGCCCACCTTGATGCATTTTATGTATATCCAAACTGTCGATTTATTTTTAAATATCATTTTATGATGGTATACCAAATGATAAAAATATCCAAATCTCAGGTGGACCATACGAATAGAAACAATGATTAATCACCATTAAAAACTTTTTGTGGGCCACACAAATTTTGGATCAATCTTATATTACTACTTACGATTAAAAAAGATCTTATTTAAATTATCAACAGGTTGGATTGCGAATAAACATTAATAAAATGTTAAGATAGGCCCTTTGGAAATTTTAATGGTGAGGCACTCAATCAATACTGTTTTGTGTAGTGTGGTCTACCTGAGATTTAGATCTTATAAAATTTTGAATACCATCCTAAAATTGTCTGTAGAAACAGATGGACGGAGTGGATATATCTAAAATCATCAAAGTGGGTCACACGGTAGGGGTAACACCCACTAAGCTGTTACTCGTGTAACACCAAATTCACTCCGCCAATATGCCCATTCTGGGAGCGGATTAGGTGAGACCCGGGCCTCACCCAAGACGGTGCGGCCCTAACCGTGGGGCCAACCTTGATGTATGTATTATGTATCAACGCCGTCCATCCATTTTTCCAGATCTGTTTAGGCCATTATACCAAAAATGAAGCAGATACACTCATCAGGTGGACCATAACATAGGAAACAGTGATGATTGACCATTAATGGGCCACAGAAGTTTTGGATGAAGCTGATATTTGTTTTTTCCCTTCATCCAGGCTCATGTGACCTTATCAACAGATTGGATGGTAAACATATACTAACGAAAGATGAAGTTGCGTCCTAAGAAGTTTTTAATGGTAGAATGGTCAATGACCACTGTTTCTTATGGTATGGTCCACCTGATAATTTTATCTGCTTAATTTTTTGGGATAATGCTCTAAGATGGTCTGTAAAAACGGATTGACGGAGTGGATACATAATACATACATCAAGGTGGGCCCCACGGTAACCCCAGGGTAAGGGCCG
This sequence comes from Liriodendron chinense, assembly GCA_003013855.2. Classification (NCBI taxonomy): domain Eukaryota; kingdom Viridiplantae; phylum Streptophyta; class Magnoliopsida; order Magnoliales; family Magnoliaceae; genus Liriodendron; species Liriodendron chinense. The sequence continues at coordinate 43,314 of PVNU02001654.1, read as the reverse complement.
CACCGTCTTAGGTGAGCCCGGGATCTCACCTGATCTGCTCTCGGCCATTCCAATCGAATTGGATTACCTGCCATGTTGGAAAATTTTTGCTACACTCACACGTTATCTACGCCCGTGTAGCAATTACCCCACCATGATGTATTTGTTGTATCCACACCGTCCATCCATTTAGTGAGATCATTTTAGGGCATAACACCAAAACTAAGACAGATACAAAGCTTAAGTAGACCTAGCACAGAAAATAGTTGGAATTGAACGCCAACCATTAACAAATTTTTGGGGTTCACCAGAGCTTCAGATCTGCCTCAGTTTTGGTATCATGACCTAAAATGATCTCTCCAAGTGGATGGACGGCGTGGATACAAAAAATATATCATGGTGGGGTCATTTCTACACCTGGTGTAGCTAGCGTAGCTAACACGTGTGTGTAGGAAATGCTTTCTCAATATAGGCATATATGTCTGGGCGCGGATTTCCGCCAAAAGCCTTGCGCAACGTCCCGCACTGGGAACCAAGGTGGGCCCACAGTGATGTTTTTTTTTGATAAATCCACCCTGTCCATCCGTTTTGGGAGCTCATTTTAAGGACATGAGAAAAAAAATGAACCGGATCCACTCTCCAGGTGGGCCTCACTAAAGGAAAAGGTAGGTAGGTAAATTACCACCGTTGAAACCTCAATGGGGTTCACAGTGATGTTTATATGACATCCATACCGTTCATAACGCCACAACTATTGGGATGAACTGGAAACACAAATATTATCCTGATTCGAAACTCCTGTGGCTCCACAAATATTTCAACTGTGGACGTTCAATCCTCACGTTTTCGGCCCACCAGAGTCATGGATCCGGTTCATTTTTATTCTCAAGCTCTAAAATGAGCTCCCAAAATGGATGGACAGGGTGGATGTATCAAAAAAATCACTTTGGGCCCCACCTTGGTTCCCAGCGCTGGAACTTCCTGCCCAAGGCTTTCGCCGGAAATCCGCGCCCGACATGTCTATTGTACGTGTCTAGTGTCCTGTCTCTCATCATACCGAGTAGACTCTGTTGGGCCCATTGGAAATATATGTGGTTTATCCACACCTTCCATCCGTTTTTCTAGATCATTTTAGGGGTTGAGCCTAAATTTGAAGCATATCCAAAGATCATGTGGACCATGCCACGGGAAACAGTGGGAATAATGATTTCCACCGTTGAAACCTTCCTAGGCCCCATATTGATATTTATTTTCCATCCAAACCTGTTCATAAGATCACATGGACATGGATGAAGTAAAAACACAAAAATCAGCTTGGTCCAAAACATCTTTGTCCCCAATGGAATTCATGAAGCTTTTAATCGCGAGACTTCAATCACGACTGATTTATGTGGTGTGGTCCACCTAAGATTTGAGTCAGCTTAATTTTTTGGATCATGCTCTATAATGAGCTTTCAAAATGGTTGGATGGTGTGGATAAAACATATACATCACCGTGGGCTCCACAAAGCGCCTGATATAACCATCCATCTCTTAGTAATACGGTCATGGGTCGTTGGGTTTCCCTGCTGAAATTTTACTCCCGCACAAAATTTCCACCCCCGCCAAAAGACCCTCATCTCTCTCTCTCTCTCTCTCTCTCTCTCTCTCTCTCTCTCGGAACGGTTTCTCCACCGTCGGTCTCTCTCAGAACGGTTTCTCCACCACTGCCGACGGTTTCTCCACCACTGCCGTTTTAAGGCTTCCACTGAGGTTCGTGAGCTTGTTTTTCTAGATTTTGGATTCTTTCTTTTTCACCCTACATTATATAATGGTTGTGTCATTATTCTATAGAAGTTGAGAGTGGATGCCTATTGTTGATTTGAATAGGGAGCATATTGTGCAGCCTAAATGTAATCCAAGCCATTCAGATTGTTCATCGTTATTAGAGGATGCTAACCTTTCAAGCATTGGCCTTTCTTTTAACAACCATTGATTTGCTAAGTAATTGGTAAGATGGTTATGGTTATCTGATGAAATTTTTTCCTTGATAACTATGTTATTCCAAATGGACCACATCCCATTAGATTATACTTGCTGATCATTCGTCATTGTGCCTTATTTAATCTAATCCACTGGTTTTATATGGCATTGATAGGATGGAAAAGTTATGATGATTGGATGAATGTTTCATGGTTGCGATGAGAGCTAGGTCAATCTCTATAGAGCCAAGATCTAATTGTAGAGACTTTAATCAAGATCCATGCCATGCAAGATCCATCTCTTTTAGATCAATATCATGTTCATTCTTAATATCACCCACCCACCGTGGTAAAGAAAGACCATATTTGGTAGAACCCTAAAAATGAAAATGATGTAAAAGTGCTCCCAAAACGCTACCCAATTATTTTCATGAGTAGCAACTTGTTTTTTTTTTTTTTCTAAATAAATTTTACTATCTGCCAAACAAGAAAGATAGCCTCTTATACTCTTATGTTTTCAATCCCTAATGAATAGCGAGATGATATATGTTACTTTTTTTCTCTTTGTCTTAATTTTATCAATTAATGTGTACTTATCATGTCAAGATTACTTGCTTTACGTAGGTCAAAGCTTTAACAGTGCGTTAACTCACTAGGAAAGAATAACTACTTCAAGAAGAAGAAGAACTGAAAAAACTACCAAATTTTCTTCAGCAGGTAATCTCATGTTTTGTTAAACACATACATCATTTGTCAAGTAAAATTGTAAAAATACAACTCAAATAGAGAATAAATCACCGGCCATCAACAGGTTACAACTGAACAATTCAACAAAGAGCGATGGATAAAGACTGGGTGCACAATCCTAACAGGTTTTTTAGATTGGAGCAATAGATAGATAATAAGTATTATATTATGAACATATTTGATAGCATAAATAACACTTTGTGTTATCATTTGTAGAGTTTCAAGCGAATATATATCTGGAGCTCGAAAATTTGCCGATAACGCTCAAGCTAATGCAGGGAATCCAGATAAAATTTTATGCCCTTGTAAGGTTTGCTGCAATGGATGTCACCAACATTTCGATACGGTGTATGGTCACTTAGTGATGAATGGAATGGATCCTACATACGATGTGTGGGTCTTTCATGGGGAACGTTTGACGACATATGTAGAAGATAAAAGTGACGATGATGTACAATTGCCTGACACATATAGGATGTTTAGGGATGTGTATTTTGATGACGAAAGCAGTAATGTTACAGAGGTTTCATATGAAAGACGAGAGGCAATGTTCATAAATTCAGTGCAAAGTGCTGTAAGTCCATTGTATCCTGGGTGCACAAAGTACACATTGATTTCTGCACTTGTTGCCTTAAATAAGCACAAAGCTGCTCATAACCTATCTGATACTGGTTTTGATGAACTACTCAAGCTTATCTGTGACATGCTTCCAATAGATAATACACTTCCTCAAAGCATTTATGAATCGAAAAAATTGATGAAGACATTTGATTTGGGGTACGAAAAAATACATGCTTGCATCAATGATTGTTGTTTGTTCAGAAAAGAATATGAGCATATGGATACATGCCCGAAATGTGGTGCTTCACGTTGGAAATTCAATGAACGTAGTAAAAAGATTCGCAAGGGTGTTCCAGCCAAGGTGTTGCGGTACTTTCCAGTAATTCCAAGGTTAAGGAGAATGTTTAGGTCACCTGAGAATGCAGAACAATTACTATGGCATGTTGCTAATAAGAGTCGAGATTCTAAGATGCGACATCCGGTTGATTCCCTTGCATGGGATACCATAAATCGAAAATGGCCCAATTTTGCTTCAGATCCACGAAATCTGAGACTTGGCTTTTCTTCCGATGGGTTTAATCCATTTGGTGATCTTAGCTCTAGATATAGTTGTTGGCCTGTTATACTAGTTGTATACAACCTAGCCCCATGGCTATGCATGTCTAAAGATAAAATGATGTTGACATTACTAATCCCAGGGCCAAAGCAACCGGGAAATGACATAGATGTGTTCTTGGAGCCACTTATCGAGGACTTGAAAGAATTGTGGGTTAACGGAGTGGAAATTTATGATGCACTAAGCAAGTCGAGGTTCAATTTGAAAGCTGTTTTGATGTGGACGATAAATGATTTTCCAGCATACGGCAATTTATCTGGTTATTCCACAAAGGGTGAAGCAGCATGTCCAGTATGCGGTGTTCTCACATGTTCACAGTGGTTAAATTCTAGTAAGAAATATGCTTACATGGGCCACCGACGATTTATTCTTCTTAATCACCCATTTCGAGATAAAAAATCTTGGTTTGACGGACAAAAAGAACGAAGGGGGAAGCCTAGAATATTATCTGGTTCAGATATTTTAAGTTCTGTCAAGAATTTTGAGAATAATTGGGGCAAAAGTGGAAGAAAGAGAAAGAAGAGTGAGAGAACTTCCTGCTGGCCGTGGAAGAAAAAATCCATATTTTTTCAGTTGCCATATTGGGAGTTCTTATTAGTGCGTCATAATTTAGATGTGATGCATATTGAGAAGAATGTTTGCGAGAGTCTTATCGGAACTCTATTAAATGTAAAGGGTAAATCAAAAGATGGGCTCAGTTCTCGTATGGATTTAGAACAAATGCGCATTAGGAATGATTTGCATCCAAAGATGTCTGGCCAGAAATATTACTTACCAGCAGCACCACATACATTATCACGTACAGAAAAACTACTTTTTTGTAAGAGGTTACAAAATCTAAAATTGCCAGATGGATACGGTTCAAACATTGGACGACGTGTTTTGTTGCCCGAGTGCAAGATTGTAGGATTGAAATCCCATGATTGTCATGTCTTAATGCAACAACTGCTGCCAGTAGCATTACGAGGTATTTTACCAAAGGGGCCAAGGAATGCAATTTTTCGACTATGTGGATATTTTAATGAAGTTTACCAAAAGGTAATTGATAAAAGGTCATTAGAAAGTTGTGAGAACCATATTGCTGAGACGCTGTGCATGCTTGAGAGGTTCTTTCCTCCATCTTTCTTTGACATTATGGTCCACTTGACCATTCATATTGCACGAGAAGCTCGTCTTTGTGGCCCAGCTCAGTTTCGTCATATGGACCCATTCGAGAGGTATTTAATTATAAACTTCTTGTTATGTAGTATAGTTTTCTATTGTTTCCAATCTTCATTGAATTTTTCATCTGTGTTTTAATTAGGTATATGAAGGTTCTTAAAGGGTATGTTAAGAACCGTGCAAATCCTGAAGGATGCATAGCGGAACGCTATATGGCTGAAGAGTGTGTGCGGTTTTGTGGTGACTACTTGAAACAAACTGTTGCAATAAGTGTTCGATGTAATCGTAATGAGGAGATTGAAACTGAATCATTGTTAGAAGGGCGTCCAATTTCCAAGGGCATTGTGAAAACAATGACAAATGACATGCTAGAGGTCGCACATCGATATGTATTGTTCAATCATTTAGAAGTTGAACCATATATAGAGTAAGTACATCTTTGATTGCATAAACTATGATTTATTTTTAATTATTTAGCAGATACAATTGCCTAATCATTTTACTTTCGTATCAGAATGCATCTAGATGATCTTAAAAGTTCAGATAGGCGTCTCGCACGGAATGAAGGCGCATTACAGAAAAAACACATGGAGACTTTCAGCATGTGGCTTGCTAATAAAGTCAATGCAAATGCCAACGGTCCGTCAACTACACTAAAATGGCTTGTAAATGGGCCGAGAAAGGATATCGTCTCACATTCAGGTTATATTATCAATGGACGACGTTTTCATACCAAGGATGTGGAGAGAACAACACAAAATAGTGGTGTTTTTCTTGAAGCAGATACCATATGTCGATCTAGTGCAAGAGACACAGCTCAAGTCATGGAAAAAATATCTTACTATGGTGTCATAAAAGACATAATTTTGTTGAACTATTACAGTTTTGAAGTTCCATTATTTCATTGTGATTGGGCAAACATTAATAATGGTGTAAAGTATGAAGATGGATTTGTTTTGGTTAACCTCCATGAAGGTCAGAGTCAATTTCAAAGAGATCCATTTATCCTTGCATCACAAGCGAAGCAAGTGTTTTATTCTAGGGATACTGAAACATCGACTTGGTATGTTGTACTTCATGCACCGCCGAGAGGTTATGATGAGCACGATAATCCTGAAGACAATACATATACACCTCCCATGCCATTAGATGTTTCAAGGCTTGACAACAATGTTGAGGAGGAGGGTGAAGGTTATGTACGAGTAGATTGTGAGGGCATGACAGTGTAGGTTGTAATTTGATTATAATGATCAAACAAGGTTATTTTCTTTGACCTCATTTAATTTAAGAAAATTATTTAGACCATTTTATCAATTGTAGTTGCTTATGCAACGTGTTCTCTGCCATTTGTTATCTTTTTTTTTAATCAGAAAATGTTTGTTCACTTTTAGTTTTATGTTTAATTGCATTAATCAGGCAATTTTAAAGGCTTATTTTTCATTATCCTTCAGCTTCTGCAGGTGTTAACAAACAAATAAACACACACACACACACACACACACACACACATATACACACACACACAAAAAATTATATTTATATGAGTAATTCTAATATTTTTTATAGCTTCAGTTATATTTTTTGCAATGTCAGGTGCAATGGTTCCTACCAGAACTGTTGTTGGATCATCAGAAGCAGATTCTAACTCCCCACACATAAATTCTGGTGAACATGTTAGAAGAGTTGGAGGGGTTTCACCCACTCCCATGGATGTAGGTACCCCTTCTACCAATGAAAGGACAAATTCCTCACAAAAGAAAGGTCGAGGGAAGGCAAAATTAAAAGACATTGGCAAAGAAGGACCGCTTGCATTTGAGTTTAATGATAGAGGGCAACCAGTTGGGCCAAATAGTCATAAATATTCTTCTTTATTGGGGGTACTAGTGAGAGAGATAGTCCCTGTAACATTAAAGGATTGGTCAAATATGTCTGAGGACATGTCAGATGGACTTTGGAGTCTCGTAAAGGTAATTATGGGGTACATATTTAATTATTTTTAAATATTCTGAAAACTATTCATTAATTAATGGTATTATTTATTTTTTTAACTCAATGCAGCAAAGATTTGATGTGCCGGATTATGCTCGAAAAGAAGCATTTTCTATGATGAGATCTCGATGGCGAGAACATAAGAGTAGACTAACACGAAATATTTTATCTTTGTGTGGTAATCAACGTTCCTTGAACTTATTAAGACCCGATAACGTCAAAGATGGAGAAGATTGGCAGAGGTTTGTCAGAAGCAGATTTTCAAATGAGTTTAAAGTAAGTTCATATTTTGTTAGATACTATTACATACAAATGAGGAAACGTGAAAATTGAAAAGCCCATTAACTAATTTCTTTTATAGGAAACAAGTTCAAAATTTAAAGAGATGAGAGCAAAGCATACAATGCCTCACACGACAAGTCGTAAGGGCTATGCTCGTTTGGAGAATGAAATGGTAACGTTAGTTATTCATTAAATGTTTGGAGTATGATATATATATTTGTTTTATCAGTTTGGTTAATATCCATGTTATGTAAATCTTTATGTAGATGTTACAAAGTGACACACCAGATTCAATTTCAAGAGTTGATGTTTGGATTAAGGGCCATATGAGGAAGGATAACACACCGCTAAACAACATGATTGGAGAAGCAGTGGTAAGAAATGAATTATATTTACTTTATATTATGCATTTATAAAGAATAAATATTAAACTCTCTTTTAAGGAATGGACTGTATTTGTTTAATAAAGGTATGTTTTATCTATTTAATTTCAGCAAAAAATACGAGAGTGCACACAAGAATCGCAACATACAACAAGTATACGAGATGATGCAGTGACAAAAGTACTTGGTCCAGAACATCGAGGGCGGGTTAGAGGCCTTGGTTTTGGGGCAACCCTTTCGAAGGTGGATTCTCAAGGATCTCAACGTGAACGAGAAAAGAGACATGAGTCACGAATGAAAGAAATGGATCAACGACTGAATTTATTCCAGACTGAAATGGATCAGTTGAGATCCTTAGTGGTAAAGCTCAATTTGGAAGCTTATTCAAATTATACGTTTCTTTTATGTGTTGTTTTACACTAACAATGTCTTGATTTTTTATGTTAGTCTCAATTTTCTACAAAGGCTTCGTCAATTAGTTCATCCCCCGATATGCAACCTCCTCAAGATGTGGAAGATCAGAAATGCGAGCTCTTACACTGGTCTGGGACAGGAGAGGTTGTAGCCATTGGAGAGGTTGACTCTATTGATCCTACTGCGACAATAGATCAACAATTGCCTATTGGTCCTGGATGCTGGAAAGTTTGGGCCAATCAAGTGTACAACCTTGATATACCATTGTACAGGGCCACCCCTTCGATGTTCTACTTGAAAGATGCTGAAGGAAGTACAGTTGCATGGCCTACCAACTGTATAAAACTTACTGGAGCATAGGAAAACACTTGAGGTAATGAGAAGTATCTTTAGTTGTCTTGAACATCACTATGTAGTTTGCTTTTTTATTTCCCTTGTCATTCTCTTACAAATTTTTTTTTTTTTTTTGGCAAGCAGGGGCTATGTTTATTGGTTCAAATAATCCATCTTACACATGACACTGATGCAGGACCAGAGAAATAGAAAAAAGAAAGAGGAGAGGAAAAGAACAAAGAAGAATGAAAGAAGCATAGCTCCCTTAGTTGTCCATTTGTTAGTTAGATCTTTATGAAATATTATTGTTTTTTAAGAATATTATGGAATTCAAAAACTGAGTTTTAATTTGTAATGATTTGAATATTTTATAAGGTATGGTTTAGATTTATATGCTTCTTTGGATTTATATATTTTGTAATGATGAGATTTCTTCAAGTGGAATGACCAAAATGAATGTGTTAAATATCATGTTTTGATGATTTTGTGATTTTTATGTGACTAATAAACACAGGGAAACAAAAAATGAAAAAAAAAAAAAAAACTATTTACAACGGGCTTGAGCCGTTGTAATTAAACATCTAAATAAATAATTACAATGGTCACAACCGTTGTTAATACTTCATTTTGCAACAGATCATACCAGTTGTAAACGTTTCAACTTTTCACAAGGGGTAGAACATGTTGTAAATTATGATCTTTTACCACGGGCAATTCTTGTTGTAAACAATTATAGTCACAACGGGCTCAAACTGTTGTAAAAAACCACCTATCATTGTTGTAAATTGCTATTTACAACTGTCATTAACTTATTTACCAGAAGCTATGACCGTTGTAAATAATAACACTTTTTTGCAACGGGGGCTGATACAACGGTCACATGACCGTTGCAAAAACCCTTTTACAACGGGCAACCGTTGTAAAAGGCCAATTTTCTTGTAGTGTTCCTTTGACTCCTTAACAAACTCGCGAATGGTAAGGAGAGAGTTTTCCTCCACTTTAGAAGCTTCGGGGTGTTTATCTGGTGTCATAGGAGCCAAAACAATTTTTCGACCATCCTTGGTGAACATGTATATATTTTCCCGCCCACCGTGTGTCACATCTCGATCCGATTGCCATGGCCGCCTGATTAACATGTGGCAGGCTTCCATGTCAACCAAATCACAGAGGACCTCGTCCTTATAACTTTTACCAATGGAAAACGAGATAATGCATTGATGAGTTACCTTTGTCTCGTTCACCTTCTTGATCCAACCGATCGAGTAAGGGGTAGGGTGCCTTGTCATAGGCAGATGTAACTTATCCACCATAATCTTCGAGACGATATTTTCGCTACTCCCACTATCTATGATCACATCACAGATTTTGCCCTGCACGGTGTACTTTGTGCGAAAAATATTATGTCGTTGTGGGTGCACTTCCTTCCTGGGAGCGTAAAGTAGTCGTCTTACTACTAGCGATTCCCTATGATCTTCAGTCAGCCAATCGACATCTTCTGTGTCCCCCTCTTCGGCCTATTCTAATTCAGGGTTGTCTTCTGTTGATTCACCTTCCACGCCGCCTTCATTCGTAGTTAAGTGTGTTACAGGGCGTTGAGGGCAAGCGTTCGACCAGTGACCTGGTTGGCCACAACGGAGACAATGGTCTGGTCTTGGCCGACCATATGGGTTCGGGATCCTGCTGGGACCCGCTGTAGTGGGAGCTGCACGTTGAGGTCTTGAGGAACTGCTTCCATAGTCCCAGTTCGTGACCGTAGGGGGTTGAGGATGCCCTCCTATAGGCTCCTTGCCTTTGGCCAACGTTGTATCTTGAGTGGGTCCGATGTTGGAATTTCGTGTTGCCGGATAGGGTCGAGCAGGGGGCCGTGACAACTGTGTTTCTACTCGAGTGGCTAATTGGTTGGCCTCACTCAACGTCCAGACTGGATGCATCTGGACTCGATCCTGGATTGCAAATCACAACCCACCAATGAATCGTGATACTTGTTGTGCCTCTGATTCCGATAAATTATTTCGTGTAGCCAATCGTTGGAATTCTTCAAGATATTCGGATACGGTTCGATTTTCCTGACGACAATTTTGATATTGTTGGAATAAAATTTATTCATAGTCGCTAGGGAGGAATCGAGCTCTCAGAAGCTGTCTCATCCGAGGCCATGTTCGGATGGGTGTCTTATTCTGACGGGTGAGGGAAACCTGTAGGTTTTCCCACCATGCTGAAGCACCGGATTTAAATTTATATGCAATTATCTTTACCTTCTTGTCGTCCGGCACTTCCATATAATCGAAGTATCGTTCGACCTCTGCCAGCCAGTCAAGGAACTCCTCTATTCGAAGTAGGCCATTAAAGCTGGGAAGATCAGCTTTACCCCGATAATCTCGTTCTGCTCATTCCACACACTCATTCCCTAGGGCAGGTCGTCGTACGAATATGTCTCCGACCTCGTCATCGCTTGGTTCTGAATCGTCTGGTGTAACCCTACGATTATCCACCTGGGGTGTTCTACGGACAACAGAATTGTCCCGTATAACAATTGTTGGTGATTGTTGGTCGCCTTGGGCTCGAAGAGGAGCTAGCGATGCTGCAATCTGGTCGAGGGTCGCCTGTATACCTTGCAGGATCAACCGGTTCTCCCGTCGTGCTGCTTCGAATGCTGCCTCGAAGGCTGTTGCTGTTAAATAGTCCCTTAGAGCATTGTCCTTAGGATGAGGATCCAACCCTTCATTAGAGGTCATCGTCCTGAGGAAGAAACCTCTCTCTGATACCAATGACGCAAGGGGGACGTGGTAGGTCGATCACCGTCTCCCTAACCGATAGTTTCTCGAATCCACGAGAAGAAAGAAAAGATAAAAAAAGAGGAATTTAATTCCAAATAATTGTTTGTTGAAGATTGAATGAATAAAAACGAAATTACAATGCATATAAATAGGAAACTAAAATAGTAAACTTACTATTTATAGAAGTCATTCAATCCTACTAGAACTCTTGGTTTTCGGCCAAAAATAGAAAGTTATCAAACGGCCTCAACCACGTTGTTCTACTAAATATTCTAAGCCCTTTTCATGTTGGGCACTAACTCTAAAACCCTACAGATGCGAAGTTATGGTCGAATTAAAATTTATTATAAATAGTAAAACAGAAAATAAACTAGCCTAATGACCGTCGATACGGTCGAATCTCGGGATTTCGGCTTGGACAACCCGTCATAGCAGGGTTGGTTGGCTAAAGTAGCTCGAGCTACCCCAAATTGATATATTATACGTCCCGTAACTCATTCCGGATTGTGAGATACGACCGATTTACTGTCCTGACGGTCCGGATCACTTTCGACCCCGACTGGTCTTCTTTTGCTCCATCTGGGCCATGAAATAATCAGCGACCCGTTCTACATCAGATAGTGTCTTAAAATGAGATGCAAAAAACAGATGGACTCATTTTAAAACAGATGGACGGTGTGGATATAAAACAAATAGATCAAAGTGGCCCCACATGGTTAGGGTAACACACACTAAAGCGTTACCCAGGAAACAGCTAATCCACTTCCAACAACTTGAAGTAAATGCTAGTAACCTCGTATAGGTATTATCATGGCCGGCATAGGGCACATACATACCGATCGTTACCTCTATCAGCTTGTCCTTTCTATTTTGCCACGGAATATATAATTGAGGAAAGAGTTAGGATCCTCTCTTGGATGCAGGAAACCCCTGCTTGGACCCTTTTCATTAGTCCACATCATCACATAGGTCTATAACCCTGTCACATCCTTAATGCAACCTTGTCATACCTCAGTGCAACCTGGTTACATGACGTCATGCAGTATTATGTGGACCAATAAAAAGGCTCCAAATTGGAATTCCTGCTTGGAAGCCAACAGAGCATCTAGACTCTTGAGGAAAACGTCTTCATCGAACCAGTCGACAACAGGTTACTATCCATCCCGTGGATGACTTACCTTAAATGCTCATATAACATCAAGCCTTCAAACTGGTTTGTCCCATCATTGTCGATCACCTTTGGAAAAATCAGCAATATCCACTCATTGAGTAAATCACATTTTTATTTTTCTATTTATGAGTTCCAAGACATTGTTTTGTATAGCATGGTCCATCTAATTAGTAGATGAGGCTGAATTTTATGAGACGGTAATCCACAATGATGGGGCGGTAATCCACAGTGACAGGGCCTACCTCTTGGAAAGGTTGGACGTAGCACGCACTTAGGGCCCATTTGGATTGTAAGTTAGTTAAGATAAGCTACTTATCTATCTTGGGTTTTACTTAATCAGCATGTTTGGTTTCCAACATCATAAGTAATCATCTCACAAGTCTATTTGGTCCGGTGTCCATCATGTGGGGCCAACCTTTGATGCCAATGGTTCATTATGTGGCCCCACTAATGTGGTCCATCCATCATGTGGGACCCACCTTTGATGTGGGACCTACCGTGATTTTTAATTGCCTCCACCATGTTGATTAGGCATAGACTTGGATATAGGGAATGTACAAAGATTAGTTTGATCTTAAATTGATATGGGCCACCATCAGAAACGGTGGGAACATGCCTATCTTGAGAACCTCTCTGGGACCCACGATGGCATATGTCTTAGACCCATAGTTGTTCATCTAGAGAGTAAGACCCACTATGATGTGTATCTCACATCCACGTTGTTCATCCAGCAGGTGGGACCGCTGATGTACGTGTTCTATCCACCTGTCCATTTGTTTGCCAACGCTATTAAAGCAAGAGTAAAAAAAAATGGAGCGGAACTAGATCCCTAGTGAGATCCACCGTTGTGAGCCTCTTGGGTCCAACAGGTGGACCCCACTCTAGGAATAATGGGAAATAATGACTCTCACAATTAGGGGGTGTTTGGTGCATGGACTTAAATGAGAGTAGGCAGGATGGAACTTGGAATCCTACGTTGGAAACTGAAATGAGTGTTTGGGCAGGGCATTCCTCAACCAAGGGTGTGAGCATTGGAGATTGTGTCAGTGCTGTGCAGGCTGAAGATGGGATTTGGTCTAGCCCTCACAGGACTTGAATAACACTCAAGACGTAAATCCTAAATTCATACTTAATACTAACTTGCAAAGGAAGAAAAGAATCCTAATACAATTAGAAAAGAAATAGAAAAATCTGCGCAAACTGTTTAGCGCCTGTAGGGTGCCGTCTTCCTTCCGCTGATACGAGCAATCCACATATCTGATTGCCACAAAATTTTGTGGTTTTACTAATATCGACGTACTCTTCAAGATGGTCGGCTTAGATTCTCCATATCAGTAGTATTAGGCCACCTGGACCATCTCCAGTTTCAGTGGGCAGAATTCGGAACTTTCTGGATAGTTCGTACCATTTTGGACGCCACGATCAATCCGTAACTCGGATTGACGTGAAACTTGTTGGGTTTTCTTGACGTCGAGCAGCTATACAAAATGGACGGAATGGATCATCGTAAATGATCAAGATGGGCCCCATGAGTTGGGCCAAAATCTAAAAACGGGAATAACAATTTCCTGTTTGGGTTGAAACTCCAAAATATGAAATTCCTTAGTTTTCTCTTGTTTTTCTTCCTGTCCATCTCCAGCAGGAAGGTGCGTGATCCACGCCCTCGATCATGGGGTTTTTCTCCTACATCATTAGTTTTCTCTTGTTTTTCTTCCTGTCCATCTCCCGTAGGAAGGTGCGTGATCCACGCCCTCGATCATGGGGTTCTTCTCTTACATCAAATCATAAATTAAACCTACGTATCTTAAATAAGTTAATATCTACTGCTGTAAGTAGAAAAAGAAACTTATTTGGTCATATCCAACGGGGCCCTTAATAGGTTAGAAGTTACCTGCTGGCTGAATGATTAAAAATTGTAAGATTTGCATACGTAGCTAATTGGCTACCATTTTCTTTCCTTTTGTTTTTCCTCTGAGGATGGGTAGCCTCCCGCCGGTTTTGTTTCTTTCGTTTCTTTCTTGTGAAGAGGTTTGCCTGAACACACCCCAACAAAACAAAGCTTTTGCTTGGGTCATCCTTCAATGATCTAAACCGTTGATATGGTCCACAACACCTTCAATTAGAGATGGATAAGAACAAAATCTCTTGGATCAGAAAATATAAGATATCTGGTATAGATTTAATACGCTTATTTTTAGACAAGGACAAACAAATTTCCATAAAATTTTCTGTGCTTTTGACATGGAAAGATGTTGGTCTAGGCTGTTACTTGATGAGTTCATTGTCCTCAAAGTCACCTCCGGAGTTCAAATCTGTTCACATCAGTTCTGGCCACCTACACACTGATCAGAACCCACACTATCCTTGATCAAGGCATCATCTCATGTGTTGTTTTAGTTTTCCTAATATTTATCACGCAGAGAATCATCATTCTTTTTTTCTTTTTTCTCACTTCACTATTGGATTATTCCAAACAAATCTAGCATGACAAATTGTTTCCATTGGTAAGTTTTGATGCATTTTAGTAAATACAAGTGTTTTGTGTAGATCTCATCTCACATTACATGGGAAGAAGGTTTTTATGAAGGGTTTCTTGAGATAACTCTTTAAGAAATACTACATCATGCTTTAGCCTGTATGCTTGCATAAGGCCGAGTGGTGGAAAAATCAGCCAGAAAACCATCTACTCCAATAAACTTTGCGGAAAGGGATTTTTCTCCTTGAGGGTTTTTATGTAGTCCACGTCTGGAGCCTTCTACATCTGTTAATAATCTCTTCCAGGAGGGGCACGGTGGATTTCTACGCAGGAGGTTCTTGGGTTGGGAACCTAGGTCGAGCCCAACATGATGTTTGTGAGAAATCCACCATATCAATCCATTATGTGAGCTCATTTTAGTACATGTGAACAAGAATGAGCAGGATCCAAGACTCAAGTGGGCCGAACTAAAGGAAAAGGTGGGTAGGGAAATTCCTACCGTTCAAACTTCCCTGGGCCCACAGTCATGTTTATATTCCATCCATACTTTTCGTAACATCATTCCTACATGGATGAACCGAAACACAAATATTAGACTGATTCAAAACTTCTGTGGCTCCATGAATATTTCAAGTGTAGACGTTCAATCCTCACGTTTTCAGCCCACTTGAGTCTTAGATAAAAATGGATAGACTGTGTGGATTTCTCACAAACATCATAGTGGGTCCCACCTAGGTTCCCTTGGAACTTCTTGCAAAAGGCTTTCGCGGGAAATCTGTGTCATCGGTCCACTGTGATGTATGGATCTTATCCACATCTTCCATTCATTTTTTCGTCTCATTTTAGGTCATGATCCCCAAAATGGGACGGATCCAACCTCAAGTGGACCATGAAATGGAGATTAAACTCTGACAGTTGAAAACTTCTTGATCGCCACAAGAAGTTTTGGATCAAGGTTATATTTGTGTTTTCCCTTCATCTAGGTCTCTATTATCTTATGAACAAGTTGGATGGAAAATAAACATCAATTTAGGCCTTAGGAAGGTTTCAACGGTATGCATCATTAGTACCACTGCTTCCTGTGATGTGGCCCACCTGAACTTGGTTCTGCCCCATTTTTTGGCTCGTTTCCTAAAATGGCATAGAAAAATGAATGGCCGGTGTGGATAAGATTCAAACATCACGGTGGCCCTCAGATCCCTAGCCCGTCCCGAGCTCCGGACAGGCGGGAAGTACCTAATCCGTGCCTGCCTCTTGAAATCCTGCGTGGCATGCAGCTGGACCAGTAACAAATGAAATCGGATTGTCGTACTGGGCCTACCCTGAGTGTATGTGTTTTATCCACTCCGCCGTCCGTATTTCCAGGTCAGTTTAGGCGTTGATACAAAGTTGAAGCATATCCAAAGCTCTGGACCAAACCACAGGAAACAGTGGGAATAATGATTTCTACCGTTGAAACCCTTCTACGGTCCATGGTGATCTTTATTTGTCATCCAACCTGTTCATAAGATAAAAAAGACATGGATGAAAGGAAAAAGAAAAAACATCATCTCGATGCAAAACATGTGGCCCCAAGATTGTTTCAACTGTAGACGTTCAATACACACTATTTCCTGTGGTGTGGTCCATTGAGCTTTATATACGCTTCATTTTCAGGCTCAAACATAAAATTATCTTTTAAAATGGATGGACGGAGTGGATAAAATAAATAAATCACAGTGGACCCCACAGGGTTTACTCAGTATGCAATCCGCTCCCCTAACAAATATGGGTTATCATTGTCTGTATCATCCGATCTACACTACAGCTATGGTGTTACCTACCACTCTAATTTATTTTATTTGTCTATTTCCTGAAGCATCAATTTTTACTTCAACATTTCCAGCCCCTGAGCCACTACAGTCGTTTTTGCTCCATATTACTGTATCACCACCACTGTTTCTTCTCCTGCTATGACCATTACCCATCACCACCTCTAGCCTTTCATGTGCATATGGCATCCAACTGATCAAACCGGTTGGCCCCATCAAGCAACATCCACTCATTGAGTGGATCACAATTGTATTTTGCTATTGATCAACAGCTAAAAATTCTTTTCTATGGCGTGGTCCACCTAATAAGTAGATGTGGCTGATTTATTTTTTTCCAAAGACAATCCATGTGGTAGGGCCAACCTATTGGAAAGGTTGGATTTAACAAAAACTTAATAGATCAGAAGTTATCTGCTGGGTGGACCATCACTTGTGTCCAACTGGTTGGACTTGGTCTTCATAATTAAAAATTGTAAGATTTGTCTACGTAGCTGGGCTACCTTTTCCTTTGGTTTTATTTCAAAGGATGGCTAACCGGCCTGCCCGTCTTGTTTCTTTCTTGAGGAGTGGTTTGCCTGAATATACCTAAACACAATAATGCCTTTGAATTTGTCTCATCCTCCCATGATCTAAGCCATTGATGTGGTCCACAACATCTTTAGTAGGGGACGGATAAAACTAAAATTTCCTGGATTAGAAAATGTAAGATATCTGGCATAGATTTAGTACTTTTATTTTTAGAGGACAATTGTCCATCATTTTTTTGTGCCGACGTGGCATGAGGACACAATTTTCCATCAATTTTTTGTACTGACGTGGTATGAGATATGTTGATCTAGGCCGTTACCCTGGAGTTCAAATATGTTTGGATCAGTTCTGGTTACCTACATGCTAGTGTTTTAATTTCACATGCAATACTCATTGTGCAGAGAACTTTATTCT
The DNA here is from genome assembly GCA_003013855.2 of Liriodendron chinense. NCBI lineage: Eukaryota > Viridiplantae > Streptophyta > Magnoliopsida > Magnoliales > Magnoliaceae > Liriodendron > Liriodendron chinense. Next base: position 25,711 of record PVNU02001654.1, on the reverse strand, counting down.
TGTTTTTTTTCTTTTTTATTCCTTTTTCTTCACCATTGGATTATTCCCAACAAATCTAATCTGACAAGTTGTTTCTCAAATGTATCTCTATTTCCATTGGCATGTGCTGACGTATTTAAAGAAAAAAGGTTTTTTTTTTTTTTTCGTTTATCATTGTAGTGTAAACCTCTGTGTCACATGGGATATATGGTAAGAAGATTTATGAAGTGGTTATAAAGCTTTCTTTGAGATACCCTTTTTTTAAAAAAAAGTACAACAATATGCTCTAAGGAAAAATCAACTAGAAAACCAGTCAAATGAGGGAGTGGAAATCTAGCTCCAATAAACTTGAGCTCAAATGGATTTCTACATGGTGATCAGGAGCCTTCTGCATTGATTAATTTCTTCAAGGAGTGCAAATTATTTCAAAAAAGCTGACACGCATCTCATTAATCTCTTAAAGGAGTGCAAACTATCTCAAGGAAGCTGACACAGATCTCATATATGTAGCGACAAATATAGGTTATCATCAGTTTGGAGCACCAGATGGACAGCTTGGATATGGAATAAATACACCAAACCACAGACCCTCAACCCAGTTCTGGCCAAAACCTAAAATCCAAATCTGAACACCTTTATTGCTTCATGGTTGCATTATAATTGCACCCATCACCCATCACCACCTCTAATGTTACCCATCCCAACTTCAAACCCTATGTTTCTCAACCCAGATCCATTCAAGCCCTAAAACAAAGCATCTTAATTGAGTGAAACTGTTGCTGCTGGAAATTCGTCAACAGATGAGGATGAAGGTGCTGATCTTCTTCCTCAAGGTAGGTTGGATCCTGTAGAACAAAAAGGAAAGCTAAGAGAGGTGGCTGGGGTCCAGCCGTTAGCCCTCCGATGCTTAAGTCAGTGAGATCTTAAAAGATTGAATATCTATCTTTAGATCAGTTTTTGTATCATACCTCAATAGTGGAGAGAATGCCTCAATTTATAGACTTAGGTCGTGGAATTGTGTTCCTTAATTGTCGCCGTGACGTTTGTAGAGAAAATCTCGGATCTTTGAGATTTCCGGAGCTGTTCCGTGATCTTCGAGGATCCTTCGGCGGGTTGGTTAGAGATTTTCCGGATTTCCTTCCTCTTATCGCGCACAAACTTAGAGAATTACGGCAACAGAATCAGGTCGCAAAACGGTCGATCTGGCGAGGTCGTTCTCGAGGACTACCTCTCCCTTAGATCGGGTCGGTCAGACATGACGACCTGTATTTGAGTTATTCAGTCTGTCATCAGATCGGCTTCGAGCTGAGCGAGCTGAACCGAATCCATCCTCAAGTCAGCTCGTATTCTTTTCGTGAGGGTGCCGAGGTCAGCTCGTATTCTTCTCACAACAGAAGTCCCCCCACTCCCGAGTCTAGCTCGTATGTCTCGGGAGTAGCTTGATAAAGAAGATGTGTCGATCTGATTACCCTTAGTATCTTACAGCTGTCGCGCTGTCGCGCTGTCGCGCCGTCATCTCGACGGGCGGGAAAGTAGCATTTAATGCATCGTTCAAAAAATCAAGGCGTCATCATTCGTTCGTACGGCGTATTAACGCCCAATAGAGTATTATCGAATGGGGTGGCGCCACGTGTCTGGAGTGGTGCGCTGCTTTTCGTACGCTTCAACCGAGAGCCGCCACGTGGAATCATTGCATTAAATGCCAAAGAATCCTTTGGATATAAAACTCGAGAGTTAGCAGATTTTCGGAAAAATTCTTCTCTTCTCCGATTTTGCCTTTCTTCCTCTTTTTCCTCTCAAGTTCTTCTCCTCCATTCTCTGTCATCTCTCATCCGGCCGGTGTGCCAATCACCTAGGGTACGCTCTTCGTACCCTTAGAAGACCTTCTTCCCTTCTTGTATTTTTCAAAAATGTCGGAGACCTCTTACTCTGATGCCATACCAATGGTGAGGTTTGGGGATTCCGAGTCGGACCCACCTCTATCAGAGCATCAGGAGATGGATCCCAGAGAATCCCATTCCAGGACAGCCGATCCTGTGAATGAAGAGGAATCTGAGGTTCTTGAGCCGGGCGTTGTTGATGGGACGGCTCAGGGGGATTCCTTCGAGCTGGATGGCGTGATCTCGCAGATTACCCAGAGAGAACTGGACAATGCGAGGAGGACTTACGGGATCCCGGAATCCGTTGATCTTAAGATTCCGGCCCGGACTGATAGACCGAGCCGGCCTCGCCGGGGAGAAACCGTTATTTCCCTGATGCATTTAGAGGCCGGGCTCAGGTTACCCCTGCACCCCTTCGTGCGAGAGGTCCTTAACACCTTGGGCCTCGCACCGAGCCAGCTCCAACTTAATGGCTGGAGGTGTATGGTGGGATGCTACATCTTGTGGCAGAGAGTAGGAAATAAAGAACTGACCTCGAACGAGCTGTTCTCCATGTACAGTCTCAAGTCTCTGGGAGGTCATGGTCTTTATTACCTCTCTTCTCACCCGGGCCATGGGGGCTCGATAGTGACTGGCCTACCATCCTCGACAAGAGTTTGGAAGAGGAAATGGTTTTTCGCGTCGGGGGATTGGGAGGCTTCGTCGGATGAGCTTCGCCCTCTGGAGCATAGGGTCCGAGCTGATTTTGCTCTACCAGGTCGAGCTGCACTTAGAAAATTTTTCAAATTTTTAATGCTTTTTATTTATCCCCCCTTTTTCCTATTCTAACGTGTATTTCCTTGTCTATGTAGCCTCGGTGGCCATCAAAGTAGCACTATCTGCAGTCCAAGAGAGGAAGATCCGAGCTGCACGGGAGTACCCGCTCGTAGAAAGGAAATTCCGCAGCTTAATCACCGTAGAGTCCGTCCTCGAATCAGGTCAGCAATGTAGATATTTATGTTTTACTTGTCAATTTTTTAAGTATTGCGTCCTGACACCTTTCTTTGTGTTTTGGACAGGCATGGCCCCGAAGGCGGTTTATAAATCCCGCCGAATCCCTGCTCGGCTCCTTGAGCACGGGGAGAGCTCGGTGGAACCTCCGAGCAAGAGGGTGGCCACGGAGGCTCAGAGGCAATAAAGGTTGCCTCAGTCCTTCGTATGCGGGTCTGGTCAGCCTCTGGGTTCATCCCCTGCAGGGAGTGAACCTCTGGCTGCCCAGCCTCCCGCTCCCGGGGTTCCGGTTGTCAATGTACCGGATACCTCGGATTCCCGGACTGAGCCGTCTGCGGGTCGGCCCGCGACTCGTGCCAGCTCGTCTGGTACTTCCGACAGCATCGGCTTCAGCGGGGCCCGCTCGCACCCCTGCTGAGGTCGGGTCGTCGCGCCCTCCTCCGGCTCCCCGGGTCACTCGCCCTGCTGCTGCTCTTGGGGCCGAGCAGCGCGAGGACCAGGTCGACATGCCTCCGGTAACGGAGTAGTTTGCGACCTGGAAAGAGGGGGTTAACGCCTATATGGACGTTAACTAGAGCATCCCTCAGGATCTGAACTCTCTCGCGTCGTCAGATCCTGACCAGATGGTCGGAGTCGCCATTGAGAGCAGTCTCAGGGTAAGCTGACTGCCTCTTTCTCTTCTACTTTTCCTTCATTCATGCCACTGTTGCATTACTAATCGTCGTAATTCGTTTTTGTAGGACTCGGCTTTGCTGATCATGATGAGCCAGAAGATGGCTGAGCGGACTCACCAGATGCAAAAAGCTCTGGTTGCCGCCTCTTCTTGGAAGAACAAGTCTGAGGCGATGAAGACTAAGCTGAAGAAGAAACTGTCTGAGCTGGCAACGGCCCAGACGGAGCTGCAGACGGCCCAAGCTGCACTGCAGACAGCTCAGTCCGAGCTAAAGGTGGCTCAGTCCGAGCTGGAAGTGTCTCAAGTACAAGTCCATTCTCTGGAGGAGGCGATGAGGGAGACCTCAGCCAAGGCTCAGTCTGAAGGGAACAAGGTCGAGTCACTCGAGGCCGCTCTCAAGACAGCTGAGGAGGAGAAGGTGGACCTGGCCAGGCTCTTGAAGGAGGTCTAGATGAAGGCTCTGGCCGATGCAAAAAATGCAGAAGCCAAGTTTGAGAGGCTGAACGCAATTTCTGAAGAGCTGTACAATCATGGCTTCCAGGATTGCAGACGGCTCGTTCTCAAACACTTCCCCGATCTCGACCTGACTCCTGTTGACAATGATGAAGACGAGGACGAAGTCGCGAAGGAGGGACCTTCAAAAGGGTCTGCTGCCGAGCCATCTAACGCTGCCGAAAGCTGAAATATTTTGAATATATTTGTTTTTTTTTTATGTAACAATGTAAAAAACTTTTGACTTCAATGCAAGCCCTTCAGAGGCATCTTTATTCAAACTGTGTGCACAGCATTTTTTCCTCTTTTACGCATACACGAGTCTTGAAATGACAAAGGAATTCCTTGTAATCAGCGAAGTTCATTAACACAAGCTCGAATATTATATCGGAGTAGATGACTTAGTCGTAGGGCTTCGATAGTAGTATGGAAGTCAGCTCAGAACGTTAATACCGCTAGGCCGATCTGCTGTTCATAACACTTAGGATGCAATCTTGAAGCAATTTTATTGAATCATCACCTTGAAACACATATTTCATACGAGACCCCGCTTGTTCATGGATAGTAGATCTTCAGGTGGTCAGCGTTCCATGGATGGAAAAGGGGTCTGCCGTCCATGTCTTCGAGCCAATAAGTACCAGGACGACGTGAGCTGAGTACCCTATACGGCCCTTCCCAGTTGGGACTGAAGGCAGCGATTTTATCTTTAGTACCGACCTTTTTGAGAACCATGTCGCCAGCTCGAAATCGCCGCTCTTTTACCCGGGAGTTATAGTATCGCCTAACACGTTGCTGATAGGCTGCCAATCGTATTTGGGATGCCTCGCGTACTTCATCGAGTAGGTCTAGGTTTGTTCGTAGTTGTTCTTCATTCTGGTCAGGTCGGTGTTGGCTCGTCCTGCTCGTGGGCATCCCGACTTCTACTGGGACAACGGCTTCTGCTCCGAAAACTAAAGAGAAGGGCGTTTCCCCGGTCGTGGACCGAGCCGTGGTCCGATAGGCCCAAAGTACTTCGGAAAGTTCGTCAGCCCAAGCACCTTTCTTTTGCTCGAGCTTTGTTTTGAGGTGATTTTTGATAATCTTGTTAACTGCTTCGACCTGACCATTAGCTTGCGGGTGGTGGGGAGAGGAGTACACGTTCTTGATGCCCAGACCCTTATAGAACTTTCAAAATTTTTCGTTGTCGAACTGCCGCCCATTATCAGTGACAATTGTATTAGGGATCCCAAATCGGCACATGATTGCTTTCCAAATGAAGTCTGTTGTTTTCTTCTCGGTAATGGTGGCTAGCGGTTCTGCCTCTGCCCACTTCGTGAAGTAGTCGACGGCTACGATTGCGTATTTCACCTGTCCCTTCCCCGTCGGAAGAGGGCCAATGATGTCGACTACCCATTGAGCGAATGGCCATGGCCTAGACATGGGAGTGAGCTCTTCAGGTGGAAGGTGAGGAATTGGGGCGAATCGTTGGCACCTATCGCATCTTTTAACAATTTTTCGGGCGTCCTGTTGGATGGTGGGCCAATAATATCCCTGTCTGACTACCTTTTGTGCTAGTGCTCGGGCACCAGAATGATTCCCGCAACAGCCGAAGTGGATTTCGCGTAACACGTAATCAGCTTCTTCGGTTCCCAAACAACGCAGACATGGAAAAGAAAATTCTCTCTTGTAGAGGATTCCATCGATCAAAGTATACCGAGCTGATCTATAGCGAATGCGTCGAGCTTCTTTTTGATCGTCGGATAATTCGCCCGACTGTAAAAACTGGATGATAGGGTCCCTCCAATCTGAGGCGGTCACCACTGGAAAAACCTTTGTTGACTTGTTTGACGATATGCTTCGTTGAGGGAGGAATTCGATGGGAACCGTTCTACCGAGCTCGTCGTCAGCTGATGAGGCGAGTTTTGCGAGAGAATCTGCATTCGTATTCTTACTCCTCGGGATCTGAATAATTTTATAATGATCAAAACGTGACAGTAGCTCTTGAGTCCTTGCTAGATATGCGGACATCTTCTCTCCTTTCGCTTGATATTCTGCGGTTACTTGTCCTACCACCAATTGAGAGTCACTATGTATCTTTATAGATCGGATTCCTATTTCAGAGGAGAGGCAGAGACCGGCTAGAAGGGCTTCATATTCAGCCTCGTTGTTCGAAGCTCGGAATCCAAAACGGAGAGCGTATTGAATCTGGATCCCGTCTGGCGCTGTCAAGACGAGACCGGCTCCGCTGCCTTGTGAATTGGAAGACCCATCAACGTGTAATAACCAAGTTGGTGTGTCGTAGTTATTTTCTGGCGACGGGTTGGAATTTCCCCCGGTGAGGTCGGATCTGCTGTCGTCTTAGATTTCGAGGGGCACGGTTAACTCGACGATGAAATCGGCGACAGCCTGGCCTTTGATCGCAGCTCGAGGTCGATATTTTATGTCGAATTCACCAAGCTCGACAGCCCATTTGATGAGATGACCTGAGGTTTCCGGGTTCTGCAGTACCTGTCGCAATGGTTGATCGGTTTGCACGGCTATCGGGTGGGACTGAAAGTATGGCCTCAACTTCCGGGCTAAGGTGATTAGAGCCAAAGCTAGCTTCTCTATTGTCGGATATCGGGTTTCGGGATCGAGTAGAGCTTTGCTGACGTAGTAAACGGGCCTTTGGGTCCCTTTGTCATCTCGGACTAGTGCCGAGCTGACCGCTGCTGGTGAGACTGCCAAGTACAAGAGTAGTTCTTCTTTATATGCTGGTTTAGACAACAGCGGTGGAGAGCCGAGGTATTCTTTTAATTCGCAGAAAGCTTGCTCGCAGTCTGAGGTCCAAATCATCTCCTTGCATCTACGCAGCTGCTTGAAGAAGGGGAGGCATCGATTTGTAGCTTTTGAGACAAATCTGTTGAGTGCCGTAATCTTTCCTGTGAGCCACTGGATATCCTTCACCGTGCGAGGCGAGCTCATGTTGAGAAGTGCCTGAATTTTTTCAGGGTTGGCTTCAATTCCTCGTTGGTTTACTATGAAACCAAGGAACTTTCTTGAGCTCTCCTTAAAATCACATTTGCTGGGGTTGAGCTTCATTTGATACTTCCGTAATATCTTGAACGCGGTGCGGAGGTCGCAGACATGGTCCTCTGATCTTTTGCTTTTTACGAGCATATCATCCACGTACACCTCCATGGTTCTACCGAGTTGGTCTGCGAACATCTTGTTTACTAGTCGTTGGTAGGTTGCTCCGGCGTTTTTCAGTCCGAAGGGCATAACCTTATAACAATAGAGCCCTCGATCCGTAATGAATGCTGTCTTTTGCCTGTCAGGTGAGTGCATTTGGATCTGATTATATCCAGAATAAGCATCCATGAAGCTGAGGAGCTCGTGCCCGGCGGTTGCGTCAACAACCTGATCTATACGTGGCAGAGGGAAGCTATCTTTAGGACAGGCTTTGTTCAGGTCAGTGTAATCTACGCAGACTCTCCATTTCCCATTGTTCTTTTTGACGAGAACAACGTTTGCAAGCCATTTCGGATAGCCTATTTCTTTGATGAATCCCGCCTTGCGCAATTTCTGTACTTCCTCTTCGATGATCATGTACCTTTCTGTATTGAAAGAGCGCCTTTTTTGACGGATCGGTTTGACAGTCGGATCAACGTTTAGCCGATGGACCATCACATCTGGGCAAATCCCAGGCATCTCTTCATGGGACCACGCAAAAACGTCCACATACTCCTTAAGGAAGGTGATTAGGTCCTTCCGCACTTTGCCCTCTAAACCTGATCCGATTTTGATAGTTCTGGTCGGGTTGGCATCTGACAGTGGAATATCGGACAGCTCCTCTGCGGGCGATCCGCGTTCTTTCTCTTCCTCCCTTGGGTCGAGAGAGGTCGCATGAGAAACGGTTGATACTGTACTTTTATTCTTCCCTCGTAGGGAAAGCTCGTAGCAACGACGGGCTTCCTGCTGATCTCCCTTGACTACGCCGATTCCCTCGTCGGTTTCGAACTTCATTGCAAGGTGATAGATGGAAACGGCAGCTTTGAGAGCTCGCAGGGTAGGACGGCCGATAATGGCGTTATAGGCAGAGGGGGTATTGACGACGAGGAAGTCAACCATAATTATCTTCTGGTTTGGTTCTTATCCGGCGGTAACTGGCAAGGTTATCTCCCCCTCGGGCATGATGCTATCCCCCGTAAACCCGGTCAACGCTGTCTTGACCGGTCTCAGTCGAGATCGGTCGATCTTCATTTTTTCAAACGCCGAAGTGTACAGGATATCAGCCGAACTGCCCGTGTCGACCATCATCCTGTGGAGTCTTTTATTGGCGACCATCATCGCAACGACAAAGGAGTCGTCATGTGGATGTACGACCCCTTGAGCGTCCTCTTCAGTAAAAGTGATTGTTTGTGAGGTCACCTTTGCGACCTTAGCAGGTCGGCTGGTGATGTTAACAGATGATCTCGGTAAGAATGTCCTTCCTTGTCATACGTAGTTTTTGCGGGAGTTCCCGGTATCCCCAGTGGTCAGCCCTCCGAAGATCATGTGGATTTCCTCCACAGGGTTGTTGCTTTGTTCCTCTGTTAAGTTAGTGATCCGACCTTCGTCTCTTCGCCCGTCTGAACGCTGAGCGATATAGTCTTTCAAGAAGCCTTACTGGATGAGGGCTTCTATCTGTTGCTTCAAGTCAAAACAATCAACGGTGTTGTGACCGTGGTCTTTGTGGTACAAACAGTACCTTGATTTCGACCTTCTATTGGGGTCGGTTTTTATCTTCGCATGTCGTTCGAAATTGTATTTACCTTTCTCTGCTAAATATACTTGCTCGATGGTTTTATTGAGCGGTGTGTACTTTTCGAACCGTGGTGCAGGTGATTTCGTTCGACGAGCGGGTCTGTTCCGAGTCGGCGATCTTTGCTCGGACCTCCGCTCTGACCTTTGTCTTTTTGAGCCACTGCTATCCAGACGATCCTTATTCTTGGTCGTTGGTCGGTGAGCGTTGACCAATTCCTCGGCGTTGATGTGTTTAGCAGCTCGATCCAACAACTCTGCCACTGACTGGGGTGGCTCCTCCCCAACAGACCAAAGAAATCTTCGGTCGCGTAGTCCTCCTATCATGGTGTGTAGCAGTACGTCTTGCGAGAGATTTTCAATTTGAACAGCCTCGGAATTGAAGCGTGCGAGGTAATCTTTCAGGGACTCATCTTCCTTTTGCTTGATCGCAGCGAGATGAGTTGAATGCTTCCTCGGGTCGGTGCTCCCGATGAACTGAGTAGCGAAGGCTCGGCTTAGTTGAGAGAATGAACTGATTGTGCGGGGTTTTAGGTTGCGAAACCAAGTCCATGCCGAGCTTGTTAAGGACAACGGAAAGGCCTTGCACATGATATGTCCGTTGGCTCCGAGGAGATCCATGCGGACTTTGAAGTTTTCTAAGTGTTCCGCCGGATCTCCTATTCCAGAATACTGCTTCAACTGGGAAACTTTAAACCCTTTGGGAAGGGGTTCTTCACGGATCTCGTCGGTGAATGGTGACTCAGACGAGTCAACCAGTGCATCTACGGCGATCGGAGCTCGGGCTCGCTGTGCTCTCTGAATATCGCCCATTTGTTCTCACAGTTCCTTCAGCTCGGCCTCCAGTGGGCCTAAGTTGTCGTCAACCCGGTTGTTGGCTTCATGATCAGCTCGTTCGTGCGCGAGACGAGCTGTTCTCCGTTCCTCGAGCCGGTGTCGCAGGTCGATGGCGGGCAAACTTATCGTTGGCCGAGATGTGATCTCGGTTGCTCGGCTGGCGACCTTATTTTCTTCTATCAGAGTGGGATGTTAAGGACGCTGCGACGGCCGAGTCTGGTGGGAGTGCAGGGTTTGTTGAGGCTGGGAATGGGTATGCCGAGACCCCTCACGGTCTCTACCGTTCAACATGGTTGGATGGGCTAAGCCAGTTAACATGGCTTTAATTTCGTCCAGTCGCTGGTCTACATAGCCCAATCGTTCGTCGACTCCCCCCAGTTTTTGGTTGACTCTTCCTACCTGCTCTTCGAGAAGAGACAACCTGACTCCTCGGTTACGAGGTCTCTGTTGTCCCCCCTGCTGAGCAAAAAGAGGAGAGTTCCCACCAAGCTGGATAGCGGGAATTTCGGGAAACGATCTTTCATTTTCTGATATCTGATCGTCTGAAGGTCCGTCGATTGCGGGCGCTTTTCCTTTGTACTTTCTTTTTTCAACCATAGTGAAAAAGAAGGATGAAGTTGAGATCGTCTTAGACGATTGGGTGAGAACACGGACTTCCTAAAGGAAGAAGGCGACATCCCACAGACGGCGCCAATCTGTTGCTGCTGGAAATTCGTCAACAGATGAGGATGAAGGTGCTGATCTTCTTCCTCAAGGTAGGTTGGATCCTGTAGAACAAAAAGGAAAGCTAAGAGAGGTGGCTGGGGTCCAGCCGTTAGCCCTCCGATGCTTAAGTCAGTGAGATCTTAAAAGATTGAATATCTATCTTTAGATCAGTTTTTGTATCATACCTCAATAGTGGAGAGAATGCCTCAATTTATAGACTTAGGTCGTGGAATTGTGTTCCTTAATTGTCGCCGTGACGTTTGTAGAGGAAATCTCGGATCTTTGAGATTTCCGGAGCTGTCCTGTGATCTTCGAGGATCCTTCGGCGGGTTGGTTAGAGATTTCTCGGATTTCGTTCCTCTTATCGCGCACAAACTTAGAGAATTACGGCAACAGAATCAGGTCTCAAAACGGTCGATCTGGCGAGGTCGTTCTCGAGGACTACCTCTCCCTTAGATCGGGTCGGTCAGACATGACGACCTGTATTTGAGTTATTCAGTCTGTCATCAGATCGGCTTCGAGCTGAGCGAGCTGAACCGAATCCATCCTCAAGTCAGCTCGTATTCTTTTCGTGAGGGTGCCGAGGTCAGCTCGTATTCTTCTCACAATAGAAACCCTTACACCTACTACTGGATTTTAAACCGGATGCACTATGCGTGTGTATATACGAATGATCATATTCAATCAATTCAAACAAAAAATACCATGTAGGATTCAAACTAGAAAAGAAGTTCTATATTAGATCATAGCTCATGAGAAGGTAAAGAAGCCTGCACATGCTTCTTCTATCCATGAACCTTCAGCCAAGCTCTAGCCTCTTAAGGATGGACCACCACAAGCTCTTAGAGACCAGATGTCAAGGAGATGAACTCGAAGGTTATTTTTCTCAAAAACCAAGCTGAAGGGGGGACACCCAATTGTTGAACCTCCAATTTATACATTGCATTGCCCATTACACTACATGGTTTGCATGATTTTTATGGTTTAAAAGCCTACTTAACATGTGTTTTGTGATCATAGGAATGAGAGCGGACTTCATTCAATTACGAGACAAAAGAATGCAATTGAAGCTTTTGGATGAAGATGAAAGAAGACCAAAGAAAGGAGAAAGCAAAGAGAAGAAAGAGAAGAAGAAAAAGGAGAAAAAGAAGAGAAGAAGAATCAAATGGAAGACAGGCCGACCGGTCATGACCGGTCGGCCATGAAGGCTGACCACATTACATTGGAGCCCGACCGGTCATGACCGGTCGGCTATATACATTGGACAAGGTGGGAACAAAGTCCGACCGGTCAGCCACATCACATGAACAAGAAGAAGAGAGGCCGACCGGTCATGACTGGTCGGCCATGCACGCTGGATGAGAGGGAGATCAGCCCGACCGGTCATGACCGGTCGGGCATGTGCGCTGGATGAATGGAAATCAGCCCGACCGGTCATGACCGGTCGGCTGTACTCACTGGAATGCTTGGAAATCAGCCCGACCGGTCGTGACCGGTCGGCTCTGCGTAAGGATGAGTCCTTTCTAAATTGGGACTCCGAATTTCACTGCGCAATGCGTAGGATTTCGCAGAATTCGACGCAAGGGGGGTTTGTTGCTATAAAAGGACACCTAGGGGCTCTCCCTAAGGTATCAGAGAGGAGAAGGAACGTGAGTTTGGAGGCTGAAGGCGACTGTGGGGCGTCTGCAACATCTATCTTCGGGTTTTTCTAGTTTTATGCTTTATTTTTGAGTTTTTAGTTGTAGCATGACTATGCTCGGCTAAAACCTCTCAGCTAAGGCTGAGAGGTGAAGCTTGTAGCCAGTTCTATGTTAATTTCAGTTTGATTCAAGTACTTTTAATTCAAAGTTGGATTTTTCTTATGTTTCAGTCCAATAGGTGGTAGTTTGAGATGTCTTATCTGAGTTCATGTGCTCCGGACATGAATTCCTTTTAATTCTCTGAGATTATCACAGGTTGCTTGTTTAGATTCGAATTATAGTAATCCTTGAGCAGGCCATAGTCCATAGGCATGGCTGTTACTCCGCAGGCTATGAATTTGAATTCTACATTGATTGAATGGACTTGAACTTGGAAGTTCAACTTGAATTGGATGAATGTGTGTGAATGCTTTATTTTCCAACTAGATGAGAGATAGGACTTCAATTCTAGTTGTGTTCTCTACTTGGATTGACTGAATTGACATAGAATTGCTACAAGTGGATCCTTGAAAGCCTTAGTACATTATATCTCTGATTTTTCATTAAGTTACTGTTTTAATTAAACATCCTATTGAAATTGAATTTGCTCTATTAAACTGAGTTGCTGAAGTAATTAGGAAGCTGTTACTTTTTCCCTGTGGATCGACCTCGGTCTTACCGAGATTTATTACTACATCGCAGCCTTACACTTGAGGCGAGCGAACAAGTTTTTGGCGCCGTTGCCGGGGAAATTAGATAATAGTTTTCAAATAGTTTCAGTGGCTGTAGAAGTAGATAGGTTTTTCTGATTTTTCTTAGAACTAACAAAGTTTTCTGTTTTGTAGGAATTCTTCTTTCAGTTCAAGCGCATCAGGTGATACCTTTCTAACTTAGTTTTTAGAATTTTCAGATTGCAGTTTTCTAGGTTAGGATTAGTTTTGATTTCTGATTGAGTGGTTTATGTCCCGTTGGGAACGTAACCATTCAAATCGTCTCCAATCTGAAGGTGGTTTGGTTGGACCATTGTCAGTCCATAGACGAGTCCGGAATTATCAAGAGCATTGTGAAAGTTTGGGGAGTATGGAGCAAACACCCTTAAGGAATCCTCCACCCCCTACTCCAACCACAAACGCAAATCAGGAAGGAGTAGGAGAGAATGAGGTACATAATGTTCCTCCAATGAGATCACTACGGGATTACCTACAACCTGCTCGTACAATTACACCTTCTTGCATAGTTCTACCAGCTAACGGTGGGACCCTTGACATAAAACCAGGGGTAATCCAACTTTTACCTAAATTCCATGGGCTAGACTCTGATCGCCCATACTTACACTTGCAAGAATTCGAAGAAGTGTTGGCCACCTTGCATTATCCCAATGTTTCTGGGGATACAATCAGACTTAAACTTTTTCCCTTCACCTTGAAAGAAAGAGCCAAAGATTGGCTTCACTCTCTTAGACCATATTCGATTGGGTCATGGGTTGAGATGAACCGGGAATTCTTGAAAAAGTTCTTCCCCGCTCATAAGACAAACACTCTTCGAAGGGCCATAATGAATTTCTCAGCAAAAGAGGGTGAATCATTCTTTCAATGTTGGGAAAGATTTAAGGAACTCCTGCTTGCTTGCCCACATCATGGCTATGAGAGTTGGCGAATTATAAATTTTTTCAATGATGGATTAAGTCCTAATATGCGACAATTTGTGGAAATGATGTGCAATGGCGAGTTTATGAGTAAAAATCCAGATGATGCTTGGAGTTACTTGGACATGTTGGCTGAAAATGCCCAATCTTGGGACACCTCGGATAAACCCAAGAACCCCAAGCCTACTCAAGAGAAAGGAGGGATATATGTCCTTAAAGAGGAAGACGATGTAAATGCAAGGATAGCCAACCTCACAAGGAAGGTTGAGGCCATGGAACTTAGCAAAAATGGAGTTTCCAAGTCCAAGGAAGCTGTTGAAACCACATGTGGGATTTGTCTCACCGACTTACACGCTACGCAAGATTGTCCCACAATTCCTGCATTTAAGGAAGTGTTGCAAGAGACAGCCAATGCCACATATGGTTATCAACGACCCTTCAATGGACCGGTAGGTAATACATACAATGAGAGTTGGAAGAACCACCCGAATTTCAGTTGGAAGAATGCCCCAACGGGCAATCCTACCAACTCCCAAAGAGGGCCACCCATGCAAAATATGGCCCCACCTCAAGTCTCATTGGAGGATACTTTGAGAGCGTTTATGCAAGGGCAAGCGCAAGTAAATGAATCAAATCAGCAATTGTTCCAAGAGCTGAAAGTCTCGGTTGATGAGATTAAGGGACGCTTGAATGCTAGGGAAGGGACCTTTCCGGCCCAACCTCAGCCCAATCCTAAGCAAGTACATGAAGTAAGCATCCTTAATCCTTCCAACCAAAACATGGAGCAAGCTAAATCCATTACCACCCTTAGAAGTGGTAAACAAATTGACAAAACTATTCCGGTGAAGGCCGATGAGCCTAATGATCCGGTAAATTCTGAGGATGAAAATGGATCTAACCTAGCCCCACAACAACCGGAACGCATTTACAAGCCCATAGCACCATTCCCATCGAGATTGGTTGCCCCAAAATCTCTCCCAGATTCTCAAGATATTCTAGAGATTTTCAGACAAGTCAAGATCAATATCCCTTTGCTTGATGCCATCAAACAAATTCCCTCTTATGCCAAGTTTCTAAAAGACCTATGCACAACAAAACGCAAATATAATGTGCAGCAAAAGGCCTTCCTAACTGAGCAAGTTAGTGCCATCCTCACTCAAAAGACTCCCCCAAAATTCAAAGATCCCGGTAGTCCCACCGTCTCATGTATCATTGGAGACTCCCGGATTGAACGTGCCTTGTTAGACTTGGGGGCAAGTGTGAACTTGATCCCATACTCGGTATATGAACAATTGGGTCTTGGTGAATTAAAACCCACCAAAACCACATTGCAACTCGCTGATAGATCTATCCGTGTACCGAGGGGGATAGTTGAGGATGTTCTAGTCCAAGTTGACAAATTCTACTACCCGGTAGATTTTATAGTCTTGGATACACAACCGGTTTTGGATGCTAGCACCCAAATACCGGTGATATTAGGCCGCCCATTCCTTGCCACATCAAACGCAATCATCAATTGCCGGAATGGGGTGATGCAATTATCTTTTGGAAACATGACACTAGAGGTGAATGTATTTCACCTGGGCAAAAGACATAGGGATGTCGATGATGATGAGTTCTTCGATGTAAACATGCTTGAAACCTTTGAAGAAGAAGAACTCCTCCAACTTGAACCACTAGAAAGTTTGGAGACATGCTTAGCACACTTCATGGATTCTAAAGACCCTATCATTAGTGAGATTGTGCATGCATTAAATATAGAAAGACCGGTAGTTGATACTAGCCGGTCGAGGCCCCATTTCGAAAAATTGCCACCAACCACATCAAGGCCTATACCGTCTAGCATCAAACCACCGAAGCTTGACCTCAAACCATTGCCATCCGAGCTTAAATATGTATACCTGGGTCAAGAGGAAACTTTCCCAGTTGTCATTGCCTCCCACCTAGAAAAAGACCAAGAGCTCAAGTTGATTGAGTTACTCACAAAACACCGGGAAGCCATAGGTTGGACAATAGCGGATCTCAAAGGAATAGATCCTTCGGTTTGCACTCACCGTATACACCTTGAAGAAAACGCAAAAACGACTAGACAACCTCAAAGACGGCTAAATCCAAACATGATGGAGGTTGTCAAAGCCGAAGTGTTAAAGCTATTGGATGTGGGTATCATCTACCCCATCTCAGATAGCCAATGGGTGAGTCCTACCCAAGTTGTCCCCAAGAAATCCGGTATTACCATCATTGAAAACGCCAACAACGAGCTTATACCGACTAGGGTGACCACCGGTTGGCGTATGTGCATTGATTATAGGAAGCTCAATACGGTCACTAGGAAAGACCACTTCCCTCTCACATTTATGGACCAAATTTTGGAGAGGTTGGCAGGCCATCCCTACTATTGCTTCCTAGATGGCTATTCTGGGTACAACCAAATTGAGATAGCTCCGGAAGATCAAGAGAAAACCACATTTACATGCCCGTTTGGTACCTTCGCCTACCGAAGGATGCCATTTGGGTTATGCAATGCACCCGCCACATTCCAACGATGCATGTTGAGTATTTTCTCAGACATGGTGGGTGAGTTTCTTGAGGTGTTCATGGATGACTTCTCTGTTTTTGGTTGTACATTTGATGAGTGCCTCGAGCACTTGAAGTTGGTCTTAATGAGGTGTGAGGAAAAGCAACTCGTATTAAACTGGGAAAAGTGCCACTTTATGGTACAAAGAGGAATAGTCCTTGGACACATCATCTCGTCCAATGGAATAGAGGTAGACCGGGCAAAAATTGACATAATCTCCAATCTACCACCACCCAAAAGCATACGCGATGTGCGGTCCTTCCTGGGACACGCCGGTTTCTATCGAAGGTTTATAAAGGACTTTAGTCACATCTCAAGGCCTTTATGCAACCTTCTACAAAAGGGGAACCAATTTGAGTGGAGTACCGAATGTCAATTAGCTTTTTCAAAGCTAAAAGACATGTTGACAACCGCTCCTATCATGCAACCACCAGATTGGTCCATTCCTTTTGAGTTGATGTGCGATGCGAGCGATTTTGCTATTGGGGCGGTGTTAGGCCAAAGAAGGATAAAAAGCCCCATGTCATCTACTACGCGAGTAGGACCTTGAATCCTGCCCAAGTTAATTATTTAACTACGGAGAAAGAGCTCCTAGCTGTCATCTTTGCCTTGGACAAATTCAGGCCATACTTAATAGGATCCAAAGTTATTGTTTATACGGATCATGCGGCGCTGAAATACCTTCTTTCTAAGAAGGATACTAAGCCCCGTTTGCTAAGATGGATCCTACTCCTTCAAGAATTCGACCTGGAGATCAAAGATAAGAAGGGGGTAGAAAATGTGGTGGCAGATCATCTATCTCGCCTAGTCCTACCAAATTCCATTGATGAGTCACCTATTGAGGACTCATTCCCTGATGAGCAACTCTTTGTTGCTATGCATCCACCATGGTACGCTGATATAGCCAACTATCTTTCCACAGGTGCGATGCCGACTCATTGGACTGCGCAAGACAAACGTAAATTTCTAAGGGAAGTGCGCAGATTTTTCTGGGATGAACCTCTATTGTTTAAATATTGCCCAGACCAGATTATAAGGAGATGCGTCCCCGATGATGAACACAATTCAGTCATCTCCTTTTGTCATGATCAAGCATGTGGGGGTCATTTTTCAGCCAAGAAAACAACTGCAAAAATTCTGCAGTGTGGTTTTTATTGGCCCACATTATTTAAAGATACCCACGAGTTTTGCAAAGCATGCGAGCGCTGCCAGAAGTTAGGAGGATTATCCCGTCGAAATATGATGCCCCTCACCCCAATTCAACATCTTGAAGTCTTTGACTGTTGGGGCATCGATTTCATGGGACCATTCCCCTCATCTTTTGGACATGTCTATATTCTGCTTGCCGTAGACTATGTGTCTAAATGGATCGAGGCTATCCCATGTAGAACCAATGATCATCGTACGGTTCTCAAGTTTCTCAAAGAAAACATACTTTCTAGATTTGGGACACCTCGAGCCATTATTAGTGATGGTGGTTCTCACTTTTGCAATAGACCTTTTGAAACTTTGATGAAGAAATATGGTATTAGGCACAAAGTGAGTACCCCATACCACCCACAAACAAGTGGGCAAGCTGAAATCTCCAATAGGGAAATCAAACAGATTTTAGAAAAGACGGTGAGACCGGATCGCAAGGATTGGTCCCTACGATTAGATGATGCACTTTGGGCTCACCGTACTGCCTACAAGACACCCATTGGAATGTCCCCTTATAGACTGGTCTATGGGAAAGCTTGCCACTTGCCTGTGGAGATAGAACACAAAGCCTATTGGGCAATTCGGGCCCTAAATTTTGACATAGACAAGGCTAGCTCGCTTCGCAAACTTCAATTAAATGAGCTTGATGAGATCCGGAACGATGCATATGAGAATTCGAGGATTTACAAGAGCAAGATGAAGGCCTTTCATGACAAGCACATCGTAAGGAAATCCTTCCATGAAGGACAGAAAGTGCTCTTGTATAATGCCCGACTTCATCTTTTTCCGGGAAAATTACGATCTCGATGGACCGGCCCATATATTGTTAAAGAAGTTTTTCCTCATGGGGCTGTTGAGATTGAGAATTCAGCAAATGGTGACTGTTTCAAAGTTAATGGACAACGCCTTAAACCATTTGTTGAGAAATTTGATTCAGAGGACATGTCCATCTCCCTGAATGATCCTCTTTATCAGGATTATTGATCTCCTAGTCTGATGGAGGTATAGCATAGGTAGGTTTATTTTGTTTTACTGTTTTAGTAGGATTTAGTTGTTGGAATTGCAGACCTCCATGATCGCTCTCTCAGGTACTATTGTTCTCACTCTCTCATTGTTTACCATTGCTCTCATGTTCATGCTAACTAATTATCTTTTTACATTGAGGACAATGCAAGATTTGGTTGGGGGGTGAGATGAGATCCCTCATCTAGCATATTGCAACATTTCGAGCTTCATATGCACAAAATTTTTTCGAATTTTCTAACATCTCGAAACTCTTTTAGAAAATTTTGTTTCTATACATTTGAGAGGCTATGAGTAGAAGAGGAGGAGAAACGAAGTGTGTGATGTTGTAGTTTGGAATTTCTTCCAACATAATGGCTTTATATGTTAATTCCCCTATTGTTGTGATTTATAGAAAATTTGAACACCTTTACACCAAGTTCACATTACACGATTTTCATGAGTGACAGGTTTATGTGATTTGTGGATTAGCTAGACTGTGGTTTAGAGGTGTTGAGCAGCCAAGTCGGGGTATTTTGTCCATCCTTGTCCATGGGAAAATAATGAAAGATATGGATTTCTAAAAATCCTATCTAAGTTAAAAGAAAAAGGAAAGAAAGGATGAAATCGGGAAGGAAAGAAAATTGGTGGAAAAAATCCGAAGAGGGCTACCTATTACCAACCGGGGGATGGTCGAACCGTAACCAAAGCCGGAAATGGGACGTAGTGTGAAAGCCGTCGGAAGGACAGTAAGGCAAATTCCTGTCATAGGCTTGCTGTTGCTCTGTGCACCTTGAAATCCCTGGTCTACTTAATCTATAAAGAAGATGATCCCAGAAACTCATGAGATGAACTTTCACTATGCACACTAGGTTGAATTTGTTCGAGTTCTTCTATTTACCAATCAATCAGCGGGGATTTCATGTAAACACTTCTTATGTTTTGAGAGTCCAAGGTTCAGCTTCTAACACCTAATTTTTCCAAATTTTACACTTATACATCTTGGGATGGATAGAATCATAGGTTCTAAAGGGGAGTTGGATTTGGAGGGTTGAAATTATTTTCACGCATGTTTTGCTCGGGACTAGCAAAAAGCTGGTTGGGGGGTGTGTTGAACCTCCAATTTATACATTGCATTGCCCATTACACTACATGGTTTGCATGATTTTTATGGTTTAAAAGCCTACTTAACATGTGTTTTGTGATCATAGGAATGAGAGCGGACTTCATTCAATTACGAGACAAAAGAATGCAATTGAAGCTTTTGGATGAAGATGAAAGAAGACCAAAGAAAGGAGAAAGCAAAGAGAAGAAAGAGAAGAAGAAAAAGGAGAAAAAGAAGAGAAGAAGAATCAAATGGAAGACAGGCCGACCGGTCATGACCGGTCGGCCATGAAGGCTGACCACATTACATTGGAGCTCGACCGGTCATGACCGGTCGGCTATATACATTGGACAAGGTGGGAACAAAGTCCGACCGGTCAGCCACATCACATGAACAAGAAGAAGAGAGGCCGACCGGTCATGACCGGTCGGCCATGCACGCTGGATGAGAGGGAGATCAGCCCGACCGGTCATGACCGGTCGGGCATGTGCGCTGGATGAATGGAAATCAGCCCGACCGGTCATGACCGGTCGGCTGTACTCACTGGAATGCTTGGAAATCAGCCCGACCGGTCGTGACCGGTCGGCTCTGCGTAAGGATGAGTCCTTTCTAAATTGGGACTCCGAATTTCACTGCGCAATGCGTAGGATTTCGCAGAATTCGACGCAAGGGAGGTTTGTTGCTATAAAAGGACACCTAGGGGCTCTCCCTAAGGTATCAGAGAGGAGAAGGAACGTGAGTTTGGAGGCTGAAGGCGACTGTGGGGCGTCTGCAACATCTATCTTCGGGTTTTTCTAGTTTTATGCTTTATTTTTGAGTTTTTAGTTGTAGCATGACTATGCTCGGCTAAAACCTCTCAGCTAAGGCTGAGAGGTGAAGCTTGTAGCCAGTTCTATGTTAATTTCAGTTTGATTCAAGTACTTTTAATTCAAAGTTGGATTTTTCTTATGTTTCAGTCCAATAGGTGGTAGTTTGAGATGTCTTATCTGAGTTCATGTGCTCCGGACATGAATTCCTTTTAATTCTCTGAGATTATCACAGGTTGCTTGTTTAGATTCGAATTATAGTAATCCTTGAGCAGGCCATAGTCCATAGGCATGGCTGTTACTCCGCAGGCTATGAATTTGAATTCTACATTGATTGAATGGACTTGAACTTGGAAGTTCAACTTGATTTGGATGAATGTGTGTGAATGCTTTATTTTCCAACTAGATGAGAGATAGGACTTCAATTCTAGTTGTGTTCTCTACTTGGATTGACTGAATTGACATAGAATTGCTACAAGTGGATCCTTGAAAGCCTTAGTACATTATATCTCTGATTTTTCATTAAGTTACTGTTTTAATTAAACATCCTATTGAAATTGAATTTGCTCTATTAAACTGAGTTGCTGAAGTAATTAGGAAGCTGTTACTTTTTCCCTGTGGATCGACCTCGGTCTTACCGAGATTTATTACTACATCGCAGCCTTACACTTGAGGCGAGCGAACACCAATCCTATGTTGGGGATCTCTAGGGTCTCCACACCTACAGAGTTCCTCACGGGCTTTCAGCTTTAAATGCCTTTCCACATGAGTGCACGTGGGCACCATTTACACATTAGAAATTTTCTATAAACACAGCTCTTAACCCTAATCACTTGCAGTGTCCTACACCCTTCCACACCAATATTATAATATTACCATCATGTGGGCCTATGCCCCAAAGATAAATCCCACTTAATGATCTTAAAGATCTACTGTTAGATTTATGACAAGTCAATAACAAAAGAAAACTCACCTACTAGGAGGTGGAAAATAATAGAGGATATCGTATGGTGTTAGAAACATACTGCCATAAATTGAATAGCAGCACAATATGTTCCGATGACATTCTAAGACTTCAATTGTTGCGTGACGCAGGTAAGCATAATTATAAAAAAGTTTTAGTCTAACCCAATTGATTTTTACATAAAAATTAGCTTTCTAGCGTAGGCAAAGGTTCTTAAAAATCCATGCAATAAGCCTTCTAAACCTTGTTGTCAACAAACATTTCAAACAAAAGCTTAGTATAAATCAATGTGCATGTTTTAATCACATCCATTCTGGTACCATTCGGATATGATCCGTAGATCAGCCGTATCCAGTCCGTAGCTATTAGTGCCGTAACCATAGCCTTGGAAGTTTATTTGCTATTATATACAGGTACAAACTGAAGCCGTAGCAGAAACTTCCGAGTCCTTAGAGGTTTAGTTGAACCTGTGTAGGTAGAGCAATGGACCGGTGTATTGGTACGGACTAAATCCATAGAGAAATTCTGTGGCCTGCAAGCTAGAGCTACGGCCTTTATTCAAAGCTACGGATTCCTATCTTCTGTTTAGAAAATAAAATTAAATATCAGTAACAGCATATCTAATCGTTGCTATTACATGCCCTAATAGATCAATCCATCTAGAAAAGAAACGGTAAATCACAACCAAAACATCTGTGAGAAAAGATGGGAGAGACAAAGCGAATGTGGGAAGTGAAAACCTATCCCGTTTTCATTTACCATTTCTCCATTCTGTTTCCGAATGATAGCAATCAGCTTCCGGGTTTCCGTTTTCTCCATTCTCTTTCTGATGATGATCCTAACTGTCCCATCAATGGCACATAAAACAAAAATTAATTTTTAAGAATTTGATTATAATGGATTACAATTATAACTATGATCAAACAACCAAAATAAATCACCTCATAAACGCAAATAATATTTATAATACTTACCAAAACAGGATCCAAACAGACCAAAAATCAATGACTAGGCAAGTAAATATTCTAAATTTCCCAATTTAAACACTCCATTACTCCTAAATCCACTTAAAAAGAAACCCATCAAGATCTAATCCATCAAGAAACCCATCATAGTTAGTGTTATGTTGTATTAAAAAGTAACAATACAACATAACACTAACTATGATCAAAACGCCAAAATACATCACCCCGTAAATCCATATATATATATATATATATATATATATATATATATATATATATATATATATATATATATATATAATACCTGAAAAATAAATACAAAATAGGGAAAGCCATACAACAACTGTCTAAAGAACCCCAAATTAGCAGCCTACAAATAGACAATTAAGAATGCAATATATTAACTGTCTAGAGAAAAGGTCAAAGATTCGATGGGCACAATCTTCCAATCTTAAACATTTTTGCAACATCCAACATCCCAGTGGGATCAATCAGATCAATGGTCAGATCACCAAACGGAAGGCCCCATTTGAACAGACTGGCTAAAGCTAGAAACTAAAATTTCTGATGCATTAACCTCACTACGCCAAAATTGCATTTTTGCGACGGATTTTGCGACGGACATTGACCGTCGCAAAAATTGCTTGGTTTAACGACGAACCTGATCCGTCGTATTTGAAAATATTCCGTCGCTTTTGCGAAATTAAGGCGGGATTTCGTCGCGGGATTTACCGACGAACATAGTCCGTCGCAAAATTTTAATTTCCGACGGACTTAGCCCGTCGCTATTTAACGACGGATTTGGCCCGTCGCTAATCCCAGCCCGAAAAGATGCCCCCCAAATAAGGTCCGTCGGAAAATAAAATTTAAGAAAAATGAGATATTGAAAAAAACTGATATTTTTTAAAAATTAAAAAATTTGATATTTAAAATAACAGATTTAGTAATTTGAAAGAAAATGTTAAGAGATTTTAAAAACAAAATTGAGAAATTTGAATAAAATTAATATGTTTGAAATTTCTTTTCAAATTTTCACAAAATTAAACATTTTGAAAAAGAAAATTGTGAAGTTAAAAAAGAAATTTGTGATTTTCAAACAAAAAAAGTTGAGAGGTTTGAAAATAAATTAACAATTTTTTAGTAAAATTGAGATTTAGAAAAATAATAAGATTCAAAAAATTGAGATTTAAAAAAAAAATGACCATTTGAAAAAAGTTGAGAAGTTCGAATAAAATTGATAAGTTCGTAAAAAAATTGAAATTTTTATAAAGAAATTAAGATTTTGTATTTCGAAAAAATTAAGAAGTTTGATTAAAAAAATGATATTTTCAAAAGAAATAAAAGTTGAGATATTTGATAAAAAAAAAAAAAGAGATTTTACCGGTTTTGAAAAAAAATGTTGGAAAAAATTGTGGTTTAAATAAAAGCGAGAAATTTGAAATGAGTGGGCCAAATTTATTGGTGGACATTTATTGGATAGTTGAAAATGAAAAATTACACTCATTCAATTAACTGGTTATCAGATTGGTTTATGCATACATACATGTTCATTGGTGCAAAAATGAAGGCCCTAATATAATGATGTTAATTAATTGCAAGGAAAATTTATAATAATGAGATTGATCAAATTCTATGATCAAGTCATCCTAAACTTGATATGAATGGTCAGATATGTTTAGAACGTGGTAATTATTATTGAAAAACAAAATTAAGCCCGAATCATATCCGTATAAAAGACTCTTTAAATGTGTACAATCAATTTGTCTAGAGCTAGACAAATTTTGGACAATCTGATTGGTCCAAATTGAAAAGTAAATGACTTTAAATGTTTAGATTAAATTTCACTCAAATCTAATGGTTAGGTTACAAGATATGGCCCATCATTGATCAATTTTATCTATTTAGTATCTTTCTCATCTTAAACTTGATCAGGGCAAGTGACCAGTCAAATCAAAGTTATTGATGAATATAATAGAGTGAATGGATTAGATTTCCAAATTAGGCCAAATTTTAGGTCCAAATTGCGCTGTAACTTGTTGACCTCATGAAAACCTAATAAATGTATAGTCATTGGACCCCAAACTCTAATCTAGCCATTGAGAATTTGATCTTTTCTAATATTTTCTATTGCATCTTAAAATGATATAAAAGAACAGATGGATGGATTAGATATACATAAAATATATCAGATGGATTGGTTAGTGACAGGGTCACCAGTCAATGCCAAGTGATCGGTGCTCTGTGGGCCCCACCATGATGAATGTGTTTCATCCACTCTATCCATACATTTTCGTAGATCATTTTATGGTATGAGCCCAAATTTGAGGTAGATCCAAATCTCAAGTGGACCACATCACAAGAAACAATTTTAATTGAACACCCACTGTTAAAACTTATTGAGGGCCACGGAAGTTTTGGAACAAGCTGATATTTGTTTTTTACCTACATCCAGGTCTGTATGACCTAATTAAGAGGTTGGATGTCAAATAATTAATATAGTGGGCCCTACGAGGTTTTTAATGGTGGACATTCAATCAATACTATTTTCCTTTGGTGTGGTCCACCTGAGATTTAGGTTTGACTCATTTATTGGATCAAGCACTAAAACAATCTTCAGAAATGGCTCGACAGTGTGGATAAAACACATACGTCATGGAGGGGCCCACAAAGCACCGGCCAGTGGCCCCATAGCCAAGGGGTGCGAATTAGGTGTTTCCCCAGGAACAGCTTAGTGGGTGTTACCCTAACCGTGTGGGGCCCATCTTGTTGTAGTTTTTATATATCAACACCGTCTATCTCTTTTTTCATATCATTTTAGGATGTGATCCAAAATCCTAAGAAGATCTAAATCTTAGGTGGACCATATCACTAGAAACAGTGATGTATAACCATTAAAAACGTTTTGTGGGCCACAAAAGTTTTAGATCAATCTGATCTTTATATTTTTCCCTTCATCAAGACTTTATTGACATTATCAAGAGCTTGGATTGCAAATAAACATTACAAAACCTTACGATGGGCTCTTTGGAATTTTTAATGGTGGGGCACTCAATCACACTATTTCTAGTGTTATGGTCCACTTGAAATTTGGATCTACATAATTTTTGGAAAATCATCCTAAAATGGGCCGTAGAAAACAGATGGACGGCATGGATATACAAAATATCATCCATGTGGGCCATACGCTGGGGGTAACACCCACTCAGCTGTTCCCGGGTAACACCTAATTCACGCCAGAGGCCTCTGGCGCAAATTGTGTCAGTACTATGTGGGGCTCACCGTGCTGAGTAAACCCTGTGGGGCCCACCGTGATTTATGTATTTTATCCACTCTGTTCATCCATCTTAACAGATAATTTTAGGTATGTGCCAAAAAACGAAGCATATCAAAATCTAAAGTGGACCACACCACAGGGAAAGTGTGAATTGAATATATACCATTGAAAAATTA